>OY720441.1:67865815-68103891 GCA_963082915.1 Dolichopus griseipennis
CAGTCTTTTGTTTAATTTTAAAAATAACTGTATATGAAATTATTAAAAAAGTCATAGTACTCATAGTGTTCAATGGCGTCGTTTATTCTTTGTGGCCTATTTTTTTTTTTTGACCACTAAATTATATATATATATATAAATAAATTTATATATTATAAAATATATATACCTATACATTGTACTCTATAAAATCTTAAAGATTAAATAATAGTTGAGTAATAGGTATATTTAATTAAGTATTTAAATTAAGCGTAAATTTAAAATCGTAATTTTTTTTTATCGTAATTAATCATGATAAGATTCGATCGAAATTGTTACCATTTCCCGGAAATAACTATTTGATTAATATACAAATATACAATATACGTTAATAAACTACTGGACTTTTAAAACTGAAAATAACTAAATACTTTAAGTATTTTGTTTTATATTTTGTTACTAATGTAAAATTTTGTGAATTTTTTTTTTAATTTTTTGAAGTTGTTTACTTAAAAATTAAATTGTTTGATATTATATTTTATTTAATAAACTTATATACTATATATAAACAATACATTTATAGGTAACTTGGGCTGTTTATTTTTTTAAACTATAGGTACAAATTTCAAAAATTACTGTACTATGTGTACGTGCTTTTTTTTATTGTTTTGCGCTCCTCTTTTTATTTTTTTTTATTATTTTTTTTTATTTAAAAGATAAGATTAAAAAAAATTTTATATTATTCAATTTAATTATCATTATCATTTTATTTATTTTTGTTTTTTTTTTTTAATTTATTATATATATTTAATAATCATATAATATTAGTAAATTATTATTAATATATTACTAATAATCATTTTAGTATCTATAGCTATAATAAAAATTCAAGTTTCCCAATATACAAATTGCCATTTACGCAAAAATTTTAGAAAAAACGAGGAAAAGTGTAGTAGAGTAGATTGTGTCAACTCTGAGATATCCATATGACCGTAATATAAACATTATAATTATTCTGTTAATTAATTTCGGCAAAATTAATTCAATTTCAGACACCCAGCTCCAATAGGTATTGAGTAATGCTAATATAAAAGAAGGAGTTCTATGATAGGTACTCGAACTCGTAGAGCAAAATGGCCTGATTTCAATAACAATTACGGCTATTGCATAAAAACTAATTTGTGAATATTTCAAAAATTCTAGCTCCTTTATTTTTTGAAATATCGTGCGAAAGGATGCACGGACATACATAGTTAAATCGATTTATTTTTCGATTCTGATCCGATTCATACCTTTGAGCCTATACCTACCCCTCCTCCTTCTCTGCGTCACAAACGTAATTGCAAATTTACTATACCCTTTTGATTTATAGTGATACGGGTATAATAAAATACTCATATGTGCCAATTGATTAAATTTTAAAGTATATGTACATAAATACTTATATATTATATATAAATAGAACAAGGTACCTATATAACATTTGAATGTATAAATATATACGAGTATATTTAAGATTTTATAAAAAGATATATTTACTTTAAAAATAATCGACCTTCTAAGGTTAGCAAAATATTGATAAGAATGACGATTTGTTTTGGGTCGTAATTTAAAAATGAAACGGTTTAATTTAAAATGTATACGTTTATATGAGTAACTCATATAAATATATATACATATATGTATATAAAAATACATAAATATATAAATGAATGAATATATAAAAAAAATAATCAATTTTTGATAACACTTTTAAGAGTATAATATTTAATTATTAAAAAACTTTAAAAATTTACAATCAAACTTTAATTAAATAATTTTGAAAAAAAAAAAAATAAATAATAGCAAATAATTAATATTAAAAAAAAAAAAAAAACTATAATTAATTTAAGGTTAGTGACACACTACTACCACTAAAATAAAACCACAAAAAACACGTGCTTTTAATAAATATATAGAAATTCTTTAATATAGTGTATGTGCGGTTAAAATGTGTGTTAAATGTGTTAATTTTCTTAAATAAAACTTATTGTCATTGTTTTCAAAAATGAATTTAATTGATAATAATGTATATTAAATTTTAAAGTTTTATATTTAGATTTATTTATAAAAATTTAGTGGGTTACGATAAAAATTATTTTTAATTATATTTATTTGATTATAAAAGGATTAACTCTAAAATAGTACATGTTTATATTGCATAGAAGAAGCATGTTTGTAAAAATTTAGAAATACAAATTATTATTTAAAAATTTGAATGAAGACTAGAATTGGAAAATTAACTAAACTAAATTTAGTTGAATCCATATACTGGATTATTTCCATTTAAAATTATTTTTGAAAAGTATCTATGCTAAGTGAGTTTTTTTTTAAATATATAGGTACATACTAAGTCTACTATAACTTATAAGTTATAATATAATATGTTAGTTACAATACTTATTATTATTATAACTTTGAAAAGTGATTATTTATTCTCAACTTTGAGTTGAGTTCATAATAAAACTGAGTTTAAAATCAAATTTCAGTTTTTCAAATCAAAACTATACCTAGTTCCGAATATTGATCAATACAATTTATTAAACTTATATTTTGTTAATTATTTATTGTATAATATCATTATTTTATTTATTTATTTATTTATAGTACCACAAAATCGTAAATATTGCCTGATATTACAGGGTGGCGCAAAATAACCGATATGGTTTGAATGTTTAATAATTTTTTTATTTAATGGTTAATTATTATTGTTATTTTTTTGTTATACAGTATAATATTAATGGGGAATATTTTTAGCTTAAGTAGAAAAATTATATCCCTCAAGTGGTGACCATTTTCGGCTTCGCACATTCGTGCTCTTTCCAGTACATTTTCCATACTTTTTCGTAATTTCTGACGACCGATATGTTTTGCGCCACCCTGAATAACATGTAGAAACTTAGATTTTTTATATTTTTCATAACTTTTCGTAATTTTTGATCGCTGTTCTGTTGTGTATTGTTCCATTTCCAATTCCCCAAGTTTTCTTCACAAAATTCTGAAATTAAAATAAAAAATATAAATAAATTTAAAAAGTTATTAAACATTCAAACCATGTCGGTCGTTTTTTGCCACATTGTATAATAGTCCTTTGCATATTTGACATTTGGACTTTTCTTATTAAACAATTCAATAAGATAATATACAATATATTCTTTTATTAGATGTGATCCGACCACGGTTTGAACTCTAGACTTTTCGATTGAAAAGCCGCAACTTTACTATTGAGCTGTGGGTCAGATAATATATTTATTATAAAATATTTAAAATGCAAATCACTAATATTTTAATTCATATATTAAATTTATTAGTTAATTAAATTGTATTTTTAATTTAATTTTTTTAATTTTTATTTTTTAATTTTAGATCATGCATCAAACGAAATTACGAAAGAAGACGAAAATCATACAAACGATTCTATTGTAGATCAAAAGCGTGATCTTTCGATACAGTTTCCAGGATCATTAACAACCGAAAATGAAGGTAAAATATATTTTATATTTCTCTATGTATAATATATAATTTTCTTAATTTTATTATTTTTTAGAATTAATTTTTTTTTTTTTATTTAATATTTAAAAAAAAAAAAAACTTTAATTAGTCTGACACGTGTTTTGCGAAAATTTAAAAATATTTAATTTGTTTTTGCATATAACATATCAACGAAATTTTTACGATCTTTGTCATAATTTTTTAATTAAATGAGTGAAATATTCATATATTATAAGATTAAAAATTTTTCTACATATATAAATACTATATACTCTTAGGTGTTTTATTTTTTTTTTTATTATTCTTTTTGTTAATTTTTAATGGATTTATTAGTATATATATAAATATAATAAAAAGTTCTAATTAGAATCAAATTATAAGTATTATAACATATATTTATATCCATTATATATACATTTATACATTAATATCATTAGTATATATACAAAAATATCCAATTTAATATTAAACAATAAAATTAACATTTATTCATAATCATTCATAAAAAAAAAACCATTCATTAGTACACGTTATACTATTAAAAAAAAGTATTAGCACTTAAAAGTTTGATTTAATTTAGAATAATAAAATATAAAACAAGTAATTCAATTGAATAATATAACTCACAGATACAGAATTACAATATATAACTAAAATACAAAATTATTTTAAAATATAACAAATATTTATGTATTATAAATGAAAATCTTAGGAATTTTTAATTGTATGTGGAGAACTTATTAATCAATATTGCATATTTCACAAAATATTTATACATACTCTACTACTCTTTATTTTAAATAGAAATTTGTATATTATTAATTTTATATAAATTTCCTATTTTTTTATTCTCTATTGCAAACTTTATATATTTTCTATATAAAAGTATCTTTTATATTCAAATATTTAAACTGTTATACATATCTACTTAAATTAATATATCTATTGAATTTAAAAAACAAAATCATTGCTAGTTAACTTAAATATTATTTTTTTTTTATTAATAATTCTAGTTGGCAATAAATTTTATAGGAATTTATTTTATTAAAAAAATATTAAACTTATTTTTAATAAGAATGAATTGATATTCTATTATATTAAATTGATTTGAGACTTTAAAAATTGAATATAGATTTTAACCAATAAACAGAAGCATATACAAAAACTACAAAAAAAAAAACAATTTAAATAATTAATTAATTTAACAAGTAGTACCGCTTAAGTAGACAGTAGACAACAACTCAGTACTTGAAAAAAATGACTGATTGATTTAAATTGAAAAAAAAAAAATTGCAATTATCTTAACAATAGGATTAAGTTTTCATCAAAAAATTTAAATAAATAATTATATTAATTAATGACACATTTTTTTTTATATGTGCATAATTATTAATTATTATTGTGTATATATTATATATTGAATGTATGTATATGCTATGCAATAATATGATATATTAAAAAATAGTCTTAAATTGGAATTATATATTATCTGTTTATTTAAACTTGCAAATTTTTAATATTTGTATGTCATACTTTTTCTATTAATTTTTTTATTTCCAAGTATATAATACGAGTATACTATAAATTAAAACTATAATAAAACTATTTAATTATATATTTATAATTAGTACCAGGATAATTGTAAATATCGCCTGATATAATTATAGCCCTTTACCATTTGGCATTTAGGTTTCTTAAATATATAATTATTATATTACTTTCTATTTACTATTGCTTTTACTTTCTATTTATTTATAATTACAATATTAATTATTTTGTTTATGTTAAATATTTGTATATTTAAATTATATTTGGTTACCATGGGGATTTGTATTTTAAAACTATTTAAGTAAAAAATATATTTAAATGACAAAATGACTTAAATGTCAATAAATTCTTAAAGTTTAAAAAAAAATTTAAAACTTCCTTGAAATATTACAGTTCACTCTTTAAATTCATTGCATCTTTTTTTCAGACTCATTCCACTCTTAATATTAATTTCATTTTAAATGAAAAGGTTATATAACCAGATATCATTTTGTAGGTTGTGTAAGGTCTTTAACTTTTCACAATAGCAATTGGAACTAGTTTCAGACTTAATCAATTAATTGAATTCACCATTATGATCTAGCCTAGCAAATTTCTTTAAAGTCTAAACCTATTTATATTATATATTATGTGTTATACACTTTAATTAACATAATTTTGACCCTAACAATTGTTTCAACCTGTGTTATTATTAAAAACTACTAAAAGTCTTAGATATAGATTATAAATCTGTAACTAAATTAATGCGCCAATTAATTTATATTAAAAATGGTTTCCGTTATGGAAGTTTATTTTTTATTAATAAACGATTTATAAAAAAAAAATTTATATTTTTTAATATACAAAATTGTAATAAAAAAAACTATGGTACATACAATATTAAGAAATATATCTTAAGAATATTTTGTATATATGGTTAATTAATTTTTATTTTAGCGCCACTAAAACCTTTTTTTTGTATTTTAGTAAATTTTAAATGTAAAATAATATTTTGTGACTTTCTCGTGTTTTTTTAATCGTATTCTTTATTCTTTATTATTTTATTTTTTTTTTTTTTATATTTAAGTGTCAAATAGATTTTATAGTTCTTATATTATATTAGTTTAGAGATAGTTTTATATCTATATTTGTATCTATATTAAAAATAAAGCAAAGATACAAGATACAAGATACAAGTAAGATATTTGTTTCTACATACTATTAATATAAATGTATACAAGTATGTAAATATATTTGTTTTCTGTTCGAATCGAATTTTAAATGCTGTTTAATTGTTATTTCTTCTTCTTCTTATTCTAGTTTTATTTTATATTTTGTATCTATTTTACTGTATTTAAATATATTTTGTGAGTGACTAAAAGCATCATGTTTTATAAATAGAATCTGTAGAAGTTCATTGTAGATGAGAAAAAAAAAGCTTCTACTTATTCTTTTAATATTCAAAAAGATACTTATATACACATATTTATGTATATTAATTTTATATGTTTATATGTTATAAAAAGTATAAAAAATAAAATATTGACTTGAATAGAATAAAAATTTTGTTCTGTCCATTAATAAAGAAATCATTTTATTATATATACATATATTTATAATATTATTTTATATTAAATTAAAAGTTGTCATAAAATATATACGTTTTAAAAATGGGTTTAATTTAAAGAAAGTTTTTTTTTTAATAAAGTGTGTTTGTTTAATATAATAAATCATTTTTAAGCACTTACACTAAATATATATTTGGTTTTAAAATATAATTTAATTTTACAGTATATAATATACTGTTATACTATAGTATATAAATTTAAAATCCAAAACATATTAATTTAATTGTTTATATTTGGGAGTGTTTTTTTTCTATTAGCAAATGGGCACTGTCTAGAGTCTAGACAATGGGCACTGTGTTACACTGTCTAGAAAAGTTTTTATTTAAACCTTTAATAGATTTTATTATTTTATAGAGGAAAAAATAAGAAAAATGTCTGTGAATTATAAGAACATATTAAAAAGATTTGGTAGTGTTTTAAAAGGTAGTTAAGTTTTAATTTATACATATGTAGATAGATTTTATTACTTTATAAGAAGTTCCCGAAGAATAAGAAAAACGTCTGTGAGTTATAAGAAGAAGTAAAAAAGATTTAGCGGTGTTTTACAGTTAGACAAGTTTTAATTTAAAACCTTGAAAGATTTTAATATTTATAATAAAAAAGTTTATAGAAAAATGTCTGAGAATTATAATACTTAATAAGAAAGTTTATAGAAAAATGTCTGTGATTTATAAGAACCAATTAAAAATTTTAACTTAAAGTTGATTTAATATCTGTGAGCTCCAAATGTATTAACTAAAAAATACTTATAATGAAATTTTAATTAAAAGTAATATAAATATATATATATATATATGATAATTTTTTAATGTAATCAAATGCAAGTCATAGACCTATTATATAAAATCCCACAATTAGAAATGCATTACTTATTAGATGCATTATTAGACCCTTAGAGTTTAAACCTGAACTTTGATTTCTTATATATATACACTACTAACATAACTATTAATGTAATTATATATTGAATATAGTTTAATATAATTCTTTTAATTCACATAGTTATATTGTAATTAAATGTAATTAAAAATTAAATAATTTCAATATAAATAATTTGTTTATTTTATTTTAGAAAATGTTTTTCTAAAATATGTTGAAATAATTAATTTTTTTTTTTTTAATTTATTTATACATTTATGTACGTAATGTACTATTACATATTAAAATTAAATTTATAAATTCTTTTTAAATAGAATTTATTTTAATATAAATCTATTAAAAAAAAAAAATAACATAAAAACACAAAAGACTTTGTATAAGAACAACAAATTTTTAAAAAAAAAAATTTTGTTGTCTGCAACAAAATTTTTAAAATAGAAAAACACAGCGCAATTTTTAGATGTCATTATCAAATCATGGCATCATTTTAAATTAAATTTATATTCTTCTTATGTATTCTTAAATTTAAATATATGTACGTGCAAATATATAACACTTGTACCTATATAAAAAAAAAAATGTTCTTACAGCAATGTATTAAATAAAATTGATTTTAAATTTAACTAAAAAATGAGGAAGAGATTAAAGTATATTGGGTCAACTATAGGATATCTGTAGGAACATAATAAAAATGTTATAATATCCGGTTTAAAGAAATCAATTTTATAATATTTTTAACTTAGAATTAAGAATATAATAAAAAAAAAAAAAATATGTGTATTGAAATTCTTCAAACATCTTGTATAATGTCAAACAATATGTCAAACAAAATGTCAAAAACCCTGCTTAATTAAATATGCAGAGTTAAGCTTATATAGAAAAAGTGTTTATATACTTTTAGCAGCTACTCGAACCCAGCACCAGTTTAATTTTAATAACAAAGAAAATATCAAAGCCTTTGCTCATTTAGTTTTTATATAATCATGCAGAAAGAGAGGAACACAAACGTTGGGACTCACATAGGTAAACCAACTCAGTTCTTGACTCTAATCCAATTCATATATTGTAATTGCATTTCTGAATGGGAAGACAAACGGAGGAATTCCCAAAGCTAAAAAACGAAATTTTTTAATTATAATGAATCCGATTCAGAAATTTAAATCTTGTATCTTTTACAGTGTTACCAACGTAACGACAAATTTATTATACCCTTAGAACTACGTTTGCACGGTAATTTAAAAATATTAAAAGAACATTTTTAAAATTTTTCAAAATTAAAAAAAAAAAATTTCAAAGTATAACGGTATAAAAATATTTTAACATAAAATTTATTTTAATTTAATATTATAAAAGATACAATGTTGCATATAGAATTAATAGTGTTGTATTGTTAAAAATATTTCATCACCCCAATTAAAATATTGACCTGATGGTAATTGAATGTTAAATATGAGAAATTGTTTAAATATATTTTTGTATTGTAATTATTTTGTACTTTTCTTTTCTTTTTTTCTTAGAAAAAATTTTCCCAGAATGTTTTAATGTTTGTTTGTTTGTTTGTTGCATGTTACGGAAACTGTTGATTTATGATTTTATTTATCTGGTATTAGATTGTATCTGGTCCGTACATTAGGAAATTGTTTGTAAAAAGAAAATGTACAGAAATTATGTAGAATTAATTGTTTAAAAATACAATGTGTGGTATTTTTTTTTTAAGGTAAACTATAAAATAGTTTTATTATTTTTACAAGATTTATAAAATGTATTCGGCAGTTTTTCTTTGCCGTTGTCTATTTTTGCTAAAGCTTTAATAATAAATTTTATTTGTATTTATGAAGGTTCCTATAAATAAAAGTTTTGTTATACAGCGTTCTTATAAATTAATTTTGTAGATATGTTATAGTATTTTAAAATATTGGCTGAATTTTTACTCTATTTTTGCAACATTGTCGCTCAATAAAATTTTTTAAACAATTGAAATGTAATTCTACCAATTTAAATCAATCAAAATTTTATATTTGATATAAAATTTATTTTTTTAAAGAGCGCTAATGAAAGACAATATGATTCTCATTTTATTTTCAAACAGTTGGTTGGCACAGTGGTTAGGTATGCCGATCATTCATTTGAGAGGTCCGGCTTCGAACTCAAGTAAAAGTGAAAAAACTATACTTTTATCTGGTTTTCGATTTAATTCAGCTCCCATTCACCATCTAGTTCAAATTAAAGGCATAATCAATTATTAATAATACATATATCAATCATATAACTAAAATAATAAGTAAAAATAATAAAATAAGCAAATGCAAAATATAAACAAATAATTTAATTGAATAATATAACTCACAGATACAGAAAATACAGAACCTTTGAATTACAAAATTATTACAATATATAAAAAATTGTGTTGGATTTGTATCAATGTTTTAATATATCTCTCCTTTTTGATGACCGTCTACACAACTAGCGCTCCGTATTCTATCATTGGTCTAATAACACATGTGTATAAAATAGAATTTGTATATATCTATTAAAATCTAAGGTGTCTCGACACGTTATAAAGTCCTTCATTAATATCAAATAGGAAATTCATTAATATCAAATCCAATTATAAAAATATTAATATTTCTATTGTACCTTAAAATATTAATGGTTGTATGTTATTCTTTTCCATTTAGTAGTACAGATATATGAACTTTTACTAAAACATAAAAATAATTTTCTCTCTTCGATGTCTATCCACTACTGGATAGTAGCGTTCATATGTCCTGAAAGTTAAGTTAAAATCTAGATAAAATGCTTGTGTATTCATTTCGATCCATCGCTATGTGTACCAAATCACCAATATTTAATATACCTGTCCAGTTCCTGATTTGTCAACACCTCTTTTACCTTCAATTTTTCCTTGTACGATAAGCTGCAGGAGGTCGTACTTTTGACCTCGCATTACATGTCCAAAATATGATATTTTCTTTCTTTTGATATCAATAAGAAGTGCTCGGCCTTTATTTATTCTTCGAAGAACTTCAATATTTGTGACACGATATGCCCATGAAATTTTTAGTATTCTGAGTATTCTTTTAGAAACTTTAATAAGGGACTCAATTAAAAACTCAATGTTTTTAAAATGTTAAATTACTAATAGCCCATTAAATAGATTAGACCATTTCTACATTAATATGTCTTCATTTACTATAGGACTATTTACATTATGTAGGTATATAATGAAAAGTTTATTTAACCTCCTAAAAAAAAAAAACAAAAATAGAAGAAAAAATTTTAAAAAAATATAAAATTTTCCAAAAAAAAGAAAAACCAAAAACTGTCGCGTCGCAACATCAATAAATTTTCTGTCATAATTTTTCTGTGAATGGTTTGATATTTTTATTGTATTCTTTTTTTTTTTTGCTTTTGTTTTTTTTTTTGTTTTATATTTCTTTTTAAATATGTTACTCAGCAGAACACCCATCATCAACTTAATATTCACCTGTAGGCATTATCTCTTATTTTATACTTTTAACAGTTTTTTTTTTTTTTCATAATTTTCATTCTTAATTCAATGTAAATTTTTTTTGGAATCGTTGTCGTTCATCGTTTTCTTTTTCCCTAATACACACCAAATCCAAATCTAAAAAATAAAAAACAAAAATTCAAAGTAAAATAAATAAAATAAAAAAAAGAAATTAAAATCCAAAAAAAAAAGCCGCTGAAATTCAAGTGAAAGAACACAAAAACAAAAAAAAAATCGAATTAAACAGATACAAAAATTACACATATAAACAAACAAACAAACAAACGAAGCAAGCAAAAGAATACGTAAACCACGATACGAAAAAAACTGAAAAAAAAAAACGGAAAAAGTAAAAAAGAAAAAAAGAAAAACAGAAACGCATTTAATATTAAAAATCAAAAAAAAAAAAAAAAAACTTAATATTTTTGTCTGACTGAATCTGTAAACAAAAAGTAAGAATAAAAAGTTTACCTCAAAAGTCAAATTAATACAGTAAAAAAATAAAAATCAAATGTATGTATACGTATATGTAATATATTTATACATACGCAAATATAATTATTATATGTATATATATATAGAAAAACGTATGTATAAAAAAATGAATTCAAAAAAAAAAAAAAAATAAATACAAAAAAATGACTTAAAAACGAGAACCTTATAGATATAATGGCTTAAGCATTTTTTGAAGGCCGTCCAATAAAGCTAATCGAGGTGACGTTTGGCGCCTACAAGTCGCGCGATATGTTCTTATACACACAATTGTAATAAAACAAAATTAAAAAAAAAAAAAAAATTAAAATAAAAAAAAATCTTTATTTTAAAACAAAAATAAATATGAATAAGATTACATACACATTCAAACAAAATATGTGTATATTGTATAATACATATTGAAAGAAAATGGCTTTTACACAAGTACTATATTATAATATTTTTTTTCTCAGTATTTAGTTTTAATAAATTTTTCTCTTGTTTCATTTTATATTTCACTCAGTATTATTTTTACTCTCTCTGTCTCTTAACTCATTCTCTCTTCCTTTCTCTGTGCTCTTCTGGCCTGTGTGTGTGTTGTGTTTTATTCTGATCTGATTCTGTTGATTTCTGAATTTTGATATGAGTAAAAAATGACATACTCATAATGATATATAAACACAGTAACACACCCTGCCTCCCTCTTTTTCTGTTATTATAGTTTTTAATTTTTTTTTTTTTTTTTTTGTTTTTTGTTGTATTTTGATTTAATTTTTGTTTTTTTTTTTTTTTATTTATTTATGACTTGTGAGTTGTGTAGTGAGTTTAAATAATAATAATAATAATAAAACAATAAAAAAAACAAAAAAAAAATCGTGAACTCACTGCTGTTTATAACGCTAACCAAGAATGTAAAAAAAAACAAAAACAAAAGAGAAAATATTAAATACAAAAAAAAAGGAAAGAAAAACGGTATTAAAACTACAAAAAAAAAAAAAAATGTAGGAAAAAGATGGTTGGTCTAGGCAATTTTAAGATATATTTTTTTTTGTTAATATACGTATGTGTTTATGAACAATATAGAATAATTATATATATAAAAAATATTAGAAGAAATATGATTTAATTTATGTTATAATTTTGTCTGAAAAGAAAGACAAGGTAAAAACAACGTCATTTTTTGTATAATAGGTATATATACGTACGTATATTAAATTTTATTTACCCGATGATTTATTCACTTAATGATGACTAAAGTATGATCAAATATATACTATTTTAAGTATACATACATATATACATATATATTTTTGGTTTGAAGTTTTCTTTTTAAAATAACTGTTGTTGTTTTGTAATGCTTTACAGAAATATATATATTTCTTTTTACCCATACAATTTATTGCATATTTTTAGGGGCGGTTAGTTTTTTTTTCTAATTTATATAATCAATGTAATAATAGGTTCAATTCAATTTAAAATATAATTTTTTTTTTAGAAATATTCAGTAGTTTGTGATTTTGAAAGAAAGAAAAATTTTAAATTATACATTATTACGTAGATAGGTAGGTTAATACATATGTATGCGTTTTGTATGGGGCATGAGGAATTTTAATTATTTAACAAAATAAAAAGTTTGTTTGAACACAAATATACAAGATATAAAGTAAAAACCTTAGTTGAAGTCGTCGAAAATACCATAACATGAGTTTAAAAAAGTTGAATTAGGGGTTTTGCTATCCTTTTTTTGAATACATATACAAAATTTGTAAAAACATATTTCATTAATTTTAAATTAAGTACTCAATTTATTAATGATTAAATCAAAATTACATAAGAGTCTACGGTATTTTTTCTATTCAATTTATTAATATATGCGTATTTTATTATTGATTAACTACAATATGTAACTGATTTTGACCAATTTTTTTTCCTTTGCTAAATGTGTTAAAAAATCTTCAAATTCACTGAATTTTACCATCCTACCCTCAAAATTGACGGAATTTAACCTCCCATGAATCGTAACCTATGCGTCTATGCTTATTCAAAGAAAAGTCAAACTGATTTATTATTCTTTTTTTATTTTTAAATGCCTTATGTTGCTCTGTAAATTTAAAGTTCTCGTTTTTTTGATTCTTTTCCTGTCATAATTGAACGTTCAATTGGTAGAAGAACAGCCTCTTTAACAAAACGGTTATCCACATTACTAAAAAATATGTTATTTATTTATTAATTTGCAGGTATATGAAACAGAAATGTTGCAGATATAGATTTTACCCCTGCTTCCTAAGTGGAATGTGGGGTATTTTTAATACTTTCTATTTTAATTATAATTACAATATTATAAATTTTCTTAATACCATTTATTTTATATTTTACTACCTATATATATTTGGTCACCATGGAGATTTGTATAGAAAAATTAATTTTCAATAATTTTTTTTCAATTAAAAATTCATCACACGTACGCCATTCAAACCCGCACCCCTTCGGTTAGTAAGTCAAATGCTTGCCAACTAGCCCACCAAGGCTCCATGTCCATCTTAAGAATTAAAAATTCAATTAAGAAAACCTCAAAGATATTTGGTTTCAGAATACAGAAATCGATTTTCCATCGATTAAGAACCCTCCAGTTATTAAAAAAGAATTAAAAATATTGTAGGGAAATTATAAGACATTCTTCAAAAAAACAAACTACTCATTTCAATTGCATGTCCATAAAATAATTATAAAAAATTTAAATTTAAAATTATGGGTAGACACAATTTAAAAACAAATAAAAACGAAAACAAAAAAATACAAAAATAATAAATTAAAACAAAACAATTGAAATTATAAAGAAAAATTGTTGATTCATTTGCTAATAATAATGAAAAATAAGTCAATTCTGTTTAAATTCTGTTGTTTTTTTTAATTTAATTCTTAAAAAGGATTAAAAAGTATTTTAAAATACAAAAAAATAATTAAAAATATACACAACGTGCCAAAAAATTTCACAGAAACAAATTCAGCAAAATCGAATATTCCTAAGTATATTTTCAACCTTTCATCGCAATTATAATTCTTTAAAAACTTTTATTTCCTTTCAAAGTAAAACATTTTATCACCTTTTTTGTAATGCTAAATTAAAAAAAGAAAAAAAACAAAAAAAATTCGCACTTAAAATACAAAATGAATATCACATTGAACTTTTTTAACCTCAAAAAAAACCTCAAAAAAAAAAAAACGAAAATTAAAAAGAAATTTGCAAACAAACAAAAGTCAAAAAAAAAAAAAAAATGTTTTTGTAAAAATTCAAATTATCTAACATTATCTTTATTGACCTCAATTCCTGGCGCCACCGACAACCAAAAAATAAAAACAACAACAACAAAAAAAAACAAAAAACAATAAGAAAATAAAAAAATAAATAAAACAAAAAAAAATTACTAAAAATACTCATATATACAATAATATAATCTAGTAGACGACAACTATACGACAAAAACCATACGGACGACGACAACGACAAAAACGATAATAATGACACAGTGCTTTATTACCGGGGTTGATGGTAGTTTTTTTTTATTTTTTTTTTTTTAAATAATATTTTTTGTTTTGGGTGCTTTTTTTTTTTTTTTTTGTGGTTTTTTTTTTTTAAATAATTTCTATTATTTTTTTAAACCACAAAAAGGCTCTTCAATGTTTAAAAATTGTCGCAAGTGTTTACTACAAACAAATAAAATGGAAAAAACTTTTGAAATGTTTTCCAATTAGAAAACTGTAAATCATCTCCAACTTTTTGTAATCAAAATAAAATTAAATGTTGTAACTATTAATTAATAAAAAAATGGTATTAAAAAAACTTTTCATATAATTTGGCCAAAAAGAGGTCTTTAACTCTTATGTATAGTTTAGGGTAGAAAAGGCGTGTCGTGTTTTTGTAAATGAATTATTTGAAAAATATAAAATATTTATTATTTATTATTATTATATTTATTTTATTTTACTTTCGTATTTTATTTAAACTCTAGAAAGGGTCTTTTATTTTTACAAAATTATTGTATTTAAAACAGAGGAGGGAGAGGAGTCGGAGGGAAATAGGTTGTTAAAGGGTGGAGTAATTTGGAAAGGTGGAATAATTTCTTAAAAAAATGGACAATATACTTTATAATCCTCTTCCTAAGTTTGTTTTGGAATTATTTACTATGTATTAAATTTGAATATTGTTTTTCTAATCTTCAAAAATTATTATAAATATATTTCGAATTTGATAGCTAAGATTTCTTACAGATTTAAATGATTTTTGTATTGAAATTTTGAAAGGGCATACTTTTGATTGCATATAGTTGCCTAAAAAAATGCAATATTTACTTTATGGCTTAGATTGTCCTCTTTTTTAGGTCAAGGAAGTGATATTTAAAATCCTATGTATTAAACAATTATTTTTTTATAATAAGGGACATTACTAAGATTTTCTTAACAATTTCCTCAAATTATTAGGTATAATATTTTTTTATTTATTAATTAGGTTCTATGGTTCATGAATAAACCAGGTGACTGTCAGGGTGCATTTATATTAAAGCTGCTATAATTGATTAGAGCATCGATAAAAGCATAGCGTAAAAAATTATATATATAATTTTAATAGAGGTGTTTATATTGGAGCATCGCTTTGATTAACGATAATTAATATATAATGTTCTACGCTATGCTCTTATTGACGCTCTTATAACTTAGCGCAAATCCAATATAAACGCGCTTTAATGCTTTTTTTCAATTTGAAATGTAGGATGTTATTAAAATATAAATTACAAATGATATGCTTTAATTATGTTTAATATGATGTAACCCGGGTTTAAATCTGAGACTATTCATTTGAAATGCCGACGTTCCAACCATTGCGCCATAGATCAATGCTATATACTACACATTAACTACATATTACATTTTTTACATTAATTATTAATCATAGTATTTAAATAAAAAAATATTAATCCTATTATTTATTATGTTGATTTAATACTTAAAATCAATTATTTTTAATTATAGTAATTTTAAATAAATTAACTAATAGTAATTTTAAATTATGTATTAATTACTATTTCAAAAGTTAACAACAAATCAAAAGCTATTTCCGTTCCATTTTCAATTTATATTAATTTAAAAAAAAAACATTTTGAAAAGGTGATTTCCTTAGTGTCATACAGTATTTTTTAAATGTGACTCCATAAACAGAATTAATAAATTAAAAGTATAAAATAAAAATAATATTAAAAATTCGACAAAAATCATTAGTTTTCAACATTTAAGCATTTGATAAGTTTTACGCTTTCATATATGTATATTCTAATTTATGACTTGATTATATTTTAATTAACAACTATGATTTAATTAATTGCATAAATCTATTTATGCATGTAAAATAGCGAGGGTCAGTGGTAAAATTTTAATTACAATTTTACAAAAAAAAAAAATAAATAATTTTGAATTTTGTTCTCACCATAAGTAATAATATGTTGTATGTAGGTATATAACTTAATAAACATTATTTAAGTCAAAAAATTTTTATATATTTACATAACACATAACCCGCAGCATGTCATTTTAAAAAGTAAGACTATTAAATTCTCAGATTTATAAAAACACATTGGGTACAAACTAGATATACATATGTACACACTAAATAAATTTAAATATATGTACATATAACATAAATTAACTTACATATGTGAATACATAATATCAGTATTTAATTGTAGTTTTACTTTCAATTTAATAGTTATAGTATACAAATTATTCGATATTTATTTTAAATATTTTTTATAAATACTAATATTAAATATTCTTTTTAACGCACGTACATAAAAATTTTAACATAAAATCAACAGGGTGTTTAATAAGTGAAGATTACGTAATTAAAAATGCAGTTTAAATGGGGGCTTTCATTTTATTGTTGTATATTTATATTTGCTTATATTAGAATTGATTTAGACCTCGGTGGTGTAGTATGTATAAGCACATGGTTTATTATTCAAAAGAGTGGTAGTTAGTAACCTAACTTCCCGACAGATCCCAAGGTCACCTATCTTCCATACAGGTTTTTTAATTGAAAAGAAAACGGTTGGCTGCATTGTATCTCTGCCACAATTCTGAAAAGAAGTGGGGTAGATTCAATGATACTTGATCATATTATTGCTATAATATAATATTCTATTAAATTTTATGTGCAGCATTTAGTAGATATTTTAAAGTTGTAATTAATTATCTTTTAAACTTACAACGACTTTCATACTTTGCGAATCTTAAATTAGTTATAATGGGACTAAAGGCCACAATCGGTCTGAATTGAAGATTCCTTCAAATACATTAATTACAATAAAAATGTTTTAAAATATTTAAAATGTAATAATAAAATATCTGTAAGATTTTTATTTCAAAATTAAGATTCAGATATACTTATTTAATTGAAGATACATTATGTATATATTTAAATATAAATCACTTAAAATTTAAATATATTCTCATAATCTATACCCTGTTCTTAAAGATAATAAAATAAAAATTTTTTATAATTTAAATTTTTATTTAGTAAAAAAGAAAAAAATAAGAAATAACGCAATTTTGACCAGTTTTACTTTATTTTAATTATTTTAAAATATAGTTGTTAGACGCCAGTCGTTAATTTTTTTTACTCGTTTTGTACGTACTACTCGTTTTGTACGTATGTGAATTTAGAATGGCGTCGGAAGTACCTATTTTTTTGTTTTTCTTGTTTTTTTTTTTTTGTAAGAACGATAAAAAACTTTAAACTGAAATAAATATTACAAATATATACACAAATATATGCAGGTAAATTATGTACAAAAAATAATAAATACAAAAATTTGCATACTTGAGTTTTATTTAATAACTTTTAATAACTGTCTTTAAATATTTGACTTTCAAATTTTTTCCTTAAATGCCACTCAAAAATATTACTCAAACTTTTTGCTTCTGTATATTAGCGAAATTATGTGCCGAACTAAACTTATCGCTATTATTACCCGAAATATGAGTCCTCTCATAATTTGGCAGAATCAAATGTGCTCACAGTTTAAGTGGACCCCTCATTCGAACAGATTCAACTATTGAGTGATAATGCGTATAGCTCAAATTATGAATGGACTCAAGTATGAGTGAAACTAACATTTGATCTTTTTACAGCCCTGCCATATATTGAAAACCTTATGTAAAACCGTTATTATAACTGTTTTTAATGCATTTTGAGTTTTACTTAGAATTCACATAAAAAAAGATTAAAATTAACAGTAATATTTAAATAAATTATCATATATATAAATTATTATAATTTCTTTCTAATGGTACATAAATTTGCCGCAAGGCATATTTTCAGCATAATAAAATACTATATCTATTTGTATGAATTAAAATAAATTATAATTATATTTACAAACATACATTCCACACTTTGTTGAAAAAAAAAATGTATTTAATTAGCATAAAAATAAAATGTTTAAAAGATGTTTTTATTCTTGTTAACACTTTTTTTAGTTTTTTTAATTTCTTTTTTTTTTTTTTTAATTTTCTACTATACGAGTATTTTATTAAAAACTTCTTATAACTCAAATTATATTTTTTTAGAATCGACCTTGAATATTAAACATTAACTAGAATAATATACGTATATAATATATGTATATTTTACAAGTGTATATAAATATGATCTTCTTAAAAAAATTTTGATCCGATCAGAAATTTGAATAAAAATTATTAAATTATAAGAATTTTGGAGATGGGAATAGAATTTTGAATGTCGCATATGACTCAATAAGTATTAAAAAAAAACTTTTTGAGTAGTTTTTAAAATAATAAAAAAAAAATTAAAATAGAATTGACTTAGGGCAATCCAAAAGTTACTTTTTGATACATTTATATTCATATATTTTTGATACATTTAGACAGCTATTCAGTAATTTCATACGCAATTTACAAAATATTTTTAATATGAAAATGTGTAATTAGAAAATAAATAAATTGAGAAATTAAGTAAGTCCCCAAATTTACTATTCTTGGATTTGAAGATGACTTAAAATTGGCTTATTGGATTTACAGCACTTAGTTTTATATTGTCATATCTCGATTAAAAAACATGTAATATTTTAACTGATATGTGAAATGATCCTACAAGTATGCATTTATTTGTTAAACAAGATAACAAATTGAATTTAAATCTAATAGATTCTACCCGTAATAGCAATTGAGTATAATACTACGAGGATAATACTAAATTTTTTTTGTAATATTAGAAATCTAAATAAAAAAAAATTAATTTAATAGTTGAAGGGTGTAGTGTTTAAGTACCTGGCTATCAATCGTGGAAATGCGGGTTCGATTCCCACATAGATCGAAAATATTTTTCAGGCAAAATTACTTTACATTACAATTACCAATTACAATCAAATATAATAATAAAATTAAATAAATATAATTAATGTAGTACATATTAGTATAATCTAATATTAGTATCCAAACCTATACTACCGTGCTAAGAGGAAAAAGTCGCAAGCGCTAAAAGTGAATTTTCGGGATAATGAAATATTTGACATCAGATAAATGTCTCAAAAATTTGTACTAAGAAAAAATGTCACATATCTCGTTGCAAATTCATTTAAAACTAATAACTAATATGTCACATCTATATGTCTAAGCTTTAATAACTTAATAAATCTAGTATTGCTTAGCAAAAAAGTCGTATGTTCAAATTAACTATGAACGCCTAATACTATCTTATCTCTAGTTAGTTCAAAAAAATAGTTTTTCTTTGTTTAACATATTTGTTTTTCAAGAATTCAAAAATAATTCAACATAGCGATGCGCGAACATAAAACACTAAAAGTTAAATTACCTAAAAATAATGGATGGCAGTATAATGGTCTCAGCATCATAGTTTTAAACTATTGCATTATCATTTATGATATGTAATATGTAATATTAATATTAATAAATAATACCTAATAGTTTTAATTTTTCACTTACTACCAGACCCTTTTCCGTTTTTCTAACGTTTCTCAACTTTTGAAATTTACATTCTTTTTGGAAATTTTAATTAGATTTTCAAAGCTATTCACTACAAATTTTACTATTTCTAGTTTTAAAATAATTTTCTTCAAATAAGGTATGTAAATGATGTAGGATTATTGTAAATCGTAGCTCCAGAGATATTTATTGCTATATACATATATCTCATATATCTTTCATGACAAAGTAATGTCACTTTGTGCAAAATTTAAAATTTTAAAAAACCACTTAACAGTTAAAATATAAAATTCAAGTAGCATTTCCTGTAAATTTTAGAAAATATATGTAAGTACTTCAAAATGTATTATATATATATATATTATATACTTAATTAAAATTAATACATGATTCATTTTTATTAATACGAATAGATTGTTCATTATACATATTAATACCATATTTAATCTATATATATATATATATATGTACATATATTCAATTTAATTACCTACACTATTTTGATTGCGACTATTTTTTCTTAATTTGTTTATATTATATGGCGCTACTGTTTCTTTTTATAAATCAATTCTATATATATGTATATTTAAATGGAAAATGCACTTAAATGCGCAAATTATTGAATTTTTTAAAAGGCGACTGACTTTTACACGCTCAATAACACAAAATAGCAAAATATAAAATATTAACAAATTAATATGATTATGTCGACCTGTATAAAATCGCACGCCAATTTGATTGTTTTTTTTTTATTTTTTTTTTAATTTATATTTAAAACATTTTAAATATAATGTATGTATGTGAATATGTTTATATCTTAATGATTAAATTAAAATATTCATAAAAAAAAAAAAAAACTAAAAATAAAAAAAAATATTAAAATTAAAGAGGCGAATTAGAAAAACTTAAAAATTTTTATTATATAAAATTTAAATTTTTCTGTTTTAATTAAATATATATATATATATATACATATTTATTAGTATTAATACTTATATTATATGTATATGTACTTAATTTCAATTAAACTTATATATTCTAATAAAATTTTTTAGCAAAATATTCACGAACACTTAAGGTATATAAATTTAGCTTATTTTACTTTTTTTTTTTTTTTATTAGTTTAATCAAGAAGTTAGACGCCTGGCGGTACGTGAGAAATACTTTAAAAAAAAAAAATGTTATTTATTAAACAAATAATATGCATAAATGTATATTACATTGTATGTGCTAATACAATGTATGGATATTTGATTTTTTTTTTTTAGTTACATTACAAGATCGAAAATATCTTAAATATCTTAAACTTTGCATGTTCTGAATAATATTGATTGAAATACTTCAGTACAGTTATAAGTACCATTACCTGCTACTTGTTACTTTGTCAAGTACCAGTTTTACTTAGATTTCGATTCTTTTAAAATTTAAGTATAAGTAAAAGAATCACATAAAAATACTTCTTATTCCTAGAAAGGAATTAAATTTTAAGTTTAATTACTTTTGTAATTAGTTTTTGATATTAGAGTATTTTCGAGTATTTAAGTACTAAAAAATACTTAAGAATTAAAAACTCAATTATTTTCCAAGTATTCAAGTATTTTGCAAATATTTTCATTCATAAATCCAATACACTATTCAATTCAATATTAGATGAGTTTAAATTGAAATTTGTATGATTTCAATACAAGTAGTTGATTACCTAATACTAGTACTTATTAAAATAAGGAGCATTAAGTAATAGTACTGGTAATTGAACTGATACTTGAAGTTTAAAGCCTGTTTTAAGAGTTTTGCTAATTTATTGTTATTATGAAAACTATAATGTCAGCTTGTAATCACCTAACAATCAAAGGGTTTCATAAATGAAACTAATGAAACAAACGAGACTTTCTTCAATACCCTTACTTCCATAAAATATATATAACTATTTCGAGTAAGTTCTTACAACACCAATCATTTCAGAAAAACAGTTAATTTATTTTATTTAAACTTTTATAACTCACAGAAGATTTAATTAAAATTATAACTCACAGAAGATTTAATCAAAGTTTAAATCTAAAGTTTGTCTAATCTCACTAATGTAACAACTCAATCTACGGAAAATTGCTTGTAGTGTTCTATAGCACTGCTTCAATCATCGATTGATAAACAAATCTAGTAATAAAACACTTTCATTGATTTGTTATAATATTTAAAAAAAAACATTCAAATTTACCAGTTTTCGTACATTAATTGTAACAAATTATTGTTTAAATACTATTTGATATTAAAAAATTGCGACGATTAATAAATTACTTTTATTTTTTTTTGTTTTTGTGCAACTCTTAGCACTATTAAGCATTTTTAACTTGATTTAATAATTAATTATAGGAATTTGCATATAAAAATGCAAATACATACAATTTTTCAATAAATTTTTTTTTTTTTGCACTTTAATAAAATTGTCAATTGAATTTAAAACTATTTTAAGAATATTAAAATAATAAAAATATTTTTATAATGATTAAGAAGTTGTAAAATTTAATATGACATTTTATATAGAATAGTAAGTTTAATCATAAAGCAAATCAGAAGTACTGATAATTTTAAAAACTATCTCTATATTGTATCTGATAATATATATTACGTAGACCCCGTTTATATAGGAACAATTTCGGATACAATGTAAGTTTTTTCAATATTTTCATAATGTGGTTTGTGTTGTAAAGTTTATAAAGTCTGCTAACATTTGTTGTAAAGATTGGTTATTATGGGAACTCTCCCGGACTTGTGGTCCAATTTAGAAGTCGTTCTTTCTTTTGGAACAAAACGTATTCATAACAAATTTCATTAAAATCGGTTGTGATTTGGATTAAATATTAGAACTTGACATTTTCGAACCTTCTGGAATCTCTAAACCCTAAAATACTAGAATCAATTTATGAAAGGTATACTCTTTATGGGTATCTACCTGTAGTCTGTGTATCAAATTTGAACTCTTTCCGATGGATCTCGAAAAATCTGATATTTTTGTATGGAAGCGATCCCGTGGTTCGATTTGGTCCATTCAGGAACTAAACTTTTTTAACCTAACTATTGACGAAGAAAGCATTCAAATCAAATGTCATCAAAATCGATTGAAATTTATGTTAGTAATCGTGTTAACAGACACACTTACACACATAATAACACATAAGCGTTTCCGAAAAAATAGAACAACTTTTGTTATAGGACAGAAGAAACTGACAATCCTTCGCTCAAAACGGAGACATGTTTCCATAGAAGATAAACATGATTATATTTTTTTAAAAACCAATTCTGTTTTAAATACTGAAAAAAATTAGCTGCGTAAAGTTCAAAATCATTTAAACCCTCTTTATTACCTTACAAAACATTTATCTTATATTCATTTAACATTTGTAATATAAGTTGGTCGCGCACAATAATGCGTAAAATAAACAAGTGATGAAAAAAAACCAAGGGTTTTTAAAAAAGCTCATTTTCAAATTTATATTGTATTACATACTGAGTTTAACTTTGGAAATATTTACTTGGAAATAGTTACTGCTTACTTATAAAATTTACTGCTAACAGTAAAGTTTTTATTTTAAATTTGTTATAGCCCTTTAATGCGGAAGGTTTCCAAGTTTCTCAAGGATCTAACTTCATTTAACTCCCCTCCCCCCTCCGTCCCCCTCCATTTTTTTAGGTTCTAGCAATTAAATTGTGAATTCCACAAAAATTTGGAATTTTACTTAGAATTATACAATCTAAGCAAAAGCAAAAATGGGTAAAACTGAGAGACACTTTCTTCAATTTAAGGAACAGCTTTTAAATTTAAGAAAAACCTTTAACATATGTTAAAATATAATGTTGGGCCTTTAAATTTTGTATATTAATAAAAAAAAAATTGGACAGGTAATCAAGTTACAGGTGCTTAAAAATAGCAAAAGTTAAATTTTCGAGCCCTTATAGCTCCTAAACAAGGGGCTTGACAACAAAATTTTGTTAACCGACTCCTACTAATATTTGAGGATCTAACTTCTCCCAAAACTTCAGGACCCTATTTTAAACCGTTTAGGAGATACATGGGACCAAAAATTTTGTAAAAATTGAGTTTTATATAATGGTAAATTTTAGTACCGTACGGCAACCCTATACATTTAAGCGACATATTTTTGTAAAGACTATAAAAGTAGCTCTCTTCTACCGTTTTTCGATTGAAAATAAACCTAACAGAACTCTTATTATATCAATTGATATATAGGGCTTTTTTGGAATTTGCAGGGGCTGTAGCTTCGTCACCCTTCAAAATTAAGAAAAACCTTTGACACATATTTAAATATAATTATAGAGCTTTGAATTTTGTATATCACTAAAAAAAAATTTGGACAGGTATTCAAGTTACAGGTGTTTAAAAATTGCAAAATTTCAATTTTCGAGCCCTTATAGCTCCAAAACATGGGGCTTGTCAAAAAAATTTTGTTAACCGACTCCTACTAATTTCTGAGTATCTAACTTCTCCCAAAATTTCAAGACCCTAGCTTGAACCGTTTAGAAGATATGTGTGGCCAAAAATTTTGTAAAAATTGAGTTTTGTGTAATGTTAAATTTTAGTACCGTATGGCAACCCTAAACATTTGCCTTTTAAAAATTTATAAACCTTATGAAACCAGCTATCGTTTTCCGTTTTCACATTGAAAATATATCTAACAGAACTCTTGTTATAACAAATAAAATATAGGGCTTTTTCCAACTTTGGGGGGCTGTAGCCCCGTAACAGGTGGGGCTACAGAAAAAAATTCTTCTACGAAATTATTTTTTTTGTAATACCTACTAGTGGTTAAAACTTCTTTTCTCTATTTCAAACGATGTAAAAGTTTTTGTAAACATACGGACAGACAGACAGACGGACAGACGGACAGACGGACGGACAGAGTGAAGCTATATAGGCACATTTTTACAAAATTCTTTGAAAATGTGCTAAAAATGTGTCCAACGTATATATTATTTAATTTAACTCTAAAAACAATAAATTAAAATGCACAATTCATGCATATTATATGCACTAATATATATATATATATATATATTAACCATAAGTTCAGCTTGAACTAATTTATGTTAAATGGTCATAAAGACTATTATAATAGTATATAATAATGATAATGAACGGTAACAACATAATAATAAAAAATTTAAATAGGTAAAAATTAAATATATATATATATATATAATATATGTACTTAATATTGCAACTAGACAGCAATTGCATATTAACCCCATGTTGATTTCCGGTATATTTATTTTGCGTTTTATCTATTATATTAATAATTGAATGACAATTAAACGCGACGCGACATAATATTAATTTTTTTTTCTTTTTTTTATTTTAGTTTAATTTATTTTTATTCAATTTTATCATAAATACACATATTAGTTAATATTATTAAAACATATTTAATTTTTGTGCTATTATTATCTATTACGACACATAAAAAAAAAAAAAAGGGAAAATAACGGTTAAATAAATAAATATAAAAAGAAATTAAAATATAATTTAAAAAAAAAAAATTACTATTTATACAAAAGAATTTCTATTATGAATTACAATTTTAAAATTAATTTTTATTTCATTTAATATTAGCATTTTTATAATTTGATTCGGGATGTCTGGTAACTTTATTAGTTTTTTTTTTGCAAAACCACTTGTTGGGACAATTTTTTTTAATTGGGCATAAGCGGAAATTTATGTCTGCAAGAATTGATTTAAATAAAAAAAATTAATATAAGTTTATTTATATTGAATATACAATAAAAAAAATTATAATATTTATTACATACATATATATGCTTAGAATCTGAACTTTAATGGAAATATTATAAAAATAGATTATTATGCAACTGTATTTTAATTATGATATTATAGAATACACAAAAAAGTTTAAAATCGGCGTTTTATTCGAAAGGAAGTTTTTTCCCCTTATTAAATATTCTTTAATAAATATTCCCTTAAGAAACATGGGACTTTCCTATAACTCTTCTAATTATCTCTGTTTTTCGTTAATCTTTTTTTTCTGGTAGTATTTTTCCACAGAAGTCATATTCTCTTTGCACTTTTTCCTCTAGATGGCTTTTACCCTTCCCACATGGACTTCGTTCGTGCGCTTGACGTGCCTCTCATATCATTAAGCGTCTTAGTATGTGACCAATCCACTTTCACTTCGTTTTGTTTATTTGAAGCCATAACGACTCCTTTCTCGTCATAACCCAAAGCTCTTTATTCGATCTGGTCAGAAAACAGGACATATTATTCTCAGGCAATTATTTACAAATACTTGTAAAATACAAACCGTGCTGCGCTTCGATATAGCAATCCCAAATTGAGGCATGCCTCGAAGATTCTAATTTTGGTTCAGCGTGCTATATGTATGTTGACTTCCATGTCGACTACAGCTTTCCAAAAGAACTTCTGTATTTTGCTATAATTCACATAAAATATAGATTTACAAATTAGCAACCTAGTAACATAATTAATTTAAAGGTTTATAGAAACTTTATTTTGAATTAATAACTCTTCAACGAATTGCGTGATTTTTGAGTTTTTAAAAAGTAAAAATAAATTACTTTGTGCGAACTTTTCAAAAATACTTTGTTTTGTTCCCTTTAAGTGAAATTTTTTGCGTAGTTCATACCTTATAAAATTGCATACTCTTAAAAATATTTAAATTAAATTGGTCAAGGTTATAAAAATCTATAAAGAATAAAATTTTAATTTTATATTTTAATATACACAATATACGAGTATATAGGGTGTCGCGTTATTAACTACCACGCTATGCCCCTTGTCAAAAACCTTATGAGAAGGTAATGTTGTTGTATATGGAATAATCTAAGGTAGTTCTGGTTTCGTATAAGAAATAGAGGCTAACTAACGGTATTAAATTTATATTAAGAAGATCTAAGAGGAAGAGTCTTAGCTTAGTCCTCTAGAACAAAATTAGCATGCGATAAGGGCCTTTATAGGGCAAGATAGGAGGGCACTTAATTATTTATCACACTGTATATAATCGTTTAAAAATATCTATATAAATATTCAAAAGTAATTTATTGCAAAGATCAGTTCCAAATTTATAATTAATATATGTAGGTATGTAGGTTAAATAAATACATTCACAAATTTTATTTAAATATATACATATTTAGTTTTAAATTGCATTTTTATTAAATTCTTTATTTAATATTTTATCACTTTCAAAAATATAATTTCTTTATAGTTTTTAATAATTGCATTATTTTTGTAATTTTTGAATAAAATTTGTTATTTATAATATTCATTAAAATGTAAAAAATATTTTTATTACTTAAATTTCAATAAAAAAAAAACAATAACAACAACAAAAACAAAAACCACAATAATAAATAAAAATTTCAACAACATTGTAAGTAAAAAATATAGTAAATAATTATTGTTCAAATTAAAATTTATGGCCATTAACTTGTTGTAACCTATATAAATACATTTTGTTTTTTATTTAATTTCCAATTTTTTTTTTTTTTTTTTTTTTTTTTGTGATTAGAACTTTTTGAACGCAATAAAAAATAAAATAAAAAAGTTTATTTAATTTTTTTTTGCGCATTAAAAATATTCAGGCGCCACTACAATGGCATTCATTTTATATGTCAAACATTTTTTTAAAATAAAAAAAACAAAAAACAACAACAACAACAACAAAATTAAAAAGAAAATTTAAATACAAAATTAGACAAAATAAACAATTTCTTTCACCTTTCAACCAAATAAAATACCAACTAATTTCGATTTTTTTTTATTCTTTTTGTTTTTTTTTTTTAATCAGAATCAGACATTATTTATAGATTTTATATATTATATATATATACATGAAATTTAAGGTATGTACGTATGTATGTTTGTTTTAAAATACTATATATGTATGTATATATAACGTTATAAATTTTTCATGCAAATTGATTGTGCAATTTATACAGATTTCATATAGAATTTCTTATGTATGTGTGTTTGTATGTGTAAAATTAATAATTTTCTAAAAAAATGTTTATAATAATTATTTAACAGCTGAAAGTTTCTATGACTTTTGAACTTGTAAATTGTAATGTCTGCTAAAAACAAAAATAATAATTATATATGCATATACCTATATATGTATATATATAACATGGAAAATATTTATACTTTTGGACTTTGCTTGAATTAAAATAAGAAGAGTTCCTTTAAATTTTTCAAAGTGTCATAACTAAGCAAAATATGTATTTGACATATTGAGAAATACGAGTATATTAAATAATTATACCTAGAAATATGCAATATTATTTTTTTTATCAATCACTTCCTGTATCCTTAACTTAAGTTTATTGTTTAACTTGATACTAGAAATTTTAGTCAATTTAACTATTAAATTTAAAAATTAGTTACAAAATAACAGTAAATGTCTTTGTTGCACAGTATTCAGTGACAGTATTGTTCTGTAAAAATTACATAGTGTGAAAATTTACTAGATATTTTAATTAAGGGAAAAATCTTATTTGTAAAGTTAATATGTTAATATAAACAAATATAAATTATATAGAAATATAATTTAATTTAATAATATATATATGTATATCAATTCACATATACAGAAATACCTAATAACTCAAACACAAAATTTAATCAATAGCCAATAAAATAACCGATAGAATTGTATCCATTATGTTTCCACATGTTATGTATGAGGACTAGTACTTTTTATCAGATATAAATTGTATGTGGAATTCATTAAGATCAATTCTAATAATAAGAATACCGATTCCAAAATTTGATCCTATGGATCAACAGGAAGCACTTATAAAAATTAAATCTATGATGTCATGTTGTGTATATATGAAATTAATTAAGATTAAATCGTAAGTATAACAGAATAATATATTGATATCATTTTGCCCCCGCTCGAACAATTGCATATACGCATGGTAAAGATGTGTTTAAAAGTTTAGTTATCGACCAAAAAAAAATAAAATCTAAAATGACTTTAATCTGTCATAATTGATTAAGATGTATTCATACCTGTCAAAATAGTTTATAATCCTGTCAATATTAACTTAAAACTATACATTAGACATGGTTTGTAAATTTTATAAGACACATCATATCGACACTTAACATTTGGATTATCCCATACATATGCATATATACCTATATTTTTAAATTTAGATAAAATAAATAATAATAATAATAAATTTACAATATTATAATTTGCAAATTATTCCGTTAATGCATTTATATTAAATTTACAAATATATATATAATATAATAAATAATAAAAAATATATATATATTTTTTTAAATATTACAAATAATTCATAATTTTTTTTTATTTTTTTACTACTGTTATGGTATGCAATTTTTAACACGAAATAAAATAATAATGTATGATTACGTATATTTGAATTAAATATAGGCACTTTACTTACTCATAAGAACAATTTTTATTTTATTACTTTAAAAAAAATGAATATATTGTTTTTTTTTTTTTATTTTAAATACCAAGTACATTATATAATATATACTTACAAACATATATATATGTACCTTATAACATATATCTATATAATAAAATAATAAATACACGATTGAATTCGAAAATCATTTAACGTTTTTACTTACAAAACAGCGTGAATATTTTTTAATTTATGTGCTTACGTTATAAATGTATGTATGTAGGTTTTTATGCAAATTGATGGCGCCTAAATTATTTTTATTTTCTATTTATAGATGGGGTATATTTTATTTTTTCATTGGATTTTTATTTTGTTTTTAATTCTTTCTTTTTGCGTTTTGTTTTTAATTTTTTTTTTTTGTTTTAAATAAAAATTAATAAGAAATTACTTTTTAATAAAAAAAATGTTAGTTTGTATATAAAATGTTATCTATTTGTCATAAATTAACAGTATAGGTATTTTACTTAATTTTAAAACCTTATAAATTTTTAGATATTAGGATTTAGTAACATCTTTAATTGGTATAATTTTTTTGTACATTATACATAAATATTAAATCTATGTACATATGTAGATACTTAATTGTTTAAGTTGTAAAGGTAAATAAAATTATTTCAAAAAATTGTTAATTAATTTCTAATAAAGATGGGTTGGTAACCCATCATACTTTTTGAAGATCAATTAATTTAATAAATCGCCGAAATTAAATTTAGATTTTTAATAATTTTTTATTATAGCAATTTTTTTCAAAATTAGATAAGAAGTATGAATAAATTATGTATATAATGTATATATCTTATAAAGTATGTGTAAAATAAGGGTGACATCGTAAATGTCGTAAAAAAAAACTGCAACCTGATAAAATGTGAAAATAACACAATGCAAAATTTCTGAACACATTGTGTTGAAAATACATTGTATTTTGCTTACAATTCCGATTACGTCAAAATGAAATGTCAAAAATTTAAATTTTTTCTGCAGAAACAATCTTAAAGAAAAGTATAAATTAATATTTACTTAATTTTCTTCCATGGCTTTTTTTTTTTAAATTAGGGACTTTACCACCACAAAAATAAAATTCAAATTAAAACTTCAAAATTCAAATAACTTTTAATTTTTTTTATTTGTGTACCCAAAAAATTTTCGATACTCAATTTAACATCACGCGTCGTGAAAATGGGTCGCGAATACAATGTAAAATGAATTTACGATCAAGAGACAATGCAAAATTTTTGTAGTTTACATTTACGATCATGCGACATTGTATTCATGCAAACACATTTACGATGTGAGGGTAATTGAATACTTATATAACTATGATAACTTAGAACTATGCTCAAAACTTATTCTAATGAACACCCAATATGTTTTATAGTCGACATGTCTATGTCAAAAGTTAACTCAAATTCAAAAGTAAAGCTTTCCAACTTATGTCTATCGTCTTCTATAATTAAATTTATATTCTTATATTAATTCCCATTTCCCAAAAAACTAATGTAATATGACTAAAGCTCATTAGATTTAAAACATTTTGCAAATTTGAATTAAATTTTTAATTACATGACATAACATATAACTTTCTACATAAATTTATATTTAAATACCTACCATATACATTTGTAACTTAACTTATCAATGTTAATTAAAATAATTAATAAAAAAAAAACATAAGTAATTAATTATGTATCCAACACCCAAAATTATATTTAGGTATACCTAATGTACTATCGTCTTGATTTTTTTTTTACACCTATGTACCTATATGTATGTCAATCATAAAAATCATACGATATTTTTTTTTTTTATAAGTACATATAGGGGTATAATAATAATGTACATTAAAATAATTATTTTATTAAAGTAGTACTTATTATTATCTACAGAGTTTTAATATAAAATAATTATATTTTTTAATTACAATATATAATATCTAGGTACCTATATACAATTCTATGTTTGTATTATGTATAAATAGAAAGATAAATATATTAAAACTTAAATTCAATAAAAGTTAACGACCCTGTCATTAGCTTATCATTTTCATAAACAATCATCCAGACACTTTTATTTTATATATACTTATGTATATATATGTTATGTACATATGTCATATATTTGAGTACCTAATACCTTTAAATTAAATTTTTAAAATGTTTTTTTAATTTAAAATTGAATTTAAGCGTGTACTATTTTTATTACACTTAATACGATTATATGAGACATAGATGTAGTATTAAAATTAGATTATTTTTTTTTTTGGTTTTTTTAATCAATCAAAAATTTTATTACAATTTAATTTTAGTAATGTAATAATGATAAGTTATTTATTTTTATAATTTTTTTATATAATAAAGTCTAACATCATATTATTGAAGTTTAACTATTATATGAAGCATTATCAAGTAAAATTATAGTAGGCCTCGTTGTGAGCAATTACGCTCTATACACTACTGCTAGGCAAGGAATGACGGGCATTTATGATGGTGTATACTATATATTATTTAAAATCATTTATTGATTTAGATTATTTATCATTTATCAGTTTTCGGCTTTAGTTATTTTAAGAAAACGATCGGAACTCCTGAAGATGAATCTTTTTCGGACGACAGCTTCAGTCGCACCACAAAACTTGTTACATCCCGCATTAATTAATTTTTATTTTGCGTTTTTTAGAAATGATACAAAAAACTTTTGTCCAAAGTATCTTTATCATTTAAAAATACTACAAGGCTATGCCTACAGTTATTCCTATTATCATTTAAAGTTTAGTATGCAAGCTGGTGCAATTTCTATTTTAAGAACTTTGTACTTATCTTTTTTTTATAATTACAAAAACCTGCCCATACCATGTATTACAATTTTAATATTATAATTTTTTAATATCTGATATCTATCTGAAACTGAACGTAATTATGTGTTAACTTAATTTAAATATTTCCATATCTGGTATTACAGATTTAACACAATAATTTACCTTTATTAAATAAACATTTCCATTAATATTTATAATTTTTATATTTAAAATAAAAAAAAAAAAGCAAAATTAAATTAATATGTAAGATAAAAATTATATTTTTTTTTAAACCTATTTTAGTTTATCTATTATAATGAATCTTAAAATACAAAAAAGAAAAAAAAATAATACAAAAGATATATCTATAGATACAAAAAAAGATACAAAAAAAAAGTAGTTTATTTGATAATATAAATTAAAACTAATAATAAATCAGTAGTTGAAGAAACAATAAATGATTAAGGCTATATACATATATATATTTATAAAAAAAAAAATAAATTATATGTATACATTACATACCTACTTACATATTGTGAATAGGAAATAATTTATATTATGTGCATAAGATATATATTTATATATACGTATATATGCAATTATATTGTGTAAATATGTTAACACTTAACACAAATTCCAAAAGAAATAGTATAAAATAAATTGTTTACTTTAAAAAAAAAAAAATTAGTATAGAAAGAATAATACAGTGAGCACAATAATAATAGGTGTAGCTAATATAATTTAAAATTAAACAAAATGTTGCCAAATAAATACTACAAAATAGAAAAAAAATGTACTTAGTTTTCCATCACTTCATTAGCTCTTAAATATTTAGGAAAATTATTCCGAAAGGGACGGATTATATATTATTCAAATATTTTACTTAATCCTGTTCTTGTATTCAATAAGACTTTGAAAAGTGTTCAATATGTTTTACCATCTTATTTGATGAATAAGTCTAAATAGGTTTTTATCTAGCTTTTACTCTTGCCATTAGATCAAATCACTGTACTAATTCGTATTTTTTTTTTTTTTATCCCTTATTATTCCCCTAAATAGGAACATAGGGCTTCCACATAGCCTCTCCAACTGTCCCTGTTTAGCGCTAACCTTTCTAATTCGGACCATGTTTTTCACGATAGGTCACATTCTCTCTGGACTGATCTCCTCCAGGTTGTTCTTGGACTTCCCACATTTTTCCTACCCTACGGGTCCCAATCTAGGACTTAGCGTGCTACTAATGTTGTTGGACGCCTTAGAATGTGACCGATCCACTTCTACTACTTTTTTTTAATTTGGACCCATATCGGCTCTTGCCTCGTCATTACCCAGAGTTCCTTATTCATTATTCGCCTAGGCCAGAGTATGCGACATATTATTCTTAGACATTTATTCTTGAAGACTTGTAATTTTTGTATGTTATTTCCCGGATACAAGCCATGTCTCGCTTCCATATAGCAGTATGGATTTGACACATGCCTCTAAGATTCCTTTTTTTAGTTCCACGTGCTATGTGTGTTGATTTCCATACTGACCATAGCCTTCCCAAGACACTTCTAGCTTTTGTTGTTCTGTGTTCTATGTCAGTGTTTGCACCACCATCTTTTGTTATTATGCTTCCCAAGTACTTAAATTCTGTTGATTACTAATTCGTATAACATGCTATATTATAAATTAAATATATATTATAATAGAAAAATCTGACCATACATATATATATATATATATTCGATTGTTTTTAAAACAATTTATAACAGTGTAAGAAAATTCAATACAAAAATGACGGAAGAGGGGAAAAAAAGGAGCAAAGCTAATATATCTAATATTATGTTGTTGGGTGGTTTTTCTAATTATTTATTTTTGCTTTTCTCATTATTTTTTTTTTTTTTTGTTTAATTTTAAATATATGTCCATGTATGAATGTATGTATGTAATTTAAAATAGTATAATTAATATGGCGCCAGTAAAACAAAAAAAAAAAATATAAGATAGGGTTCCTTATAATAAAAATAAACACAAATTGACTATAGGTATAAAAATATCGTATAAGTATTAAAAAAAAATATCTGCTAGATACATTCTATATATATTACATATATATATTTAAATAAATAAACAAGATAAAAAGGTGTATTAATGAGTCCATTATCTTATCTTAAAATCATTTTCTTTTTAAAACAAAAAAAAAAGAAACATTTATTCCTCTTCAAAGCTAAAGTTTATTTTGTTTAATTTTTTTATTTTTTTTTATTAAATTCTCATGAATACAATTAAAAAAATAAATAAATAAAAAACTCCAGATTTGCGTAAATATATGGTTTTAAAGTAAACTTTATTTTTTTATATATATATATTTTTTTTTCCAAGAACATACATAAGTATGTTATTATTTTTAGAATGTTGCTAATAGTATATTATGTATACTGAATAATATAATTAATAAAATTAATATATTAAATAATACAATTAATTAAAATAAAAAAATTACAAAATATTTAAATATAAATATAGTATGTATATTTGAAGGGTTTTAAATTAATTCAATTATCAATATTAAGATTAAATATTTAAGATTAATTAATTAATTAATATTAATTATAAATTTAGATTGAAATATAAAAATTATAATTAATTTAATTATATTTCCAACAATAACTGGAAATAAAATGTAAATATGCGATTATTTTATAAACTGACATATTAATACGATAACAGAGTATGTAGGATTTTTTTTTTTGATTATTTTTATTTTTAATTCGTAGGTAACTATGTATATATAATTTTATTAGTTGAAGGAAATGAACTTATCTTTGAATAAGTATGATGAATAAATACACTCTTGAAATCTGTTGTAGGTATATATTTAAATTTTTTTTACGAATTTAATCAATCATACTACTTAAATTTTATCAGTAATCTGTATAGTATCATGTTACACGTTATACAAAGAATAAAATACAAAAATATCTAAAACTAACACATACGAGTATTTTTTTCTTAAATTTATCTTAAAAATTTTAATCTAAAAATGTTAAATATTTAAAAAATATCTTTTATATAAATTTCCATTGGTTTTAAAAAAATACATATAGACATCATTATAATGTGCATAACATTTTTTTTAAGCTCTTCGAATAAAAGTAGATTAATTTAATTTTTATAATTTTTAAATGACTTTAATTTTTTTGTATAAAAAAAAAAAAAAACAAAATTGCTTAGAAAATTTTAAAACATAATAAAAAAACTCTAAAAAAAGAATTTTATTACTTGACAATATAATCTGTACAGACTTAACATTTAAAAAATCTTTAATATTTTACTAAATAAAATATTTTCGAAAATGTTTAAAATAATTCCATTCAATTATACAAATAAATTAAATGGAATTTATTTTTAATTTTAATAAATTTAAAAAAAAACAAAAATTGTGTTTTTTATTTAAATTTTAAAGTTTGCAAATTGCAAATTATAAAATTAATTTAAGTTATTTAGTATTATATAATAATATACATAAATAACTTAACTTCTGAAATAAATGTTGCCTTAAAATATGCAATCTTTTGGTTTTTTAATAGTTAAATCCTGTTTATTTAATCGGCTTATTCGGTCGCAAAAAATGGCAGGTCGCGCGCTTCGCAACACTAGTTTCCCTTTAACATATTTATTTGCAGTAATATTTGAATAATTAATATTACTTTAATTACTGTATTAATATATTGATATTTAAACATTAATTAAATGTATTAATTTATAAAAAATGGTGATACCTATTCTAATTAGGTTTTTGTTCAAGTTACAATGTGTCATTGTACTGTAATGACGTTATCATCTGTCACAACTCTTGTAAGGATTTTATTATATAAAATGTTGCAAAATACCAACTTAAAATACTTCTTAGAAACTATACATATATGTACATGTAAATGTATATTATCTATGTGAATATATATTTAATAATTTCTTAATGTCAAACTAATTTACAACTATATTTATTTTTACATATGCATATACATATGTGTGTATCAACAATTTAAATGTAAATATTTAATATCTAATTAAAAATAAATTTACAACTTATTATTCTTTTGTATACAATTTAATAGTGTATTACATACTTTTGTACAAACTTAATAGTGTTGCCAGGCTTTTTCACTAACTATAAATAATTTTCTTCATAGATCAAAGGATTTATGTCGCACTTTCGAATTTATTCAGAATCATTCCTTTCTATACAAAATACGCATAGCTAAGAAAGAAAGAAAACAAATTAAATTTCCCCCTCCCTCCACCCACAACAAAATCGTAGAAATTAAGAAATTTGATCAAAAAAGATTTTATGCATGTATCATTTAATTTTATATGTTTTTTTTGCTTTCAATTTTGTTTTTTAATAATTTTTATTGAAACAATATGACAGGCGCCATATTCTAATTTAATTTTGTTCTGTTTTTTTTTTTTTATTTTTTTATATTAATAATTTTTTTTTTATGTCTAGTTTTTTTTTTTTTTTGTGGGAAAATTAAAAAAAAAAAAATCCAAAACACTTTAAAAAAAAAAAAAAAAACAGAATACCGAATACTGAATTTAACATAATCTGAAATGAACTAAAGTGAGAAAAGACAACAGCAACAACAACAAATCACAAATAAATGGAAGCACGAGTGTAATTTAAAAAAAAAAACAAAAATTGTTTAATGTCTCGACCGACCGACATATGTCAATTTATATGTATTTTGTTGTATATTTTTATTTTATTATTAATATTTTTTTTTTTTATTAATATTATGTTTATGGTTATGGATGATTATTATAATAATGATTATGATGATAATAATGAATGGAATTTTCGCAATAATCATCTTTATATATTTTTTTTTTTTTATTTTTCGTTGTTTTATTTATAGAAAATGAAATGTGCGAAATAAAATTTGTTTTTATTGTTATTCTTTTGTTTGTTTTTTAATTTTTATTTTAGATGAACATGAATACAAAAATACTTTGATGATGAAACTAATTTTTTTTTTTTTTATTATTATATTATGATCATGGGGGCAATGGCTTTTTATATAATATAAAATAAATAATAAAAAAATAATTAAACAAAATTAAAATATAATAAAACTAAAAAAATTAAATAAACAAAAAAAAAAAGCCATGAAATCATTTCCTTATTTTAGTAACATAGTTATTAATTATTTTATAATATTGTTCTAATTTTTTAATTATGTACCTACATACATGTAAATATAAAAATTTATATATTTTTTAATTATGTACTAATATGTACACCTATTACTTATTATAAATTTACAATTCATATTAAGATAGATTTTAGTTTGCCCAATTCTTATTTTAATCAATTTTTTAGAGGGTGGTAGCACTGGTAACATCAAATGGGTCCATTTAGACGATGTTAACAGTTGTTGAATTCACATCGTTTTTGCTCTTTCCCACTTCCTCATTTTTTTTTGTTTTAAAATTTATTTGTAGAAGTGGGAAAGAGAAAAAACGATGTGAAAACAACAACTGTTAACATCGTCTATTTTTGTTGAATGACTTTAATTTTTATTAAAATTAAATTTGTATGGCAAGAATAGTAAATATAAGAAAATTTGGGGACTGTAGTCTCCTTACGACAAATAATATAACTGATTTTTGTATATATGTATGTATGTATTTTTGTATGTATGTATGACACCAAATTTTAACAATATTGTAATATAAAATGTTTATTAAAAAAAAATAAGAGCAAACGGTAACTCCTTAAAAGATTTAGTTAATAACAGTATTGCCAATGTAAAAGAAATTAGCCCTATTTTTAGAAATCATACTTTATTAAAAATAAAATGTCCACTATTTTTTTGAAAATACTTTGGAGAAAAAGAATTTTGACTTTTAGTTTTGGGTTCTGTTGTACTGTTAGATCTAAATCGAGGATTTGGGTTTGTATGAATTATCGTAGTTGACTCTGGACTTGAAATGTATTTTTAATTTTTTTAAATGATCTTATATCCTGATAATTCAATAAATCGGCGATACCATTATAATTTATTACAAGAACTTATATATTTTTATATTTGAAAAAGGAAAACAGTTGTTTGCAGTTTGAACGCTTCTTATGGCAACAGGGACATTTATCGCAAATAAAGAAAAATTAGGGATATTTTCAAAAAACCTAGGGTAATTATTTATCATACTGTGATGAAGGATGATTTCTAAAATTCGGGCTCATTTCCTTTACATTGGCAATACTGTTACGAATTAAAACTAATAAAGAATTACCGTTCTGTTCTTAGTTTTTTCAATAAACCCAATTTTAATTTTATTAAAGTAATGAATTAAAAATATGTAGGTAGGTACTAGGTACCTAGTAGTTTTGGAAATGGAAATTTTTGGAAAATTATTATTCTATTTCACTTTAAAACTCTGATTTAAAAAAACTAAGTTAGCTTAAATCCACCTTTAGAGTTAAAGCATCTGTTAAACTTCCGATATATATATTAATATAATTTATAATAATTGATTTTATTAAAATTTATGCAATCTTCAATTATTTTTAGTACATACATTATAATTTCTATGTAACGTATGGAATTCACTTCAGCTTATATTGTAGACCTAGCCACTATTTCAAAATACATAATATTAAAAATCTTTTTAAGCGGATTAATTACACAAAAAAAGAATTTAAAAAAAAACAAGCGTTTAATATAGAAAAAAAAAAATTTTTAAAAAGTCCCTGACATCATCTTATAAAAAAAAACAAATAAAACTTCAAAATAATAATTATATAACAAGAGCCAGAGCCATGATTAAAACAATTTTCACCCTTATAATAATAAACTTATTACTTAACTTAAATTGTTAAGAAAATATATACATATGTGTATTTAAATACATATCTGAAGAATAAATAAATAGGTATACAAATGTACATACATATATTTTTATATAATGGGATGATTATGATGATGATAAATGCCAATGTATCGTATTGCGATTTTTTTTTTTTATTTAGTTTTTTTTTTTTTTTTTTAAATTCTTCTTAATTGCTGTGTTTGTTTGCATCTTGATCAGATATCTGTCGCGTCAACTTGTGTCGCCAATCTTTTATTTTGATTAAACGATAACAAAATATACGGAAAATAACACTACATATATATGTACATATAGCTATTACATAAATAGATATATATTTAATGTTTTATTGAAAAATTGTTTATGCAGTTTTAGAATGAAAATCTTATACTATAAGGTGACCTTGATGCAGTTTATTTGTTAGTGTTGATTTAGTTTTTTTTTGTTTGTTTGTTTGTTATCAAAAGGGTTTCAGTTTGTAAATTATAATTAAAGTGCAGTAAGTAAGTCAGAAAATCTAAGAAAAGTTATTTTTTAAGATATAGCTACCTATATATATGTCAATATATATACATATGTATAAATAAAAAACAGTAAGAAGAAAATACAATATTATGTATACATATTGTAATGATAAATAAATAACAAAATCTGTAAAATAAATAGTTGCATATTCCCTTTTTGAAATTTATACTTTTGCATGCATATTTTTTTAATATAAGCGCATTTTATGCATGTATTTATTAAATTAAATGTGGGATTCTAACACATGTTATAAATACATTAAATATTTATTAAAATTAATATTTTTTTAATTAATTAATTATTATATTAATTAGTTATATTTTATTTAAATTATATCAAATGTATGCGCCTTTTTTTCATTTTGAGTAGGACTTAAAACGCCTCAACTGCATGAAAAAACGTTTGTGTTAATTCTGCGTTAATTAGCATAAAAAACTCTAAAAAAAAATTAAAACATAATTTAATAGGTACTTATATATTATTTTAATAACTAATTATATTTATTTAAATGCTAATTATTATTAAACCAATCAGAAAAAAAAGAAAGTTATTAAATATTGGAATAAAATTAGTTTAATAAATTATTATTATACCCAATTATTTTATAAATTAATCAATTATATTTAATTAATTAATTAATCCTATAATTGGATTAATTATTATTAGTTAATAATTAATTTTTTATACTATATTTATTAATTGGGATAATTGTGTTCTTGATGTTATAATTAGTACAAATTACTAATTCATCTCATTTTATATTAATATCAGCACCATTGACCTGTTTTATAATATCTCTTCAATTTTACGCAACTTATCTTATAAACTTTAAGATAATTAAATTTTATATTATTTTTAAGATATTAATATTGTATAGAACATGATACATATTTTCCATTCAAAGAATATAATTTCAATTAATTCTATTAAAATTTAAGAATAAATTATAAAATACAATAAATTTAAAAAGCGCGTTTTTAATAATAAATATACAATTAAAGTTAATTGTTTTTTGACAGTTTTTGACAATATATGATCATTTTAAACCTACGTTTTAGATTTATATCTTTTTTCTAAACATATATACTATGTATACATATATATTAATTTAGAAATTTCATTTGAATATATATTATATAAATTATTATATACTATTAATATATATATTGCATACATACTATACAAATGTATATTACTTTAATATTGAATAATAATTAAAGATAACAAAAAAACAAGATAGAAAAAAGTAGAAATTAAATCGATTCTATTTAAATTATGAATAAATTAAATTATTATATTTTTTAGAATATAATTTATATTTTATATACAATTTATTAAAATATTGCTATATAATTTAAACTTCTATACATTTTTAATTTCTATAATAATATACGAATTATAATTTTTACATTTATTATATAGGCATACAAAATATTATTAATTGTATATAAATGTATATATTATATATGTATATTGAAATATATAAAATAATTTGTATTCTTTATGTTTTAATTGAAATCGATTTATTAAGATAGGGTGGTGTTGCCTAATTTCGAACATGTCCTATAATCGAACACTTTTTAAAAAAACTAGTATAATAATAAAATTTGACTTATTTTAAAAACGGTTTTTTTTTTAATTTATTTGTTGAAGTTTCCCCTACCCTTACCAAAAAAAGCAGAACAAAAAATAAGTTAATTATCTCTCAAAACGCTAAAACTTGAAACTGGTTTTTAAACACTGCGTTTTTCATTGAAATTGCTAATAAAAAAAGAGTTTTAAGGGTTGCAGAAAATAGTGTTTTTTTATGAAATCTGTAAGCAAATTGTTTAAAAATTTATATATTCATGCAAAGGAATATTTATTTATTGAATTTTCTTAAAAATTAAAGGAAAATATTAAAAATTTGTTTATATTTTTGACCTGTTCGAACAAAGGAAACTAAAATACACAAATTTCTTATTTCGAACACGGCGTTCGAATTTAGGCAATCCAAATTAGTTTTAGATTCCCTTATTCGAACACAACGTTTTCTTCAGATTTTAAATTTTTACACAACAATTTTTTAAACAAAATGAAAATGTTTCAGCAATATAGCGAGGATTCTTTGAAGGTTGCTTTCGGTAAAATCAGGGAAGGGTTTTTGAACGTTAGGGACGCCAGTAAACTCTTTCATATTCCGGTAACAAAGATAAGAAAATGAAAATGGACTATACAGTTCTGACTCAGAGCGAAGAAAAATGAATTGTAGAATAACTTGTGAATTTGGCTAAATGCGGCTTTCAGCGGGAGCGTTCGAAATCTCGTTTTCTTACAAAATTTTTTAAAACTATCGCGAAAAAATGGAAAAACAATTTAAATAATTTATTGTTGACTTATTATGTATGAAGAGAAATTAGAAGGGGTTTTAAAGTTGGGTACAAAATCTGGCTTCAAATAATCAGTTTGCTCGGGTTTGGGGGGCGGGAGTCCCCCATTATATTAAATGCTTTGATGCTTATATATGAAAATTTCAGTGAGATTTTGGAATTGCATACAAAATGAGGGTTAAAATAAATTATTTAATTATATTATATTATTTGCTGACTCTTTAATTTTAATTTTTGATTCTAGTTTTGGATGCGAAATCTAGCAATAATTACATTAGCGGGGTTTCGGGCTGACCGATTTTTCTAGCCAATTTCTTTTTTAATTTTATATGTATTTTAGAAATCTAGTTTTTTTATACATATATAGGTATACCGAGAACTTTTAACACCTATGTAAAGTCCGTCAGGGTTGATTACGAAATCAGGATGTTGCCTTCTTCCAGAATATTTATTTAATTTGCTAGATTCTGAGTTAGAAGCGATTAGAGTTCAATTCAAAAATATAGGATTGTACCATTTTCTTTAAAAATTAAGTAAAAAGTTAAAAAAAGAAATCAAAAATCAAAAATTTTGCTTTTAAAAATATTATTTATGAAATTTTTATTTGATATGTTTTTTGGTAGATTTACTTTATTTTTTTGAGTTTCTTTTTCGTCCAAATCATTTTACTAAAAAAAAAAATTATTTGGTTGTAAAACTCGTTATTTTGATACGCGAGTTTTAGAAAAGCGAGATTTCGTAACCAACCCACTTATCACAAAATCCAGAAGAGCTCCAAGATGTGGTCCAAAAAAGTAAGGGAGGAGAAAAGAAATACCCCTTTTACCAACGGCAGGCCAGGCAAAAATGATATTTTTAGGAAATATCATAAGGCATTAGGAAATATTCAACCGTAATCCAGAAACTATTACAAAGGCGTGTAATAAAACGGAAGAAAACATTAGGAAATAGTTTAATGATCCAGAAAACTATTAAATTAAATTAAGTTATTTAATCTTTGTATTTATAAAGTTTGAATTCATAAGAAATAACAATATTTAAAATGAAAACATGTTATTTTTAATAGTAATTCTTTAAAAAAATTTGTGTTCGAACAAAGGAATATCTGCTTTCGAAAATAGGCAACTGGTGTTCGATTATAGGCAAATTTGCGATTTTTTAGTAATTTTTAAATAAAATTATTAATAATTTGTATAATTTAATTTAATTTAATTAGTTCGAAAGGTTATTAAATTTACTTTCGATTGATATATAAAACTAGTTATTCGATCAATATACACATTATTTATGACTAATTAAAGTCGCAAGTATCGTTAAGTGTTCGATTATAGGGAACTTAACGGGTGGTGTTGCCTAATTTCGAACATGTCCTATAATCGAACACTTTTTAAAAAAACTAGTATAATAATAAAATTTGACTTATTTTAAAAACGGTTTTTTTTTTAATTTATTTGTTGAAGTTTCCCCTACCCTTACCAAAAAAAGCAGAACAAAAAATAAGTTAATTATCTCTCAAAACGCTAAAACTTGAAACTGGTTTTTAAACACTGCGTTTTTCATTGAAATTGCTAATAAAAAAAGAGTTTTAAGGGTTGCAGAAAATAGTGTTTTTTTATGAAATCTGTAAGCAAATTGTTTAAAAATTTATATATTCATGCAAAGGAATATTTATTTATTGAATTTTCTTAAAAATTAAAGGAAAATATTAAAAATTTGTTTATATTTTTGACCTGTTCGAACAAAGGAAACTAAAATACACAAATTTCTTATTTCGAACACGGCGTTCGAATTTAGGCAATCCAAATTAGTTTTAGATTCCCTTATTCGAACACAACGTTTTCTTCAGATTTTAAATTTTTACACAACAATTTTTTAAACAAAATGAAAATGTTTCAGCAATATAGCGAGGATTCTTTGAAGGTTGCTTTCGGTAAAATCAGGGAAGGGTTTTTGAACGTTAGGGACGCCAGTAAACTCTTTCATATTCCGGTAACAAAGATAAGAAAATGAAAATGGACTATACAGTTCTGACTCAGAGCGAAGAAAAATGAATTGTAGAATAACTTGTGAATTTGGCTAAATGCGGCTTTCAGCGGGAGCGTTCGAAATCTCGTTTTCTTACAAAATTTTTTAAAACTATCGCGAAAAAATGGAAAAACAATTTAAATAATTTATTGTTGACTTATTATGTATGAAGAGAAATTAGAAGGGGTTTTAAAGTTGGGTACAAAATCTGGCTTCAAATAATCAGTTTGCTCGGGTTTGGGGGGCGGGAGTCCCCCATTATATTAAATGCTTTGATGCTTATATATGAAAATTTCAGTGAGATTTTGGAATTGCATACAAAATGAGGGTTAAAATAAATTATTTAATTATATTATATTATTTGCTGACTCTTTAATTTTAATTTTTGATTCTAGTTTTGGATGCGAAATCTAGCAATAATTACATTAGCGGGGTTTCGGGCTGACCGATTTTTCTAGCCAATTTCTTTTTTAATTTTATATGTATTTTAGAAATCTAGTTTTTTTATACATATATAGGTATACCGAGAACTTTTAACACCTATGTAAAGTCCGTCAGGGTTGATTACGAAATCAGGATGTTGCCTTCTTCCAGAATATTTATTTAATTTGCTAGATTCTGAGTTAGAAGCGATTAGAGTTCAATTCAAAAATATAGGATTGTACCATTTTCTTTAAAAATTAAGTAAAAAGTTAAAAAAAGAAATCAAAAATCAAAAATTTTGCTTTTAAAAATATTATTTATGAAATTTTTATTTGATATGTTTTTTGGTAGATTTACTTTATTTTTTTGAGTTTCTTTTTCGTCCAAATCATTTTACTAAAAAAAAAAATTATTTGGTTGTAAAACTCGTTATTTTGATACGCGAGTTTTAGAAAAGCGAGATTTCGTAACCAACCCACTTATCACAAAATCCAGAAGAGCTCCAAGATGTGGTCCAAAAAAGTAAGGGAGGAGAAAAGAAATACCCCTTTTACCAACGGCAGGCCAGGCAAAAATGATATTTTTAGGAAATATCATAAGGCATTAGGAAATATTCAACCGTAATCCAGAAACTATTACAAAGGCGTGTAATAAAACGGAAGAAAACATTAGGAAATAGTTTAATGATCCAGAAAACTATTAAATTAAATTAAGTTATTTAATCTTTGTATTTATAAAGTTTGAATTCATAAGAAATAACAATATTTAAAATGAAAACATGTTATTTTTAATAGTAATTCTTTAAAAAAATTTGTGTTCGAACAAAGGAATATCTGCTTTCGAAAATAGGCAACTGGTGTTCGATTATAGGCAAATTTGCGATTTTTTAGTAATTTTTAAATAAAATTATTAATAATTTGTATAATTTAATTTAATTTAATTAGTTCGAAAGGTTATTAAATTTACTTTCGATTGATATATAAAACTAGTTATTCGATCAATATACACATTATTTATGACTAATTAAAGTCGCAAGTATCGTTAAGTGTTCGATTATAGGGAACTTAACCCTATTTATTACATTTACAATCGATGCAATTTACACACTCAATTTTTCTATATATGAAAATAAAATATGTATAAATAGTAAAGCTATTAGTGTTTAACAATTGTCACAACTTACATCTATAATAAATTATCTTATTTTATGATATACGATTGTATATACATACATTAGTACACAATATGCAATCAAACTATAATTTTAATTAATAAATTTTGAAGCTTAGTTGTTGATTGGTTATATACTTTCTATTTAAACAAATTACTCTATAAATTAAATATTCGTTTAGTTTTTTTTTTTATTTTTAACCTGTTTTTCGGTATTTATTTTTTATATCAATTCAATCGTTTTATTAAAATATAAATTAAAGCTTTAAAATAAATTTTTAACCATGACTTGATTGCGTTTTGATAAAAATTGGTTGTCTACTAAACTTATAAGTTTAATATTGTAGAATTAAAATTTAATTTTTTAAATGGAAGAAAATTAACAAAATACTGGTATACGATATTTTAAGTAATACTAATTTTAAAATAACTAGACTTACTGGAAAATGATTTTCGACTTTTAAAACATTGTATATTACTTGTATAATAAAAATTGAAAATTGTCTGATATACAAAAATGTCAATATGGAAAATATTTGTATTAATATATAATTTATCAATTAGCATATATTTTTTTATTATTCATTTTATATAATATACAACAGTAAGTAGAGTTTAAAAAGTCAAAAGTATTAATACTATCTATTTAGATAAACTTCTGATTAAAGTTTAGTTGATTTTTTTAAATTATATAGGAAATTTTATGAAAATCTTCTGTGAGTTATAACAATGAATCAAAAATTTTTTTCCTTACCCTAAAACATCGAAGAATTCAATTGTCTAAAAATTTGAAAGAGGGTCAAGGCTCATAATTTCTTAGCTTAATTACAAGATTTCTTATTTTATAGCTTTTTATTTTTTTAGCTATTAAAAACATATTTACATACTGTTTACAAAATGTATATTTTTTTAATTGCAATTTATACAATTAAATATTTGCAATTTATTTACTTACTTCATAATTCATTTTTAATTTCAGGTGTGTACGAAAACTTTAAATGTTAATAGTTTTTTTTTTTTTTTTTAATTAATTAATATTATTAATATTATTGACATACAACAGTTTTTTATTTTATTTATTTTTTTTTCTAATTTTTATTATTGTCGCCATTGTTAATATATTATTAATTGTTTTATATTAATATTATGCATGTATGTAGTATGTACAAGAAAATAATAAATACAAAAATATATATGTTTTGTCATTTAATTTATGTACATTGAAATGTTTAAAAGTGATACTTAGAACCACCTCCCAACTACTTAAGTATTTATTTATTAATTTTATTTTTGCATTCTTAAAGTTTAATATTATGATTAGTACAATAAATAAAATATATATTGTATATATATATATATATATACGCTTATTGATATAAAATTTTTTTCTTTTTTTTAATTTATAATAATAACACATCAAGATCTCAATTCAAATGTGTGTTGATTTTATTTTTTGTATATTTATTATTTTCCATTTTCTTTTAAATGCAATTTTTGTTTTAAAGTTGAATTAAATATAAAAAAAAAAAATAAAATACAAAATAGAATATAAATTAATATTACTCACAAAATAATAAAATGACAATTTTATAATTTATATAATAAATATGTGCATACAGAATAAATTTTTCTTATATTTATTTTATTACTAGAAAAAAATATTAATATAAATTATTTTTATTTAATTTTTTTTTTTTTTGGTTTTTTTTTTGTATTTTTAATATTTATAAATAGAAATTTCATCATTTTTACGAATATTATAATTTTGTTATATTAATATTCGAGTTTTTATTAAATATACAGTAGAATTTCGGAAATATAGAACTTAAAGAATTATAGAATACTAATTAATTTAATAATATATAATTAAAAGTGAAACACCGCTGTGGCAATACGGAAAAAAATACAAGCCACAAGTAGATGTTACTATACATACTCTAGACTTATGAAATCCAGGCTGTTGTCGAGAAATACAAAGCTTAAATTATACAAAACATTAATCAGACCGGTTCTAACATACGGATCTGAAACATGGACGCTTAAAACTACAGATTGTAGACAACTGGGAATATTTGAGCGTAAAATACTTCGAAAAATATATGGACCGGTTAGAAACGAAGATGGTACATACAGATCAAAAAATAATTTCGAGCTTGAACAATTGACTGGACATAGAACCATAATAAGATTCATAAAAGCGCAAAGGTTAAGATGGATAGGACATGTTATAAGAATGCCGGATAACAGAACAACAAAAAGAGTGTTTCTCCACCAAATGCAGGGTGCTAGAGGTAGAGGGAGACCAAAAAAAAGATGGCTAGACGCTGTTGAAGATGACCTAAGGATTTTAGGAATAAGAAATTGGAAGAGAGTTGCACAAGATCGGGATGTATGGAAGAGAATTATAGCGGAAGCTCAGGTTCATCAAGGACTGTAAAGCTATAGAAGAAGAAAAAGAATACTAATTAATAGTATAACAGAAATTAATATTAATTTGTATAAATATTAGAGAGCTGACTGGAGACTTCCATTTCAAAAGCCCGGGTTTTTTTTTAATGTTTTCTATTTTAAATTTATTTTACGCAATTAGAAAAGATAAGCATTAATATAAATATTTTTAATTTCATATATAACTACGGAATTATATAACTACAATTGATTTAATTGTACATTAGTTCAGATCTTAGTCTAAATTGTGCGGTCATATAGATTAATGTGATCTTCAAGCAATTTTTGATGTTTGTTTTATTAAAATAATTAATAGATCAAAGAATTTTACTAAAGTATGTACAAGTACAATATCATAATTCAGATCGCAATTTAACATTTTGTAATTAAGATACTTTATCATTTTTCAATTCATTTAAAGGCTCAAATGCCAATCATAAGAAAAAACTTTCACCTGGTTCTTAATCTTATCCATTTACCGAGCTCAAATTAATGGAATAATCATAATAATTAATAATATAAATATAATATTGGTTAAAAATAAATAAACCAATACCAAATATAAACAAATAATTCAAATTGAATAATATAACTCACAGATAAAGAAATACTAATAAAAATATAAGATTTTTACAATATATACAAAAGGACAAGTGTCCACTAGTTATTTTAAATTTTTATCAATTTTGTTCACGATATTTAAACTCTACTGTTCTAAGGCATATAAAACATTTATATTCTCGTACAAATGTATATAATAATAATAAACACATTTATTGGAATGATTTCAAATCAATTGTTAGATAAGAAAAATTATAATTTTGTTTTTCTAATAAATAAAAAAAAATAATGACTCTCTTCTTTTTCTTTCAATTTATTACTATAACTGATTTAAATTGCGTAAATTGAATAATAATTAAAAAAAAAAAAACAAAAAAATTAAAAGAATTAATTTTTAATTATTACAATATTTTGTATATTAATTAAAAAAGTAATTAGTAAAATTAACTACTAATATAAAAAAAAAGATTTTTAGAATTATTAAGTGATATTTTATTACGGTTTCCAAAGCTACTTTTTTTTTCAAAACACGATTAATTTAAAATTCTATAAATTACAAACTTGTTTTTAATTTAAAATTAATTAATATTATTATATATAGATTAATTTTTAATTAAATGGCAACCGAAGTCGTAAAAAAATTTCAATAAAATTATAAAAAAAACGGATATTTCCTAACTCTTAATATTTCCTACTAATCATAATATTTCTTAATATATATATATACATACATATATGAATTTCAAACTACTAGTACATATGTAAATAAAATATAGGTTAAATTAACTTTACAGTTTAGGAAACTTTTCTAAAAAGAAATTTTAATCATTTCTATATTCCTGAAAATATGTTAATATTATATTTTACAAAACTTTAATGTCAGAAAGATTATTAAGCACAAGATTCTATAAAACATGGAGGAAAAAACCTTCGAATGCCGGAAATACTTATCCCCCCAGTAGTGTGAGATTTCTCCTCACTAAAAAAACCTCTCCCCGTAACCAAAAAAATTAGGTAATACTTCAGAAGAAATTAACTGCTTGCGCAGTATAATGGCGGAAAAGTAGCTACAAGACATAAATGTTTATCAAGGATTGCATGGGCAACCCAAAAGTTGACTCCAATCTTGAATTTTTTTAAATCATATGTATTGGGAAACACATATTTTGGGGTTAATGTGTTCCAAAATTTGGAGGTGCGACTTAAAGAAGAGTTCTTGTTCCAAAAAGCTCAACTGTATGTGAATGTGATTGAGCTGCTAATCGTGTCTTACGGCGGTAGGGTTTGATTTTTGGCATAATATTTTTAATTTCTTAGTAGATATTTATAAAATAGACAAGCAGCAGTACAAACTTTATTATATACGAATTTTAATTAATATATTCCCATATTAAAAATTATTTCAAGATATTTGAAGAACAAAACACCTGACCGATGGCTTAGTGGTAAAATAACGTCTTTTCAATCGAAAAGTTTCGGGTTCAAACCCTAGTCGAATCATATCTAATATAAAAATCTAGTGTATATTAAAATAATTTAATAAGAAGTTCAAATATGGAATAGGCAGATAATTATTATCAGCTAATACTTACTTGTGGTACTACAAATAAATAAATAAATTGAAGGATAATATGATTAATTTCAAACGAATGATTTGATTCCAACAATAGTGTACCTATTATTTGATTAATTTTTCAGAATTAATATATGAGAAAAGGTAGCACTATTTATAATTCATATTTCCTAAAACTCTTTGATAATTACTTATTAAATACCTTGGTACAAACATTATTGGTACAAAAATGAACCAGGTAGCTGTAACTTTTGTTTCCAAATGTAGGGTTCTATTATGGTATAAATTATAAATTAAATTTTTTTTTTTTAAATATGATTTAATCAGAGTTTGATTCTGAGACACAGCATTTGAAATGTCAACGTCTTAACCCGTACGTCATCCATCCGATACTTAGATATTAATATTTTAAAATTTCAATAATGCATATAACACATATTTTTCCAAATCAATAGCTATTAACCATATTTTCAATTACAATTAAATTAAATATTTTAGTAATAATTATACAAATTAATATTAATAAAATAACAGCAACAATGTAACAAAGAAAATGTTAAAAAGTTACAAACGCTTACATTAAAATGTTTTCTTTTACAAACAACCTTGTAAATTTTTCTTTTTTTTATATTTAATTGTAATGAAAAAATTAATAAACCACAATTAAACCAACACCTTAATATAAAAATTTCAAAATTCTAAAAATAATAGAAGAAAAAATACAAGAGGAAATTAAACATTGTATAATAATTAAAAATAATACTGATTTGTAAATAATTGCCGGTACGGTCTACGATGTATGAAATTTGAAGTCATTTATTTTCATCACCTTATTCATATATGTATGTATGTATTATATATAAATATATATTTATTATATATACAGGGTGTCCGGGACTCAAGTACGCGCACTACACTCAGTGATTGGGGGCATTAAAACAAACAAAAAATTGTACTAGAAGACAGAATATTTCAAGACAGCTTTTCAAGCCCTATAATTAGTACATAATAACTTTTTCTCTATTTCTAACCATTTTTGATATGAAGAATAGAAAAGTGTGTTATTTTCCATCGGTTCAAACAGAAAAATTATGAAATTTTTTTTATCTATTTATTTTTTCATTAATATTTTATAAAAAATTTAAAATCATTTTGAACCTTCATATCTTTGTAACTGTTGGGTATATGGGGATCATTAGGACACAAAAATTAAAGACAACTTACTCTACAAAATGGATTTTTTTTATCTCTCTACAGTAAGCTGTTCAAAAGTTATTGATTTTTTTATGAAAAGTCTCCTAAATCTTTAATCCCTCATATCTCGAAAAGGGTCCACAATAGACCCCAGTCCAGTACAATTTTTTGTTTGTTTTAATGCCCTCAATCACTGAGTGTAGTGCGCGTACTTGAGTCCCAGACACCCTGTTTATGTATTACATATAAATATATATCTATATATTTTTTTTTAAAATAATGTGGTTCATCATATGTATGTATATATACATATATATACATTTCTATGTTAAAACTTTTTGTAAAATCTTCCACTGGCAGTACCGTATATTTTGTATATATTTCTTCGTTTTTTTTGCCTTTGTATATCATCATCGCATTATTTCGCATCCTTACCGCACATCATACCGCATATTAACAACATCATATCTCATCTCATCCCAATTCAATCGAATAAAAATAAAAATAAGAAAAATATCACAATAAAAAAACTAAAAACAAATTTGTTTTTGCTGTGATGAAAATATATCAAATAAAATCATCTTTAATTTTAGAACAAAATTAAAAATTAAAAAAAAAAAAAAAAAAACAATTTTAATATTATAAATATAAACACACATATTTTTCCTTTTTTATTTCATTGTTTTTTTGGTTCTTTTTCTTTAAATTTTAACCGAATATACATAATTTTATCGAATATATTATATATATATATACCTACCAACATGCATAGACATATATGTGTATAATATTTTAGATAAATAATGTTTTATTAATTTTGAAAAAAAAAAAAAAAAAAAAACATTTTATAAATGTCGTACTAATTAAATATTTAATGTAATTAAAAATATTTTATGCATAAATGATTGCATTGTTTCTTATTTTAAATGTCTATCACTAACTCTAAATATAAAGCAGTTGTAACATTGTAATATTGTAACATTGTAATCCTCTATAGTTTTTAACAAGAAAATGTAGTATTATTAAGTGTGTGTGTGTGTTTGTGTGCAACCATGACATTGAATTTTCATTTTTGATTCGGAAAAACTCTTTCAGCATATTTTTCATCTAAATTACTCTATATACAGTTAAAATGCGTTTTTTCACGCATATTTTAAAAAATTGAATGCAAGCGAATTTCTGCATGGTCTTGAAAATGATTTTTTTTCTATATTAATGGTTTAAATTTATTTTAAAGATTTTCCTTGTAATTTTAGGAACTAATTTTATGTGCAAATATTTTTATTAAAAAAAAGCTATGATGAATATTTGAAGAAAAGTTATAATGCTAAAATTCTAGTAGAATTTGACATTTGTGAAACGACATATTGAAAATGATATAAGCACAATAAACCAAACTAGTTTAATATACTATTGGAAATGTAATACTATTGGACTCATTAGTAGTCTTGCAGTATTATATTACCTAGATAAACTTCTGATTAAACTTTGATTGATTTTTATAACTTATAGGAAGTTTTATAAAAATCTCCTGTGAGTTATAAAAGTTAATTAAAAATTTTCTTCAATAAAATTCATTTTATTAATAGTAAACAATTTATTAAAAATAAATTTATAATTATCTGACTATAGTGGCATTTCAATTGAAATCCTGGTCAGATCATATCTAATAACAAAATATAATTTATAATTGACATCGTACTTATCACATTGTATGTGGTAGAAGACTGTACATAAATAAATAAATATATAAATAAATAAATCAATTTAACATAATATTGTTAGAATATTTAGAATTATTACTGGACCTGTGACGCGTTGAAATGTCAAAAACGCGCAACGCATTTTAAAAATGACTATTGTTTGTTGAACTTGGAATTTAAAATTGATATTTGTTTGACATTTCAAAGGGTTTCCAGAGTTGAGTACATAAATTAATACGAAATTAAATGAGCATGAGTCAATAATTTTAATTTCACCATCTAATTTTTTAATTTTTTTTTATTAATTATATACTTCTTAAGTGTTCATTATTTAATTTCCTAACGGTAGCAAAAACTTTTTAATTTTTACAGATTATTTTAAGTATATTTATATATATTATCAAATGTTAATATTTGACATGAAATACACTTAGAATTTAGTGTTACCAGGTCATTATAATTTGGTTTTATATATCAAAGTTTTTTATTAATTTTTAATTAAAGAATATTACTTTTTTTTGTGTATTTTATAAGACAATTCAATTATTATATTATTTATTAATTATTGATTATTTTTTGCTGTTGTTGTTTTGTTTTTTTTAATAATTAAAATTAAATTTGTCTCGCGGTTTTTTTTTATTTACAATAATATAAAGATATTAAATGAATATACAATTATTTATATTTTAATCATAATAAATTATATTTTTAATGACAAAATGCACTTAATTTTTAATAATTAACTAACAATTTAATTAAATTCATATTATATATATATGTATATTTAATCATTAAATTGATCTGTTTTTATTTCTGCTTTTTCACTGACTCTCAAATTTTTTAAGAAAATAAAAAAGTTTTTAGTTTAAAAAAAAAAAATAATAAAATTATTTTAATAAAAGTATTTAATTTATTGCTAATTTATTTTGCGAAATTGTTTAACGTTTTATTTTTATGTATGCTATAAATGTTGAATACATAATTCCAAATATATACAAAGATATGTTATTTTAAATAAATAATATGTATTTAGAATATTTATTTCTAAATTAATTTTAAAAATTAATTAAAAGTTTTAATTTTGTTATTTATTAGTAAAATAATTGATAACTTTATTGCAATTATTACAAAGTAGATTTGAGTTTTGTGAAATTGTTGATAAATTTAATTAGAATATTATACATATATATTTATAACTTAATTAACACTTTAAAATCAACTGACACTCTACGCGCCATCTATTAACTTACAGAATTTTATTACAATATATATAAATTATTTTTCAATTTTGTTATCTATTAGATATATGTATTTATTCTATATTTCAATTAAAGCCTTTCGGTAGCACAAGCCTGGCAATGGTTAGACTTTGCCATTTTTCAATTGGTGTTATACTTTTATATTCATTGAAATATTCAAACAGATCCAATTGAAATTTTAGACTTTTTAAGAATTATAATCAATACAAGTTAATTGCAATGAAGCATATTTCAGAATTAAAAAATTAATAATTTTCATTTCATAAATTTTCCATTTTATATATTAATAGAATATTAATAAATATTTAATATGTATTTCATATTTTACAGTGAATTAAAATTCAATATAAATTTTCGAAATGTATTTTTTTTTTATTAAATGTGACAGATCCGATCCAAATCAATTATATTTTGATTACTATCATTGATGTATATAGTATATGTATAAATATATATATAATATACATTATATAGTATATTAATTAAGTTTTAAATTTATTGCAATTTAATTAAATAATTACAAAAAAAAAATTTTTTTTATTAATATTTTATTATTATATACTGAAATTATGTATATCAGACATTATAAATTAATAATTTCGAATCTCGTGTATATAGAAAAAAAAAATACATAAATATTTTTTCGAATAACAAGTATATAATTTAAGTTTTGATTTTAAATAAAAATTTTAAATGTTTTAACAAAAAAAAAAAATAAAAAAATTATTTCCATGATTCTATATAATAGATTTTTATTGCCAAATTTTGTTTTTAAATATGTATATCTTTATATACATATGGATATATATGTATATAAGTTATTATCTATTTTTGGTAAAATTTCTTTTGATGTTTTTTATTTAATTTTTTTATATTATAATATATAAATATTTTTTGAATTTAATTAATCTCAATATTATTAAAAAAAATATATATATGTACATAAATATCAATGAATTAGAATAAAGATAAAATATTTATAAAAAAGATGTCGGTGCTTACGTTTTTACTTTACATATTATACCTATATAATATATATATATAAATATATGTATATATTTAAAAAAATTACTTCTATATATGATGGTCTTATTCGAACGAAAGAACAAAATTCATCATCTATCATTAAAATTTTTGTTAATTTTTTCGGGTCCATACAAATTCTAAAACTTTAAAATCTCAAAAATTCAAAATCCAAAAATGTCGAAATTGAAAATTAATATATAGAAAAGAATAAAGCAATAGTAATCAAATAATTATAATTTCTTCAAATCTGTGTTTTTAAAAAAAAAAATATTGAAAAACCGATTCGGTATGGTCCCCTAAAACCCTTCTAACTGTTTTCTCTTACATGATATGACATCTACAAATTATTTAAAATAATGGGTGCTTCCGCCTGCTACTGTCTAATGCTTTAAACTTCTAAAGGTGATTTTTTTATTATTACATAGGTAGATATTTTGCTTAGATTTTTGTCATTTGGAATTTTGGCGTTTGGGGTTTTTTGGTGCTACCAAATTTTTTTGATAGGATTTTTAATTTTATATACAAATTTTGATAAATACCAATATTTGGATATTAAGTACTATAATACCAAATATACAAATATATATATATATATATTATATATATATAAGATAAATAAATAATCAATAATAATAAAAGACAAAAATCTTAAATTGATTTTTATTTTTTTTATTTATTATTTAAAAAATTTTATAAGCGATTAATGGAATTGGCGACAAATTATTATTATTTTCTAATTTTACAGTCATTAAATTATAATAAAAATTTTTTTTTTTATTTTTTTAAAGTTTGTTTGGTGTTGAAAAGCAGAAACAAAATTAAATTTAAATAATATTAAGTAAAACAGAATATTAAATTAAAAAAATAAACTTTATTAATAAAATTTCATGGTCATCTTCTAGCTTAACAGTTAAGAATTAATATTAAAGTTTCATTTACAGAATTATTAATTTTAATATAAACATATTTGAATCTTAGAAATCTACTACTTCATATATGATGTACCTTTTAATATTGGAAAAACATATTTATAAAAGTTATTTGTTATATAACATTCCCTCAAAAACTTAAATATCATAATATAAGTATCACACCTTGTTTTCAATTAATTGTAAATATTTTTTAAAAATCATAAAACGCTACTGCATTAGTTTGGTGTTTTAGTCTAAAAGACTTCTGTCTTGAATGCCTTATACAAAATTGTTAATTAATTTTAAAACTACAACAGGCTCTGTTGTAATTAACTCTCTTTAGAATACGATGTCTTAGATCTTAGATGAAGATATTTGATTTAAATAACCTCAGAATTCATATTCCAACGATTAAATTTGATCAAGTTGTTACATTAATAATTGAAATATAAAATGTCTAAAAGTTATAAATGTTTAAGGCGACATAACTCCTTCGAGGTTAACTTCCTGAGCACAATAAACCAACAACGTTGAAATTCTATTTCAAAAGTTAAACATATGTAAAACAATACAAAAGCAAACAATGAAAGTATTAACAAAGTTTCAACGCAACCTTGTCGCAAAAGTTAAACTACTTTGTTTATGTTTTTTCAGCCATTTATACTTATTATTAATTTTTAGTATACAATAAAATTAAATAATAAAATTAAAAAATTTAAAATAAATTAAAATTTTTACATTACTTTCACTCGACTGATTGGAAAATCCATTATATATATTTATTTACTTAATTTGTTTACATAAAATGACACTTAAACGCTTTCAACATTTTCCATTGTGCTTGAAAAATTTGTTGTCTACGTTTTTTGACATTTTGCAACTTCGATATTGCGATCATTGTGGCCAAGGTATATGGACAGACTGGGGTTCCATTCCATAGAATTTTTTGTTTGTTTTAACATTCCCCATCATCTTCCTGCTTTATTTAATTAATAATGCTAAACAATCTGTAAATATATTTTATTCAAATTGAAACTGAAACGTCCAGAAACCAAACTATTATTTTCTGTATGCGAATAAGGTTTACCAACTTAAAATAAAACTTATCCAGATCATCAACCCTCGGAATTTTCATTTGAATTTTAAAAATTTTGTGAACTTGAACCCGATCAAAAGAACAGAATACACCGCCGCCGCTTTATTATAAACAATTCTAACACTCTTATTTAATGCAGTTATTAATTTGACACTTCCATTTATATTTTAGTTATTTATTATTAATTTTTATATATGTACAAACATATAATAAAAAAAAAAAAATACTGAAGTTCATAATATTTATAATCGCAAGTGTATAAAAAAAAATTATTTATAGATTTATCTTTTTTTTTTTATTTATCATTTATTTTAATTAGTTAGGCGCCACTGATTATTTTTTTTTTTTTATTTTTTTATTTAGAAATAGTTTTTTATAAATCAAAAAAAAATGTTGACTTCCCCTATATATTTAAGATAAAATGTATATACTTATTCTATATATAATATTATAATACATATATATAGATGTATAAACATCTATTTTTTATATTAAATACTTAAATTTCAATAAATAATCTTAATTATTGAATTCTCTAATCGCATTATATACATACATATGTATAACAATAAAATATATAATTAATATTTTATTAATATAAACGATAACATTATGTAATATTTTAATACAATATTTAAATCCAAAAACCAGTTGTTTTTTATTCAAGAATTAAAAAAAAAAAAATAAAAAAAAAAAATTAAAAAAAAACTTGTGTCAAATTTTAAGGGTGACAAAATAATTCAATAACTTTTTCTATCTAATTGTGTCTAGTCTTTAGATTTACTTTTATTTTAATTATTATTAGATACATATTTTTTTTTTTTGTATTCCTTTTCCACTCCTTTAAGGAGTATAGGGCATTCACCAAGTTTATTTTTAAACTTGGCTTCAGTTTCTTTTTAATCATAATATTCACTAAGCCGTTGATTACTCGGCTGTAGCTATTGTATAAGGTTATGTAATATGAATGCACAAATGTTAACTTTGTGCGCCATCTATAATCTTACACAAGAATTATTTATATATTTTTATTAAATCTTATTTACGATATAAACTATTACGATATAATTATACAATTTTACGATATTTTTTTATTAGATATGATCTGACCGAGGTTTGAACCCGAGACCTTGCGCATGAAAGGCGGCGCCTTTACCACTACGCCATTGGTCAGATATTATTATTATTAGACATAATAATTATAAATTTTTAAGACATCAATGTATTTTTATATACAGTTTATATAACTCTTATTGATTATATATAGTTAAAGATGGTTAAAGTTTAATCATGCATATTCAAATAAAAAAAAAACTAAACTCGTAAATTAAAAAAAGAAATAACGCGTTAAAATAAAAAAAACGACATTTTTTAGAAATCGGCTAAACTAAAAAACTATTTTTAGAAATCGGCTTTTTTTTCTTTATTCAAATTAAGAGAAGAATCAATCAATCTATTTAGTTATTAAAGAGAAAAATTATAATAAAAATTAATTAATCAAAATAAAAATTTATTCTAAATTATTAAAAAGAAATAAATTAAGATAAAATATATAGATTTTCAATATAAACCATAAGAGACTGAAAAATGAAACACTCAATTGTCAAATGTGTTGATAAATTACATAAAATTGGGATTAACTTAACTTTGTTTATAATATCCTTTTTTTTAAGCGCTAACTGTTCAACCGTTAGGCTAATAAGCCTGTCAATACCATACGTACATGTTGGAACAGGAGGTCATATTATATTCGTGTTATTAGAATTCGTCTTATTGAATTCCACATACAATTTAAACATGAGATAGTACTAGGCCTAACAACATGTAGAAACGTCATAGACTTTCAATAGATACAATTCTATTTTTGTTTATATTGTAATATTTTGTATTTGAGTTTTATGGTATTCTATATCTGTGAGTTATATTATTCAATTTAATTATTTGTTTATATTGTTATATTAAAATATTTTTTATTAAAGATATATAATTATTAATTATTGATTATGCCATTAATTTGAATCCAATGGCGAATGGTAGCTAAGTCGAGTCGAAAACCAGAAAAGATTTTACACTTTCACTAGGATTCGAACCCGGACCTTTCGCATGAACTTCGGTCGGCACTCAACCACTGTGCCACTCAGCCATTTGTTACACTTAACTACATAACGTCATTTGATTCAGATCCAAAATCTGATCGAATCCTTCAGATTATCCTTGATATCATGGAAATTTTATCTATTGATATATATTCGTTATTTGTAGTCTAACATTTTTCAAAATTTATATTCTTAGATACCTACCTAATCAAAAAATTTTTGTAAAATATACAATTTTAAATGTCAAATAACAAACACATGAGAGATGAAACAAGCCAGGGATCAAAATAATAAATGAAGATTTCAGAGATGAAATTAATATTAGATTTCATAATTTGTAACTGAGATTTTAGGAATTAAATTAATATTAAAGTTATTTTGACTAATTTTTTAAGATAAACATATTTATATTTTCTAAAATTACATAATTTGTATTTTATCAAACAGCCCTATGAAACTACTATGATTATTTAGATTTAGTAATCTAGCTGCGTATAAACAGCTACATATTTATTTCTGAACAATGGCGTGATGGTTTAGATGCCAAATTTTTTAAGTTCAAACCCCAGTTAGACCGTATCTAATAAAAACAAATATCATAAAATTTTATGAGTATATAATAGAAACTTATATCGTAAAATAAAATAAGATTACATAATAAAAATAAAATAGCTCTTGTGTAGATGGCGCACAAAATATACAATTATATTTATTAATAATCTTATAGAATAAGATTAACGAAATCTCAGTGATTCTAAATATTAACGAAACTCAAGCCTAGTCTAAAGAACTTGGTAAAAAATACCTTCAAATCTTTAATTAAAGCAAAAATAGCAAAAATAGAAATTAATATTTGCTAAACAAACCATAAAATCAGAATCTTGTCATACCTAGTATACGAGTACTTATGTATATATCATACTAATTAACTAATTGAATTATCAACTAATAAATTCATATTTAAAATTGTTTTCGTACAATAAAAACTAATAAAAAAATACGATCAAAACCCTAAACTCTTAACTTCCTAAAAATAAACCAAAAATACTATTTGATAAATCAGACCAGTTGGCTCAGTTGTAAAGTGGCGGCTTTTCAATCGAAAAGTCTCGGCTTCAAATCCTGGTCGGATCATATCTAATAAAAAAACATCGTGTAAAGAAGTCCAAATGTCAAATCGGCAAAGGATTAATATTATCAGGCAATATTTACCATTGTCTGGTACTACAAAATAATAAATAAATAAATAATTATTTGATAAGATATTATCCAAATCCAATTATCCAAAATGATGATTATTTTGATTAGTCGTTAAGTCGTTGGTGCGGTGTAATATTTACAGTAACAAATTTGCAAAAACAATCATTTTTCAAATATTCTAAATAGACCACCTTATATATATATACATATATAAGGTGGTCTATACATATAAATAACAATTAAAACATTTTATAAAACAAATATCTATAATCATTATAGACTTTTTAACACCTCATAAATGTTAAATAAGGTGCAAAAATTTTTTAAATGGAAACAAATTTAATTACAATTTGTTTTTTTTTGGATTTTTGTTTTTTTATTTGCCCCTACATACACACATTCATACACACACGCATACATACATATTTTATTTCGTAAAAGCTAAAAAAACAGAATATAAAAAAAACTTTCAGATACATCCGCTCATATTATGTATTTAATTTTAATTTTTTTTTTATAATATTAACAATTAGGTACGTGATCTTTTTAATACTCTGTACACATACAGGGTATTTTACGTTTTTATTTATTTATTTTTTTTGTTTTTTTTTATTATTTTCGCGAAATTTTTGTAACTTTAAACGTTATTTAAATTGCTAATCTAAACAAAAAAAAAAAAAAAATAATAAAAATTAAAAAATAATAAAAAATAAAAAAAAAAATATGAATTTTTTGGTTTCACAAATGAAAAAAAAAAATATCCGACTCGTCGCCATTCATATCGCCTTGAAAAAAAAAAATAATAAAAAAAAAAAAAAAACAAAACTATCAAATAAAATAAACATAGAAAAATTTTGGCGCCAGACTGTAAAGAGCACTGAGCAATGCTGCGAAGTTTTTATTTTTTTTTAACATTTATACAAAAATTTAATAACAATAACATTATTATAAAATTGGAAAATCATATATAAAATACCGAACACAGAATAAAATAAAAAAAAACTAAAAATTAAAAAAAATAATAATAATATAATTTAAATTTAGTCATACTTGGCAATAAAAATTAAATTAAATTATAACCCATTTTTGTATATCCGAATATATGTATGTTAAACTTGTATATACACTTTGCAAATAAAAATAATTTAAAGATTCGATTTTAATTACAATATTTCAAGAAACTAAATAGCTACATTAGTATATATTAATATGTACAAATTTATATATATATGTATATACATACATATGTTAATTTGTGTGTTAATTTGTTTATATAAATTTTATACTTTAAAAAAAAAAGAAAACACCTAGAAAGTAAAATATTATAAAGTAAATATCCTCGATATTCAATCAAATATTCCATTTCAGATAATTTATACAATTTATATATAATCATACATACATACATAATATATAATATTATACATATTAAAACTTCAAAGGAAATTTTAGTCCACTTTAAAAAAAAAATAACAAAGTTATGCACATTTGAAACAATATCTAATCAAATGTGTTCCCTAATTATTGTGTAAGGCATATGTATGTGTGTATACGATTTTGAAAAGTTTTAAAAGAATATTAACATATTTTTTCTATATATCCCATCCAATTTTTCTCATCGATCATAATTCCAAAACTTTGTATATTTCTCAAACTCGATTCCTAAAAATCCTTTCACATCTCTACCGTCCAAACCAAGGTATATATATGTATTTATGTCATTGGCCCCATCCTAAGATTTGGTTCAAAATGGATGTGTCAAAATCGCCCACTTTCTATAAAAACTACGCAAAGCTCCAATAAGGTGGCCTTGTATTTTCTAAGTATCTTATAGAACTTTTGCAAGTATAATATGTATAGGGCTTTTATATACATATGTAGGTTCATCATCCAACTCTGTTTTGAGCAAACTGCTTTACTTGGGTGCACATTTGCAGCTCTCTTTAATTGTGAATTGTCATTTCTATACCCTTCTTCCACGTCATTATTGGAGATTTCACTCTTTAACTTATATTAAACTCAATTAATATATACAAGAATAACTGAAACTAAATTCTAAATTTTTCAGACTAAGTTAAATCAAATGTTTAACCTAAATTAGTATACAAAATTGTAATAACCATATACCCACATTATGCTTGACATGTGACATACCCAGATATCATCAAAAATTTATCACAATATTAAAGGTCGTTTTACATAGAACTAATACCTATACCTCTTAGGTCGATCTAATAGAATACATGATGGTATACAATAAGCCATTTCTTAGCATGACTTTGGAGTTCCTTATATTTAAACAAAATTAAAAACTCACGAGCAAGTGCACATATTAATCATTAATTAATCATTGACTTAATAATCAGTTTCCATCACAGTTACTAACTTCTGCTAGAATTCTTTACTTAATTAAGATTTTAAGTAGAACTTTTGAACCATTCATTGGAAATTATTATAAAAATATTTTAAATAAATTTTATTAAAATATTAGTAAACCAAATATTCAATGGAATATTATATAAATTATTATTTAAAAACAAATATATATATATATATATATATATATATATATATATTAATAATTAGTAAATAAAAATTTTAAATAAAAAAAAACAAATTAATCAATTTTTATTTTTATTTATTTTTAGATACATCAATATTATCATCTAGTTGGTGTGAATTAGCATATTGGGAATTTAAACAACGTGTTGGTGGTCGTTTTCCTGTTGAAAATTCGTCTGTAAATATATTTTTTGATCAATATCGTGGTGATGGTATGTGCTTAAAAACTTTAGCCGAACAGAGGCAAACTGTAACACCAGAACAGGTGCTAAAAGTACGACAAAAAATTGGTTTAGGTATGTAAAATGTATATATTATTTCATATAAAATAATTTATTAAATTTTATACATTAGGTCTACCGAAAAAAAAATGTTTTTTTTAGATATTTGTTTTTAAAAATTATTTTAAGATTCGATTTTAAATAATTATTATTTTAAATAATAAAAATTATATTCTAAATAATTATTTTAACAAAAATTTTTTCTAAAATTTTTTTTTAGGTGTAACTCTTAGTCAAGAGGCTGATGGAGTTTGGTTATACAATCGTTCATCGTCTCCGGTTTTTGTACATTCGCCAACATTAAATTCATTTGAATGTTGGTCACATGTAACAAAAGTGCCACCTGATTACTGTCTAAAAGCCTACGATACTTATAAGTAAGTTCCAATCAACTAAAATTACCAACCATTCAAATTAAATATTAATTAATTTATTTTTTGTTTTTTTAATTTTAGGGCTAAAACACAAGATGTCAAATGGCCATCACAAATAGCTGGAGCTCAAACTGGACCAATTGATACACACAGTATGCGTATAAGTTTTGCTAAAGGTTGGGGAGCAAAATACACCCGTCAAGATGTAACCGCTTGTCCATGTTGGTTAGAAGTGTTATTGCGTCGGTGACAATATCACCAAACTGCTACATTTTATTTACTAAACTTTAGTCTGATTTTTAAATTTTTATTTTATATATTATACATATTAAATAATATGTATATATATAAAATTTATTTTAAATTATTATAATGAAATAGAAAAAGAATGTGAAAATTTGTAACACATATAAGTCAAAAAAAAACAAAAACAAAAACTAAAGTAACAAAATGTTTCTTGTATTAATGCGGAATTAAAATGAATAGAAAAAAAAACAAATAATATTTTGCTAGTTGGAAAAAAAATTGAATGTAATTTGAAATAAAAAAAAATTTTGTTCATATCCCGTAAGATCATCGGGATATTTAATATATATAAATATGTACATACATATATTTTATTTAGGAATATTCAAAAAAAAAAAAAAAATTCATTTAGAAAATAACAAATTAAAAAACTGAAAGCAATATCATAATTAAATTTTTCCTTTTTTTCGTTTTTTTTAATATTTATTTTGAAATAATTTAAAGTATAGTTAGAAGTTCTCTTCTAAAAATTTGTTATTAAAAAAAAATATTTGAAAGTATTAAAAATAAAATTTACAAAGTAATAAAATCAAAAATAGAAGTTTAAATACATAAACTTAACTTTTAAATGTATTTTAAATTGTAAATTAATTGAAATTGTCTTGTTTAATTTAAAGAAATGTATGAAAAATACTTAATAATAATTATTTCATTATTATTTAAAAAAAAAAAAATAATTTACTAAAATAAAAGTAAAATTTAAAAATGTAAATTATAAATATCTTGTTTAAACATAATAAATTTGTAAAAAAAAACAAAATGGTAATTATAGCTCTTTAGAATTGTTATAAATTCTATAATGTAAATTAATTAAAAATCTTATAATTACTAAACTGATGATAATCTAATCAAAGATACATAATATTATAAAATAGAATTCTTGTTTTGTTTAAGTACGTTAAGATTTTATTTAATATTCTCTAATTTAACATTTCATTGAAAATACTGAGCCTTTATTCTTTATATTAAAAAAAAAAACACTATTCATATACTTTCAATTTTTAATTATTTAACTTTTACCTTCTCATTTAACTTTAATTTTCATTAAAAAGAAAATAAATTCTTCCAATTTGAAATTTTAAAATTCTTTATTCATATATTTTCCAATTTTTCAAAACATCAATTCGAATTATTAGGCTCACTTGCATTTCCTGTGTGAAATTTACAGTAGAGTTTAAATTTTTTTTTTTTTTTTTTTTTATTTCAATTTATTTATTTTTTATAATATGTATATAATATTAATTATTTAAGACCGCGAAGTTTTTTTTGAAAATTTTATATATTCGATTTTTATTTTTTTTAAGCAATTTTTTCTTTAATTTGAAAAAAATTTGCTAAATATTAATTTAAAAAAAAAAAAATTAAAAAAAAAAACTAAAAAAAAAAATATTGTTTTATACTAAAAAAAAAAAATCCTAATCTTAAAATCTAATTTTTCTAATTTATTTTTTATTAAATCGCGCATTAAATATTTTTATATTTTAATTTCATTAAGAGAATATTTAAATAAATCTTGATAATAAACGTTAAATGAGATCTGTACTTCCTATCTAATTTTTTTAACGTTTTTTTGACAGTCAAGACTCAAGAGTCAAAATTTTATAATAAAAACAATTTTTAAAATTAAAAGTTATTTATTTATAATTAATATTTATTTATTAAATTTTATATTCAAAGGAATTTTTTTATTCAATATCAATTCTATTAATTTAAATTTAAACTTAAAATTTACAAAAATACATTTAAATGATAAGTTTATCCAAAAAAATATACAATGATATAGTATGTATGTATTAGTATATATATATATATAAATTGTTATACAAAAAAAAAAAAAAAAAAAAAAAAAGAAACAAATGGCAAGGCTTTTTTTTATCACTACTATTTTAGCTAAGTGATTTTCATGCAGCATAATTGCCCGATTTTTTTTTTTTTTTTTTTTTTATTATTGTCAAATAATTTAAATCCTTTTTTTTCAAGGATACATGCTTTATTTAAATGTATAAGTAAAAATTTATATAAAACAAAAATGCTATACACTCACAAGAATAAAAAAAAAAAAAAAACAATTTGATATATTTTTCAATATAAATAAAAAAAAAAAAATCAAAAAACAAAATTGGAACAAAATTTAAAAGAAAAAAAAAAAAAAAACAAAAAAATTATACACCGTTCACACACAAATTAGCCTTAAAATAATTTTTAATTCTAAAACAAATTTGTAATAATTAATAAATTTAAATGAAGGATAATATATATATATATATATATATATATATATATATAAGATAATAAAAAATAAGTATGTATATAAAATAATGTAAAAGAAAAATAAAATGATTTACAAAAATAAAAAAAGTTATGTATTATATATAATAGGTACGAATATGCATAAATTAAATTAAAAGAGTATTTGTTAATATTAAGATAATTGAAAGTTTTGCGAATATTATTTACTAAAAATTTTAAATTGTTTCAAATATAACGGTAAATTTAATTATGTTCAAAAAATTTTTAATCTTACTACATCGTCACTTTGACAGCACCATCTCATGATTATTATTAATCATTGTGAATTGATAAGAAATTCATACTTATTAATTCACAATGAATGTTAATGACATTTGACATTTGTGGTACTAACATCCGCATAGTGGAAATAAATGTCATGATTCATGATACAGTGTTGTCACAGTATTTTTAGATGCAGATGAAGTATAATTAACCTTCAATCGCCATTATCAATAATTAAGTTTTATATTATATATAAAGTCGTAATAAATTTTTTATTTTTAAAAAAGGAAATAAATATTAAATATTTATTTATTCTTAATATTAATTTGCAAATAAATTTGAAAGAGAAATTCACAATATTATAATTTAATTATATTCAAAATATAATTTAGACAGTTCCTTATTAACATTACTAATTGTCAATTCAATAATTAAAAACAAAATCTTTTAAAATATCTTAAATATTAACAAATACTCTAATTAAAAACAAAATGAGAATCAAAGAAAAATCTACATTTTTATTTTAGTAAAAAATCAGAAAAATAAAATAAAAAAAAAAATTGTAATATACAATACAATCAAAAAATTTAACAAAAAATTGAAATTAAAAACAAAAATTTGTTTTTATTTTTTTTTTTTATTTAATTATCCCTTTTTTTATATAATTCTTAGACAAGATTTTAAATAAAATTTAAAATCCAAAAAAAAAAAAATTAAAAAAAAAAAATTTAAAACAAATTTATGTAAAAGTTAAAATAGTTAAAAATAAAAAACCTGTATAAAGTAACAAAATTATATAAATATATAAAAAAAAAATATATCTATAGATATATAATATGTACATTTAATGAAATTATTATTAAAAAAATTAAAGAAAATTATAAAAAAAAATTAAAAAAAAAAATTTATAAAAACAAATTAAAAATAATTACATACAAACAAAGTATAAGTGAATTTGTATAAGCAAAAGCAATTGTTTATATTTTGTTAAAAATAATATAGAAAAGATAAAAAAAAAAATATGAAAAAAATTTATTTAAATTAAAAATTTCAATATTAAAAAAAAAAAAACTTAGTTGTTTTAATATTTTTTTTTTTTTAGAAATATTTAAAGAGTAGCCATTCTTTAAATTTTAAGTACGATGTACGAATGTAAGTTGTATCGTATCTGAACGAAAGTATCTATTATTTTTTTTTCTTAGGGTAGGGTTGATAGAAATCTTCGTAAGATACTTCACGCAACCACAGTTATGCTATACTTTAACACACAAAAAACATCAGCCCTGTTTTAAAACGTTAAAACTAAGTCTTAAGGACTAAGTTAATTTTGCGTAACTGCATACGTATCAGGGAGCAATCACCATTTCAAAGTAGCCATATTTAATAATGTATGAAATCAAATATTTAACACTGCGACAGTACTGCAAGTATGTTACAAGTCATATATAATTAAAAATAATCATGTAAAAAACACTATATTCATTTATTTAATCCTGTAGATACATTGAGTTAACATTTCTCAGAAATGTTCATGTGAGAAACGTGCATTATATTACTGCAAGTATTTTAAATTTTGTTTAATTTTAAAATTGGAAGTAAAGAGAAGAAAAAATATTAAAATTTACAAAAAAATATATACAAAAATAATTTTCATAAATTTTTAGTTTCTTGCAATGTTACTTTAAAAGTGTCGTAAAATTAATCATCACCCTAATTCTTCAAGACGCATCTCTCAAACGATGAAAAAATTCACCGCTTCGCCTCTAGTTAAATTTAACACCCTCTTTCTCTAAGTCGCTCGAGCGAAGTGAAGGCGAAGGCTATCGTGTCATGTCTATAATTTTATGTACTTTCTGTAAGACGCACGATGAAACTGATTATTATGTTGGTAATACTAAAATTTAAATAGTACGAAAAATATTTTTTGACATTTTTTAAATTGGTAAAGGAAAGAATTACGATATTTGTTTACTTTAAAATATTATTTTTATTGTATAGTACATTACAAAATCATGTTTTTGTAATTCGCAACTATAAAAATTTTAATAGTATAAATAGCCCGGTGATTGTACCCAGCGAAAGAAAGCAAGCTAGATATGGAAAAGCATATATCTTTTACATCTGTGTCACCTCCAGAGTGTCATATGTGATGATGATGATGATGATGTTAATAATGATGATGATGATGAGGATGATAGTAATAAAATGATGATGATGTTTTGTAGTACTAAATACAATGGCAGTACTACTATGACCTACAATATCTTTACATCATAGCGATCATCATCATAACCATTATTGTGTTGTGAATGGGAATGATTTTTATTAAAGATAAAAATTTAAAGCCTTCCTTTGTAATTCTAATTTTGAATATAAATGAACAAAAGTTTATACCTGAAACAAATTAATTTTTATTTTAATATATCATTTATAATTTTTATGAATTCTTTATCCTTCAAAAAATAAGAATCATTTAACAAAAAGAGGCTCATATTTAACTTTTTGATTCAAAAATTCCATTTACTTTCTTATTTTCACAAAATTATTAATTTAATATGACTGTAAATAAACATGCTATATTAATCGTATAAAAATTTTGAGGTGACTAAATTAATACTACCGCGTCGAAGAAAAAGTCTTACAGAAATGCCATACACGACGAATTAGACATTTCTATCGCCTCAATTTGAAAATATCGCTTCAACGTCTTACAGAAATGGCATTTGTCGCTTCAACGTCTCTAGTCGTCTCAAACGACTTAGAAAAAGAGGGTGTATAATTCTCTTAGACAGGCGATAAAATTTTTAAATGTTGGTAGTACTTCGCTGCTGTCAAAAAGAAAAAAAAAGTTTTTTAAACTAAATTTGAATTTTTTTCTTGCTTTGAAAAGTAAACAAAATAAAGAGTCAAGATTTTTAAATTTTAAGTAGTGTTTTGTTTTTTTGTTAATTTAAAAAGTAAAAATAAAAGTAAATAAAATGTCATCGTTTATGTTTTACGATTCTTCGGAGGATGAAGATACACAAGATTTTAATTTAAGAAGATGAATTAGAGATAAATCCAATATATTCGAATTACCTACACCATTGTAAGTAAAAAAAAAATAAAATGTTACTTTGTAAATACTAACCAAAAATTTTTTTTTAGATTTATTAGGTACTTTAGAGTGTCAAAAGAAGCATTCAAAGTGTTATTGGATGAAATGGAAAAAAATATTGCAGTTGTCACTCGCTCATCATCAGTTCTTCCTATAATAAAATTAGCTGCATGTCTCTGGTTTTTCGCTGCGGTGCGAGCACCTATCAAATAGGTGCTGGAAATGACTTTAATGTTGGAATAAAAAAATAAAAAAAATGAATAACATAAAATAAATGAATAACATAAAAAAAAACACAAAAATTTTAAATTATTTTAAATATTACTTACTTTTCTGCAAGTTCCATTTTATTTTTAAATTAAAACAAAGAAAAAGAAAATTTTATACTAAAATTTTATACGGTTACACAAACAGAGGTGATATAAAATGGCTATCGTTTCGTAGCAAAAGTCTTAAAGAATACTACAAGCGACTCATTTGACAGTTATTATCGCGTTAAGTACAATGTACCGCTTATGCGTCTTCAAGAATATAAATTGATCGCTTAAGCGGATTTTTTCGTATGAAGCGACTAAAAGAATGTGGGTGCATAAAAGCATCGCAACATATTGTACACAAATGTTGCAGTAACTTATACTTCTAGTTTTACCCTAAAAACTAAAGTTAGTGAGAAGTTTATCCGTTTCTTCTCAAGAGATTGAATATATGAAATTTACGCCAATCCGTTGGTTGACAAAGAGGGAAACAGTACAAATTAGGTTTTCCTTAGAATTTAGAGACATTTTTTTGAAAAATTTTAGTTTTTCAAAAGATTATTCTGGCACTACAAGTGTATGGTAAATATAATGCAGTTAAAAGTTGGTTTTGAGAACTTGCAACGAGGTAAGTCTTGCAGGTCAAAATAACCTTTAAAACTTCTGCTTGATGCAGATGAGATATCTTAAAGTTATATTCATTCTTTAGCGGAGCGTTATATTCTTATATATATTAAGTTAAAATGCACTTTATAAACATTTCTAGTTTTTATCATTTTTAATTTGATAGAATTTTTTTTTATTATATAATTGTAAATGACGCAATGACTATTAGCGTGACTATAAAAAAACGTAAAATGCTATAATTAAAATAAAAATTTTATAAACTTATAAAATGCGATTAAAGTATGTGTGTTTTAATTTTGTCAATTATAAGGCCTGGACAACAATGATCGCATCGAAGTCGCAAATGTCAAAAAACATAACCTATCAAATTTTTTAAGCATAATGCAAATGTTAAAAAAGTAAATGAAAATAATGAAAGTCAAGAAAAAATTTTATTCTATTTTAATTTTTTTAATTTTATAATTCTATATTCTCCAATTTTAAACTCAAAAGTAATAATAAATATAAATGGCTGACAAAACATAAACAATTAGCTGACAAAGTAAGGCAGAAGTTAAAAGTTGATTAACATTTGCGCCAAGGCTGCGTTGAAACTTTTTTTTTACTTTCATTGTGTGCATCTGTATTGTTTTCCATACGTTTAACTTTTATAGACGAATTTCAACGTTGTTGGCTGCGCTCATTGTGCTCAGGATATAAAAGGTTTTGAATGTTTACCATTTCTGAATACAAGAAAATATTTATTAATTTTTATATTCAAACATTTTGCTTTGCTAAAGGTTAATTTTGCTAATTTGTAGCATACAAAATACAATATTGAATGTGCACTAATACTTAAATATTAGGGTTTGAAGAGATTTTGATTCGAAAGGGAAGATTAATTCAAATGTAAAATACCCAGTTTTCATTCAAATTGCAGAGAGAAAATTCCATGAAAACATGATTCAAATTTCAACCATTTCAACGCACCATATAATAAGTTTCAAAATATCTTTAGTTTATCAATCAGCATTTAAGCCTTCCTATTGGAAATGTTTATAGGGGGAGGCATTATTGGATTCAATTAAGCCGAACAATTTCATTGCCTACAATATATCTATAAAAGATAGAGTATCCCAAAATTTCGACAGATGTGCTGAGATCAAACTCCTTAAGTTTTAAATTAGTTGGAGGTCTTTCCGGATGGAACTTGTACTAAAATACAAAATCATTTATTTATATACCAAATAACATAATAAAAAGTAGTTTGTGTAAATTCAAATGCAAATTAACAACCAAACATTTTTCCGATCATTTTAATAAAATAAAAACAAGAAATAAAAGAAACAAAATGTTCAAAATTTTACACATAATGATTTATTTACATTTCCTCATTATTTCTATTTTTTTTTTATTTTATTTATTTTTTTTCTTTTTCACCAAATTCTTCAATCAAAATCAAATAAACATTAAATTTATAACTATAATTATTATTTAAACGCAATTAAATCTTCATTTTTAAATATTTCCTTCCTTTTTTATTTTGTTTCGCAAAATTTGAATTTATTTTGTTCCAATTATTATTTTCTTAATTCTTTTTTTTAAATTTGATTTTGCGGTTAAAGAAAGTTAAATTTCATTTTGTTTTTGAAAATTTTTCTAATTTTTTGTTGTACGTTAATGAAAGCAAAAATTTGAAATATGAAAAACGTTTTGTAGTATAACAAGAAATTTAGTGTAAGTAATATATATTATGTAGAGTATATTAGTCAGTATAATCCCCTAAATTATTAAATAACATGGTTTTCCAAATTTTTCACATGAGGGCTAGAATCCTGCAAAGACCACAAAGTTTTTTTTTAAAAATATAAAATTTATAATATAAAATAAGATACCCTTCACTTCTTTATCATTATGTTTGTGGTAGGAAACTGTATAATAATATAATAAAATAATAAATACCTAAAAGTATGCAATTCGTTTTATTTAATTTTTTTGTGTATATATGTAATATGTATAATCAAGTGCTACTGCCCCTTACTATAAAATGTAATAAAATATATATAATGAATAATATTTTATATTCTAATAATAGTATCGTAACCTATAATTGACGAGGGCAAAGTGCTTCGGCGGCATAGTGTACATAGTCTGATGGATAAACCAGTGCCAAGACGTCCATAGATGCAAAGGAAACAGTGCTCGCCTTTAAAATCTGAAAATAAAAGCTTGTACACATTTTCTCTCTCTTAATCAACCCATAAGCCCAACACTGAATGTCACACCAAAAACGAAAAAAAAAACAAATCAAATTTTGTGTGCCTATTTGTTTAACCTAATGTCATCAAGAGAACATTAGGTTATTTTATTAAAATTAAAGTTCGATTAGTTTTTTATTGCATATATTTTGGCGAAGCTTATAGTAAGTTTTTTTCAAGAAAATAGATTTTAAATGCAATAGCTCCTTAAAATCAAATATAATAATACAAGTTTTTGAAATACTAAGCCCTCCGGTAGTGACAGATTCCAAATCGATAAAAAACCACCCCACGTAGGTCATAGCCAAAATAATTGGATAAACACCCACAACCTGTTTCTGAAATATAATGGCGGAAAAATAATAGAATAGTATAGTTAAATAAATACAAAATATAGGTTCGATATAATATATATAAATAGTTTCCAAATCTATAATGGTCTCATTATCATTTCTGACATGTATTATTAAGTAAAAAAATATTTAAAGACAGTGTTGCCAATTTGGCCATTTCGGAATCTTTTCATTTATACTTAAATATGGTGATATTAAAAGAGTTCTTAGTTCCATAAACATGATAATATAAGATAAAAACTAAAAGCCGAATCGATGCCAAAGTTACTAAAATGAATTCATTTGTTACCAATTAAAAAGAGAAAGATGCATTAGATCCAGAAAGATAACTCAACATTTATGAAATACTCGTAGAATAAATATTTTTTTTTGTCGGCACCTCTACTTGCTAACTGTTCACTGTTATAGGCTAAACAGCCTGACTATATATGGGCATATCGGAACATGGGGAGAAATCAAATGAATTCCACGTACAATTTAAACATGAGATAGTGCTGTTTCTTATAACATGTAGAAATGTCTTAGATTTTCAATAGATGCAGTTTTATTTTGTTTATATTGTAATAATTTTGTATTTGAGTAATATGGTATTCTATATCTGTGAGTTATATTATTTTAATTAAATTATTTGTTTACATTTTGTATTTGTTTATATAGAGTTATATTTATGTATATTTTATTAAAGATATATAATTATTAATTATTAATTAAGCAATTAATTCGAACCCAGTGGCGAATGGTAGTTGGGTCGAGTCGAAAACCATGTAAAAGTTTTTTCAATTTCGCTGGGATTCAAACCCGGGCCTTTCGTACTCTAACCACTGTGCCACCCAGCCGACTATGTTTAGTAATCTTTTGTCTTAATTCATTCAAATATTATTTTAGTTTTATTTATTAAAAAACTTAGTTAAAATAAAATTTTTACAAAATAAATGACAGTACGGAATGACAGAACGCAATGGGAGGTTCGAGCAATTTCAATATAAAAGTATTTGGTATAAAAGTATTCAATAATTTTTAAACTCAATTTGACAATTTGTCCATTAAAGAAATTTCATTGAAAATCGGAACAAGTTTTCTAATCTAATTACCTAACTGGACTTGAAATTGTATATTACAATGTAAGTTTATATACAATTTGTTATATATTTACAATTTTGTAAATAAAACAAATTTCATTTATTCCAATTAATAAATATTTCATTATAAACTGTAAATCTGTAAAAGGTGTTAAAAAAATTTTAAGATGATGTACATTAGTATTAATAAATTATTTGTAATGTAAATTTTGATTTGTTGGTTTTTTATTTTATTTAATTATTTATTGTTAATTTTGTTTTATTAATATATTATTATTAATCAATTATAGTGTATATTAATACCATGCTACAAGTATATTTATTCGACGTGTTTGCAATAAAAATAAAAAACGCGAAATAATTCGAAAATTAAAAAAAAAACAACAACAACAACACCTTCAAATAATCAGGTCTGTGCACTGATTACATTTTTAGTAAATAGGTATATATATACATATATATATATATATTAAATATTTAACTTAATAATTAGTATGAAATGATATTTTTAAGAGAAAACTGTCTAGAAAATTGATAATAACCGTGAAAATTTGTTTTTTTTTTCAAGGTTTTAACCATTTTGTATATAATTTTATAAATATTTAGTATATATGTAAACATTTGATTAGTAATGAATTAAATAAAATAAATAAATAAATAAATATATAAATAAAACGGTATGCAATTGAAAAAAAAATTATATGAAAGAAAATAACTTGTGAAAGAAATTGTAAATAATTTTTTTTGGAACTAAAATGTTTACCTGTTCTATTAAATTTTTATATTGAATTTGTATGGTATAAAAATATAGCTTTTGTTTCCTTGGCACAGTTTCCCTATCCTAGACCCAAGTTTATTTTTTTTTACACCGAAGAAGTGTCGTTATTTCAATAAACATATAAATTTAAATATTGTTTTCCCTAAAGTTGATATTTTCAACTTCCGGTAAAAATTAGATTTTTTAGACCGGAAATTAATTTTGATCTTAAAAATTTGGGTTTCATTCAAGGGCCATTCTTGGTATTTTAGTATCCTCTCCTGTTAAGTTCGTGATTTGTAATTGTCCAAGCCGAGGATATCCTACATATTATTCTAAGGTATTTATTTGTCAATGCCTGTAGTTGTTTATAGTACTCGAAGTTAGCCAGGTCTTGCTACACATACATTAGGATACTTTTTAGGCAAGACCAGAATATTTACAACTTGGTGTTTCTGGCGATTTATAAGTTTCTCCATACAGGTTGCAGTCTGCCATGTCGTCTTCGTTCCACCTATTGATATAATGCTGCAAAGCTAGCAGAAGTTATTGACATACTCAATTGTTTGACCGTATATTTGAAGATGATTACTATAGATATAATAGTAGTCTCCTACCTATAGATTGTACTACTATTATGTGGAGTTTATTGGCCAGCTCAATACAATTTCTTTGATGACGGAAATCATAAGTTTGTTCTTCGCGGATCTTAGTTTGGTTTTTTTCCAATTCGGTCTTGAATTATTAATGCTATGATTTTATATAAAGCATCATAAAAGAAGCATTTTTCACCGTAAGAGACCCTTTCTTTATGAATAGCCGTTTAGCCAAGACAATTAAATCGTGTGTTAATTTAATTATTTACTAATTTCATTACAAAAAAATGCGACTAAATAATATTTTTTTAAACATATTTAATATGAAAGTAATAATGAATAAAAATCACTTTTTATTTTATAAATAAAATAAACTATAATATTTGTATTTAATATTATATAGTTAAGGTTTCACTTTTTACATTTTAATTGTTCCCTTCAACGTGTTTAATAAGCACGAAATTTTTTAAAAAATTTTATCTCCAGTTAACTCCAAAATTAAAGTTAAATTTAAATTTTTCATTTAAAAAATTGATTTAATCTACTTTACTTAGACTTGATTAATACTGATTATACACGTTTTTTTTAATGTTATACAAATATTTATATTTAATATAATTGTAAATATGTATGTACCAAAACTACATACAATAAAAATGGTGCAATTAAATTTGTCTACAATTGAACATGTAAAAAGAAAAGACGAATAGAAATTTAATGATATTTTATACCTGAAACTTTTATATCATGTTAAGATTATGTTTAAGTAATTAAAATGAAAACTGTTTCAGTATAATGTGATTAATTTTACTCCAGATAATTACAAAATTATCAAATATATTTCATCTCTGATTATTTTGGTAATTGTTGAACAAAATTTTGCATATAAAATTAGAAATTGAAAGTAGATACGTATATTAGGTTTGTATATATTTTCTGTTAACTCCCATTTACTTGTCAAAACAGCTGATTGGTACCAAAGATTTTAAATGTATTATATTATATACAATTGTATATAACATCAATGTATACAAATGTAAAAGCTATCAGCCACCAAAAAAGATGTAATACAGATTATCTGCTGTCACTAAATCTCTTTATCTCGCAACTCTCCTTTGGATCAAGTCTAAGGGGTCAATGCTTTTGGATGTTTTTAAAGATGTTGTTTGGATGTTGTTAATTCACCGCTTAATATTCACACTTCCTTATTTGTATAAATCCGTATTTGTGAGTACATGTAGCTTGTGGTTCAGAACATTAGAACATTAGTTGTAAGTCAGTAACTTACATTTGTAAGAGTATGGCAAAATACTAACGTACAAATTTAAGAGTAACAGATTTAACCTTATTAAATCTCTTATCACATTAGTACGAAATCAAAACCTTAAAATTAACATCGAGAACATAAAGCCACTAAGGCCACTACCACAATAGGTGACTTAATCACAAATATGTCAACATTTTAATTAATAAATAAAATTTAATTTTAAAAGCATCATAAGACACTGGGTATAGAATTCGAAAAAAAGTTGAAGATAAGTACATACGTTTGAGTAGCACAGTGGTTCCGACATACGAAAGGCCCAGGTTCGAATCCCAGTGAAAGTGAAAAACTTTTCTGGCTTTCGACTCGAGTCAGCCTCCATTCGCCATTGGGTTCAAATTTATATCTCTAATAAAAAATAAATTAATATAGCAATATAAACAAATAATAATATAACTCACAGATATACAATACCATATAACTCAAATACAAAAATATTTCAACATAAAGAAAAATCGAATGGTATCTATTGAAAATCTAAGATGTTTTCATATGTTATAAGATGTTTTCATATTGTTATAACTTTGTACTATCTCAAGTTTAAATTGTTAAGATTAATTCTAATAATACGAATTTAATAGGACCCCCTGTTCCAACATGAACCTATGGTGGCTTAGAAGCTTATAAGCCTAACAGTTGAACAGTTATCGCTTAAAAAAAAAATCTCCCAATATTATCTTGAGATGCAAAATCCTATAAGATTCTGTTCTACTTATATAAATTAACTCACTATAAGTAAAGCAAAATACAACGTTTTAAGGTTAATACAATATTGGATCCTACTTAATGTTATAACTAGGGGCTCAGAACTAAAGTGGACTAACCTACAAAAAAAAATTTTAAAAAAACCCACTAGAAGGTACAGAAATATTACATTATTTTTTATTATGATTCCTCTTAATGAATTGCTTCATACAATTAATATATAAAATAGTACTAGACCTTGTAACATGTAAAAATATTTTAGATTTCAATGTGATACAATTATTTATTACAAAAGTAATGCAATATTATGATTAACACCATTGTCAACAATGACAATAAATACAAGATACTATATTTTTTTTTTTATTTTCTTTAATCAAGGCACACTTTTGATATTAACCGCACTAGTTCAACTATAGTATCTCACCTTTAAATTATTAATTATATGTATGTATTTCAAGCCCTCATATAAACCTGATTAGTGTTTCAATTACAAACTATTGCAAATTGTAAATAAAAAAAACAGCTTTTCTGAAGGTAATCATGGTGTATGTAATCTTTTTCTTAATGGTCTAATAATTTTTTTTTTGTCTTCATACATTTTATTAATATATTCATGAATTTTTATTTTCTTTTTAATTTTGAAATTATCTCATATATTCATTATTTCAATTCATTTCCTGATATTTTTTTATTTTTTTTTTTCAATTTATCTATATGTAGTCGTACTATTTTATACATTTTGAACTACTTTAAAAAGTAAAAGTAATGTTGAAGATTGGTTAAGAAAATTTTTTAATAAATTATTACAAGTATGAATAATAAGTTTATGAATTAAAACAATAATTTATGCTTTAAATGGGGTTACTAAATATTAGTAATAATATTAATTTTTATTACGTTCACTAGACACCTCACACCTCAAGAAATTTAATATTGGTTGCTTCGCTTCTGAGAAGATGTCATACGGTCACTTGCTCTGCCAAATCCAAAGGCTCCATTGAGTTGGCCATTTCTTAGACTATTTGGCTTTCACATTTTCATAATAAATATAAGTCTTCATTTGTACAAGTACTGTACCCCTATTTTATAAATGCCTTTAGCTTATGGTTTTAGAGTGTTTGTCAGAAAATATTTTGCATAGGTCTGAAATATATTTATCTTTGTAGTTCTGGACATCTTAGAATTTCTCCATATTGACTTCGTTCGCAACTTTGGAAGTAATAATAAATTCAAAATACTTTCTCAATAAATATGAGTTAGCATGATTCTAATTACAGAGTATTTTTTTAGATTAGCTTCAGCATATTTTTTAAAAGACCTATAATTTACTTGAGAAACCACTTTTTACATAATAAGCAGACATATTTTACTTTAAAGGAATCTACACAATTTTATCATGATAATCGGATTTTAATACCATTTCTTCTGCTAACTGTACACCAATGTCTGGAACATACTTTAAATTTTGGATTTTGTCTATAATGAATAATAATTTATAACATATTATTTTAAAATGAGATAAAAATGGGCGTATCTGGGCGTAAATCAATTTTAAAAGATACGTTTGCATAAATTACTAATATTTTTAATAATTTTATTCGCCCCAAAAATAAAAACTAACAAAACCATAGATTAAAAACAACTCCTTTATATTATATCACAAAAAAATGAAACAAAAACAACTTCATAAAATTTTTCACTTCCTAGCCTGTCTCAAATATTAGGACTACAATTTATTTAAAAAATTTTAATACCTTAAAAATTTAATTCATTTTTCAAGTTTCTCTCTTAAGTCTTTTATTATTTGGTAATTAAATAATATTTTATGATTTTACATATTTAAGGTGGATTTAAGCTGAACAGTTTTTTTATTTAAATCAGCTTTTTTAGAAGGAGATAATATGAAATTAATTAAATTTTTAAAAAATTAAGGATATTTTATAAGAAAAAATCGGTGAAAAAAAATCAAACTTTGATAATTATAAAGTATTTTAAAAATCGGAGTTATTTTAAAAATAATACTTTTTTCGATTAAAACTTTCAAAGTGTTACCATCGTGCGTTTTTTTTCTCAAACAGCAATATACAAGATTAATGAAAATTTTATTTTATAATTTTTTAACCATATTTTATTTTATTAAACTTAAAACCATATGAAGACAATTTTTTATTTTGAAACTTCAAAATAACTTTTTAATAATTACAAATATTTAATTGCTTTGAAATCAAACAAATTATTAAAAATATTGACATTTGTTAGATATGAGAAATTTTTGGGATATTCATTGCAGCCATCTATATTTTTCTCTTTAATTAAAACTCAATATATACTATGTTCCTCCAAAACTCTGTTTAAAAACAAAATCGTGCTACACAAAATCCACCTTCAATTTGAAATTTTTCTTAAAAAATTTATAAATTTCAATATCAAAAATCAAAATTTTATAAAAAAATAATAAATAATAATAATAACGATTATTATGAACTGTGACAATCATATTTTTAAGGAAATATATCTATACATTCACTTATCATTTATATTAATGGTACTTTATACATTGATTGTTATTATTTTGAACCGGTTAAATTGTTAATTTATACATATGTTATATATATATATCACAATGGCCTAGTCCCCTAATCAACTATTTACATTGCATAAATATATAAACAAAAAAAAAATAACAACAATATCATAACATTTCATATTTTTTTCCTTCCTCCTTATTTTTTACTTCATATTAAAACAACATTTTGTAAACATAAAAACTATATACAATTTATCTAAAAGCTGTTTAATTTTTCTTTACCTTTATAATCAGATAGACATTGTAATATTATCTTATATATATACTCGCACATCCATTAAATTACACCTGTGATATTTTAATTTGTTTTTGTTTGTAATTGGTGTACAAAATTACCCTCTCAAGATTAATCATGATGTCGATAATAAAATATCAATATATAATATGAGTATTAAATACTAAAATAAAATATACTAAAAATTTTTACATTTCGTTGCACAGTCTAGTGACCAACTGTACAAAATTAAGAGGAATTTTTTGAAATTTTAATTATTTGTACTTCTTTAGTAGTTGTTTTAATATTTTTTCAAAACTATACAAAAACAAGTAAAATTGTCGTTCTTCACTAAACTTCAACCTGTTCTAAATCTTTTATCCATTTACCTTCCATATTCAAACTTAACTACTGAAAAAGATAAACAAATAAAAATATTTAAAAAATAAACTTCAACTACTTTACTACAAAAAAGTACAACAATGTTTTTTCAAACACAACAATACTTTTGGATCGATTTAACAACCGTGGAATACTGGATACAACCGCACTTTTCAAAAAGGCATTTTTCCGTTTCTGTCACTCGTATGTGTTTTCGGTTTCTTTCATTGCATAACAAATTTCTAATTTAGAAAATTCATAGCGATATCAAACCATTGTTCGAATCCCGGTGAAATCAATTATAACTATCCTGGAAGCTTCCAACAAACCACAGGCAAATCTAACGGGTTAAAGTTTGGAATGAGTAATGGGTCTGTTACCTCCCACACACCTCCCAAGATCTAAAAAGCATATTTTCTAAATTAATAAACATATTAACATTGGTAATAAAGACATGGATGTTCTGTCCTGTTCGAGGGTTGGGCCTGAAATCTCGGTTTAGTTAATCCCGTTTTCACAAAATCTCGTTTTAGAAAATCTCGTTTAAAAATATCTCCTTTTTAGAAAATCTCGTTTTAGAAAATCTTGTTTTTAGAAAATCTCATTTTTTATATTCTGGAAAAAGCTGATAATTCTGGTTTTGTATCCAACTCTAAAATTCTTAAAAACTAGATTTTTCAATTAAAAAAGAGATTTTCTTAAAAAAAGTGAGATTTTTTAATAAAAACTAGATTTTCTAAAACGAAATTTTCTAAAAACGAGATTTTGTAAAATCGAGATTTAAAAAAAAAGATTTACTAAAGCAAGATTATGGAACGTATCTGCTCGTATCTGTCCTGATCTTAATCTAAAAAAAGTCATAAACATTTTAAAAAAGGGCCTTTAGTTTTTATTATACAAAACCAGAACCTATTTTAAAGAAATTTTGTAATCTAGCTTGCACGTTTCTACGAAAGGTTTCAATTCAGAAACGCTTAAGTTTTTGGACAATTTTTGCAAACAATTGCAATGTTATCTCCCTCTTTAACTTTTATTAAAGATGGTCACTTAATTGTACAGCCTACAGATTAAATAATTTTGGTTTTGTATTGTGATTTTTCATTGAAAATTCATCGTACCTTGGAAAAGAAATGTTTTAAAAAAAAAATTAAAAATAAAAGAAAAGCTTTTTTCACAAAGAAAATTAAATTTTTATTTTTTATTTTGCAAGTAAACAGTTGTAAAAAAACAAACAAAAACAGCAAGAAAAAAAAATTATTTTGGTGGAAATCGATTTTGTTTATAATATGAGGAAAATTTACATCTTTCCGCATTTATGATTAAAAAATTATTTGTTAAACGTGTGGGGTTTTTTTTTTTAGTTTTTTTTGTCCATCAGAAAGGTAACAATTTGTTCGCGGTATTTTTATAAAAATCATAAAAAATATAAATTTCGAAAAAGTAAAACATAAAAATACGTTGAAGTAATTTAATTATACGAAATAATTATTACGCTTATAATACAATACAATATAATTTATGTTAATTTTGAGTTATTATTTAATTATAAAAGAATTTTAATAAAATTTCAAAGTATTTAATGAAAATTAAAAATAAAAGATGATTTTTGAAAAGATATACAATATATTATTATTAATAAATTTATTTATTATTATAATTAATTATAAAGTTTTAGGTAAATGAAATACAGTTTTTTAATTTTAATTTTTTATTAATTAATAATTATTTTAATATATATATTTAATAACATTTAATTCAATTATTCAAATTGTATTTAATTATTAATATATAATATTAAGGTATAATTTAACTTTTATTTAATTAATAATCATAACATTATTATTAATAATAATCAATTATAATTAAATTAATTATTAATTTTGCTTATTAATATTAAATAAAATTATTTTATAATATTTTACCCATGATAAAATTTTTTAAATAATATTTTTACAAATTTTTTAATTAAAGAATCATTAAAGGTGTTAAAAAATTAGATATTATTATCGAAAATTAATATTAATTAATAATAATTTCATATATTTATTTATTTTTAATAATTAAGAAAAATTTACAATAGTGGATTTGGTTTTAATATGAAATACATTGAAAACTATATGAAATAAAATTAATTTTAATATTAACTCAAGATATTAAAAATATTTAGATAATATAATAATTATAAAAAAAAAATTAAAAGTGATAAATTTTTTAGAAAATAACTAAAATGTAATTCGAATTAATTATTAATCTATTATTTAAAATAAAATTAGTGTTAATTAAAATCTGTTATAATGGCTGTATAACACAGCGCTAAGAGTGTCAGGCCTTCATTCGAGGCTCATTCGAGAAAAGAAAAAAGTTATAGAATAATCTGGTTTTAAAGTTACATAATATTTTTTTTCACAATTTTAAAATATGTGATAGAAGATTCTAATTCTCAACAATAAGGTTCAATATAATTAATGAAATTATTTATTTATTTATTTATTTATGAACAGTCCCCTACCAGATACTGTGTTTTAAACAAGTGATTCAACCTTTCCATTTTAAGTTTGACAGGTTCATATTCTTTTATTATGATATAAACTATTATTGATATGAATTATAAATTATATTTTTTTATCAGATATGATCCGACCAGGGTTTGAACGCGAGACCTTTCGATTGAAAGTCCGACGCCCTAACCACTACGGCACTACGCCAAAGATCGGATTATTAATGATAATAATAATGAAAAGGGTGCAACTTAATTTTTTAAAAGCTATAACTCTAATTAATAACGTTTAGCAAAAATGATTTAATATTATAATAATTTTAAAAAAATCTTACATATTTCTTATAAAACCTAATTAAGAAAGAGTTAAACTCTAATTTTTAATCTATTTAATCATGTGCATTGCTTTTCAAACGATTAAGAGTGGATTCAATTCTCGTAACAGATTACATCAAGAATTAATACAAATTATCTTTGTAACTTAACAATATATATATACAATCCGATCGGTGGCGTAGTGATTAGGACGTCGGCGTTTTATTCGAAAGGTCTCGGGTTCAAACCCTGATCGGATCATATTTAATAAAATTATATGATTTATAATTTACTTTATTATTAGTTTATATCGTAATATAAAATATATTCCTACCTTACCTGAAGAGGAAAACCTGAATCACGCACTTAACACATTAGGTATTATATCACATACCACATATTATACCGCTACACCACAGTGTGTTACAGGGGACTGTTCGTAATTAAATAAATAAATATACAGGATGCATTTAATAGTTACTTATTTACAAATTATTTTATGTAGGGACTTAAGTTAAAGTATTTATGACTTAAAGTTAAAGTATAGTTTTTAAAATTCTAAAAATTCAAATTTGAAACTTATTTCACAGATTCTTAATATAATTCTTAACAATATAAACCATAAAAGAAGTAAATTTTATTTCAAAATTATTAAGATATGTTTGACCTATGCTTGAAAAACTAAAAGAATCTGCGAGGACACCAAATGTTATTCATTTCATATCCAATTTAGTAAAATATAAAAAATTACCTAATATTTGTTGCTATGCACTCTTTAATACCAAAATCAGCAATTGTAGATGTTTTGGCACTAAATCTACTAATTTTTTTCCGCAGCTCAGATGAAATCTGCTTACTATAGAAGCAAGCTGCTAGTTCATCTTCACAGGGTTCTTCCCTTGTTTTTTGAAATTTTTTGAAGTATTTCTTGTTTGAATATATACCACGCATTTAAAATTAAATGGTGGTGTATTATAAAGCCTTTTGTATAATGAAGTTTTTCAAGGCTTCATTTCTGATTCGACTTTGAAAAATGGGTTCTAAATCGTGAGATATTGGCCTTAGGTTACATCTACATTCCACCATTTATAACCCACCATTTTTATTTAAGTTTTTAAAAGTTTTTTTAAATTGCATATTTTTAAATTTATTAAAATTCTTTTAAAAGCGTTTGTTACAATCAAAGAATTTTATTCATACATTATTTTAATTAATAGTAAAATCTTTGTCTCTATTATCATACTCTAATACAATTTATATTAAATTTTAATACTATACATATATTCATTAAAATTCCAAATATTAATTAAAAATTTTCATTTCAAAAGGAAAACACAATATTCAAGCATTAACATATGATCATCCATATCAATTTGAAGAAATCGCAGATTTAAGAAGTTCAATTACAGAAATAAATCCAAAAAATTCAATTCGAAATGACATTCGAAGAGCATTTGAACCCATGAGAGTTAAAGAAGAACTTCTTGACTATATGGTGGAATTAATGTGTAAAAGAATATCTGAAGATCCTGTATACACTTTTAAAATGCCATTATCACAATATAAATATAAAAATTTAATAATGCATCGAAGTGATTTTGAAATACCCGTTTATCCAAATTTAACTGAAACCCATATACAAATGGCAAAATTATCAAAACGTGTTGATTTAAATGTTATGCCAATACCATCTGCAGTTAATTCTGGTTGGCTGCAAAAATATACACCAAATATAATTAATAAAAATTTCAATAATTATAATGAAGATGATGATGAAAATATAAATTCAAATTCTGATGATGAATTATTACAAAATGAAATTGTTAAAACAAATACAGTGACTGAAACAAATTTCATTAATTATGTTTTAAAAATTAATGATAAAGGTGAAAAATATTTAAAAAAAGAAAAATCAAAAAATAATAATTTAAAAAATTCAAATCATAATTATTATACAACATTTAAAACTACAAAACCGCCAACAGGAAAATTCTATCAAAATCAATTTGGTGAACCAAAAATCAAATATATGAAAAATTATTTAAGTGATCCAAAAATTGATTGGTCAGAATTTGGTGTTAATATTGAAGAGTATTATGAACCTAAATACAAATACAGGTAATATAATTATTTATATAATGAACTTTTCTTGAAGTTTTATAATAAATTTTTAAATTTTTAAACAAACTTCCAAACCTCGATTTGCATTCGAATGAGTGCTGCATAAAACGAGCTAAATAACTATCGGATATTCTAAATACATATTTATTTCACTTAGGGTATTTGGGACCTACCCTAAGCCATAGTCCGATTTTAACCATATTTAAAAACACTTTGAGTTAATTTAAAAACTCTTAAATTGTTTATTAAACTATGGAAAGCAGATGGGTCGACACATGGGCGCTCGCGTATAGCTTAATCAAAATCTCTATGTTGATTCGATCTATACACTTGAGTTTATATGTAACAAGTTTAGATCGATAAGTTACAATCGGAAGGACAATTTTAATATACCAGTGACTATTATATACACAAATATAACATATTATGAATATACGTTATTGAAATATTTTTAAATGTGCCTCTAGAATAAATCCATTCATTTTGTTAAAATTATAAAATTACATATTGCCTTACATAATACATATATTTTGAAAAAATATTTATTGTACATATATATAAAAATTACTAAATAATATAATATTCTCAACTTTTAGTTCTACTTATAATCAAAACTCTGAAGTAGATTCATATGAATCAAAAAATTTTCAACATTCAACCTATGATATACAAATGCCTGGTGATTATGGATTTTTTGATAAAACTGAAAAAAATTCAGTCTGGGATTTACCTGGAAAATTATCTAGTATACCATTAAGACTTGAAGATAAATATTTAATGAATACAAATGATATTTTAAGAAATATGACAATCTTATTAACAAAAGAATCAAGACCACGTTGGCCTTTAACAGCTAAAAAAGATTCACATAAAGATTTAGATATATATATCGCTAGATCTAATGACCCATTTGGTCACTCAACTAAATGGCAAATAAGGTAAAATGAATTAATATAAAACACACGGTGTTATTACTTAAATTAATATTAATTTTAAAATTACTTTCAGAAATCAAACAAATCCAAAAACTGCTATAGACTTTAGAAAAAAACGTGGTATTAAAGAACTTTATTCAATGATAAAATGTTCAACTGGATGTGATCCATTGATATATAAAGGTTATGGTTGTTTTTGTGGTTTTATGGGTAGTGGAATACCAGTTGATGGTATTGATAGATGTTGTAAAATACATGATGATTGTTATACACAATCAAATTGTCCATCATATTTGGAATATTTTATACCATTTTTATGGAAATGTTATAGAGGAAAACCATTATGTGCATCCAGTCATGGGGAATGGGGTGGACCACGTTCATGTGCAGCACAATTATGTCAATGTGATTTAAATTTAGCAAAATGTTTAAGAAAATTTCAATGTCCAAGAAAACGGGCTGTTTGTAAAAGTTCCTATGTCAGAATGATACAAAATTATTTAATGGTTTATTAGAAAAAAAAAATGTTTAAATAAAAAAAAGCCTTATGTTTTAATTTATTTAAATGGAATTATATAAGTAAAATGTATTTATATAAGGAAATTATTTTTTGTTTTTTTTTTAGAATTATAGATAAATATTTTATTATTTTTTCTAAGTTTAATATTAAATTAAAAAAATTTTAAATTGATAGCAAACTTTAGTTAAGCTAATTTGTTATACTTATCAGTTATCAGTATATCAGCAACGTTGAACACGATACAATGTTTGAACATAAGAAAAAACTTAAAATAAATGTACCTTTTATTAAAAGTTTTAAACAAAAAAAAAACTGAAGGACTATTATATGAACTACCAAGTATGGGCATAGCTTATTAATTTTCAAATTTTTGGACTTTAATTTTAACCTTTTTTAGAATAATTAGTGCTCAAATTATGTTTATATAAAACTGAAATTTTAAATTGTATAATGGATTCTAAAATTCAACAAAAGTAATAAATATAAGTAATGATATTAATAAATTTTAAAAAGAAATTATTATTTTAATTATATTATATTATACATTTGATTTTATTTGATTTATATTTTAATATTTTATGTGTAACTAAAAAAATTAAATTATTGATTAGTCTTTATGTAATTAATTCTAAACTATTAATTTAGGCTGCGCTTTATTTTACTGACAACAAAGTAATTAAATTTTATTTCAAAAATAATAAATAATAAAAGTAAATTTGAACTATTAAATTCATATTTAGGTTTTTAGTATTTAACAATAGATGGCTCGCAATACATCAAAACAAAAAACTTTTAAGAAAATGTAATCAAATCAAAAGGAAAAATGACATTTCAACAAATCAAAATTTTAGAAAATTTTTTTCACATATTTTTATATACTACCGGTGAAATATTACTTGATTACAATTATTACTTTTAGTTTTTATATAATTTACTATGTCATATATTAATCAAAATAAATCTTAATTTTGATTATATTCAATTACCATAAATATTTACTATCTTTAACAACTTTATTTTTGTTTAATAAAATTTGTTTACCATTAAATTTCATTACCTATTATTACAATTGCATCATTAATGGATTCAATAACAAAGAAGCGAGGTGATATTTCAACTATTGGTTGTAGATCTTGTGAGGATTTTAAAACTTGGTCAAAAGAACAAACACAAATATATAGTACCAAAAAAACACCACCAAGAACTGATTGTCCTATGGATAAAGTTGAATTGGGTAGATCAACATGGGGTTTATTACATACAATAAGTGTTGCATATCCAAAAAATCCTACAGATGATGATAAGCAAAATGTTACTAAATTTATAAGTATTTTATCAAAACTTTATCCATGTGAATTTTGTGCAGAAGATTTTCGAACTGACCTAAAAAAAAATCCAGTAGATGCTTCTTCACGTGATGGCCTTTCACAATGGATGTGTAAATTTCATAATAGAGTTAATGAAAAATTAGGCAAACCACAATTCGATTGCACGAAAGTTTTTCAACGTTGGAAAGATGGTTGGTTGGATGGTTCATGTGATTAATTATACTATAAAAATAGTATACATTTTATTTTATTGTATAATAGATAGATAGTAAAGCTGATTAAAAAATTTTGACTATTTAATTTGTGGTTTAATTTAATAAATGTTACATTTTTTATTTTTATTAGTTTTAATTTTTGGATTAAATTTACTAATTCTATAAAATTAATATAATTAAAAGATTTTTTTACATGACTTTACGTTTTATTTCTGATTGTTTATAAAATACAAATAACAAGTATTTAATCATTTGTTAAAATCTTTGTGACTTACGCGATCTAATTTTTGAAGAACTTGATGAAGCAGGGGATGGAGTTATGTTTACTGATGCGTTTAATGTAGATATTGACGTATCTTGAACATCATCACTATCTTTTTTGTTTTCTTTTTCTAACAATTTAAAACAAATCATCTTTATTTCAAGTAAAAATTCTTTTGCAGCCAAGAAATTTTCAGAATTTCGTTCATAAAACATGATAGCATTAATGCACATTAACATTAAATCTCTTTGAAATTCATTTGTAGATTTTATAACTCCGTTGTCAATATTCTTTTTTATGGTTGTTAGATCCATTGGATGTAAAATAATTTGTTTGTACTTTGGAGTTTGTTCATCATTTGGTATTCGAGCAAATAACGATGAATTTTTATTACTCATTAATTTACTATAAGCAGCCAAAATCGTCTTTTTCCAAGCTTTTTGATCATTAATTTCTACCGATGATGCCGGAGAATTAGGAATACTATCAATAACAGGAGTAGATGAAAATCTTCTTCTAGTTCTAGGCAGTAAAGAATCATTTAAATCATCATCTACTGGAGTACCTTCATTTTCTTCAGGTTCTACAGTCCGCGGCACTTTCTTTATATTTGCATTTTTGTTTTCCTCAACTTCACTGGGTTTCTTTTCATCGACTTCTTGCTTAACATTACTTAATTCGCGTTTTAGGTTATTCTTTGTAGACGAAATACTTTCTGTCGTTTTCTCTTCCTTTGCTGTATCGGTATGAGTAGAATCATCGTCAGTATCAATTATTGTTATGGTCGTCGTGTCAATTTTCTTTAATTTATCTATTTCACTTTTTAAAATGATCTCAGTGGGAGCAGCCTTGTCTTCGGTGTTTACTTTCTCTTGTAAAATAATTTTTTTTTCTGTGGTGGGTGTTGTGTTATTTGAGTTTCTATTACCCTCATTTTTATTTTTTTCATTGGAATCTTCATCTTCTGGAATAATAATCACATCAGAACTTTCACTGGCAGATTTTTTTAATTTATCTTTAATAATGGAATTTTGCAGTTTTTCAAAATTTTCAATTTTTGCCACGGAAGTATCTTGCGAATCTTCAGAAATAAAAATTGACTTTTTATCATCACTTTCTATGCTTTGAATACTTTGTAAATTTCCTGATATTTCCATTACATCCTCTGAAGATTCTTTAGAATCCTGACCTTCCTCCGCTTTTATTTTTTCTTTTATTTCATTTGCAATTTCTTGAACTGTCATATCACCAGAATCTTCACTTATATCAAATTTTTTATCATCTTTTTCACTTTCAAGTACCGTTTGCGTAAAGTTAATTTCTTCTGGTTTTATATCAATTTTTATGTCTTTTAAAGATTCTTGTGATTCTTCTTTTGTTTCGATAAATTGTACTGAGCTTTCGGACCCTTCCTTATCCACTTTAATGACGGCGGGTATATCTGTTATGTTAGGCTTTTCGTCAGCGCTTTCAGTTACTTCTTTTTTAACTTCAGATTCAGATGCCTGTAAGTCATTTTCGGTCTTAATTATCGGCTTTTTGTCGCTGACGAATGGCTCAATTACGTTTTTTGAATTACTTCCTGAAAATTAATTGTTTGTAAAATTTATTTTTATATAAAAAAATTAATTACCTTCTGAATTTGCTTCATGTTTTTCTTCTAAAATCTGATTTTCTTGGCTTAACTGATCATCCAAATCGACATTTTCTAAAGCATCGTCTAAAATCTCTGGAATTATTGCATTATTTTTTGTGAGAATTTCTGCTAATTCATCAATGTTTTCGTCAATATTTTCATCTATCAAACCCTTAAAAACTTCCATTAATTCATCTTTATTAGGCGAATCACTTCCATCTTCTTCTCGTTCTGCCCGTTGATGAGATTTATTTGATTTATCATCAACTTCCAAATTGGACTGAGATGTATTTTTATTTGAATTTTTATTTTCTAAAAGCATAGAAAGAGTTGGTGCAGATTGTGATGGACTTTGCACTATTTGAGAAACACCAGTTATGTGAATTGGAGGACCTGTAAGAGGATGACTAATTTTATATTGCTGATGCAACGGTACAATTGGTGGGAGTTGACCGCCAGTTAATAAATTTGTTATTGTTGGAGCTTGAACCCTTGCACTTGTTGTAGAACTTGTTTGTACAGCACTGGCAGATCCGATAGTTGGTGATGGTGTTTTTAAAAGAGAAGTAAGTAATGGTGAAGTGGCTGTTTGTTGAGGTTTTGATGAACTGATAATTGAAGACGAAATAGGTGTTATTGTTTCATCTATATCCATGTCCTCATGTTTAAGATTCGTTCCTTGTGAACCTTGGTTGGAACCACTTTGCATTATTGTACTCATGTTAGAGCCAAAAGCGGGCCTCCAAGCTCGTTGCAGCTCAAGCTTTCTTTGTTCCCGTTCCTTTAACCATTCATTATAATTTTGTTCTTCCAAAAGTTGCTGTTCCTTTTCTTTTTGGATTTGCAACCACATTTCACGAATTTGTTCGTCACTGGCGGTACTGTTTTGTAAAGATGCAGCATCCTTATGTAACTTCAGATATGATTCTCTTTCTTTTTGAATAATTGCTTCAAGTTCATTTATTCTTTCTTGCTTAAGATTTCTTAAAATTGATTCGGTTGGAGTTTCTGCAGGTTGATTTTGATTATCCGAATTTGTACGTTTTTTTCGTTTGGGAGTTTCAACATTTTCTAACAATTCTCCATATTGAACTGCACAAGATTTTTGCGAAAACCTTATTTTAAAAAAAATTTATTAAAAATTTAGAAGACGAAATTTGAAATAAATACCAATCAGGGGGACGATTATGACCAGAACAAAGCAATTTTAATGATCTGCTCACTGACATCCAGTTTTGATCTCCACTACAATGAACTGCTGAAGCTAAACATAATCTTTCCTTTATGGACCATTTATCTAATGCTGTTCTTTTAATTTGTAATCTTTCTTGTACGGAAGTCATATTTTATTTTATTAAAAAAATAATATTAAATTTAATTTTATTGTATTTTTAACCGATTATTATTTATTATTTATTGTTTGTTTACTTAATCGCAATTGAAATGTTTGACAGATCTCAATTGACTGCTTGACACTTGACAGTTCAACCCCAACAGTTTTTTGCCTTAAACACAATTAGCGTATCTATTTCGTGCGCATCCATAGTTTCAAAGTGGTTCAATATCAAAAATAAGTTGGTGTCAAATTTTCAAGCGCAATACAAAATCAAAAGCACTGAAGTGATATTTAATGTAAAAAAGCAAAAGAAATTTATAATAAATGTAATTATAATATAAAACAATATAAATATAAATGTAAATCATAAATAATAAATCTAATTTAAACAATATACACAAAAATAAAAGAAAAAAAATTATTTAAAATAATTTATTCTTCTTAATAGAATAAAGTAATTTATTAATTACTTTTTAAAAATAAATAATAAAATTAATTTATACTTCCATTTTAGAATAAATTTAAATTATCAGTTGTAATTTTAACAAAGTATACTGTATTATGAATTGCATAATTAAACACCGGACTATGATAATAGTTTACATCACTTTTTTATATTAGTTCATATGATTTTTTTAAAGCTTGATTGGTCTTGTAAAACTTACTTTTAAATGTTATTGCAAAATTTTCAGGCAGCATTTTCAGTTTTTTTTTTATTTTTAAAAATCGTTTTAAATCTATGACAAGCAAATATACACATAAATATACATAAACATAATACGTAATCATATACTGAAATACATAATTAAAAAATAATAGTTCAAGTAAAATAAAAATTGAAACTAATTACGCTACAGGAAAACTGTCATTATCGCTTGTGAAATTGTGTTTGTTTATTCTTCGTGTCATCATAAGTTAATGTCAATTTATGTTATGACTTGTCTTAAGTGCAAATCAAAGATAGAAACTTTACAAATATGTACGATAATATAAATTAAGTTAAAATTTCCTTTAAATATTGTATTTGAATATATAAATTTTAAGTCTGTGATAAAATAAATAAAATTCATATAATGTAAGTAATTATTTATCAAAATATTTGTTTTTTTTCTATTTCAATTGAAAGAAACAAAATAATCACAAATAGAGGGACACGTAAATCATTTCTATGTTTTTCTAATTGTAGCACAGTTAACATCAATTAAGACTACAAGAGATTCAAAATGGAAAAACTAGCATTTTTAGCAATTTTAAATATTTTGATTTTAAGTGAATTAGGAAAATGTGAATTACAAGGTCCTGATAAAGTGGAAAGTAAAGAAATTGAAAAACCACCTGTAAGAAATAACGATAGAAAATCATCAGAACTTAACGAGAATCTTGAAATGCCGCTATTGACTTCTCAAAGTAAAGAACCAAATTATCAAACAAGAGGTATGAGAATTCAAAAATTATCAGAAAGCATTGAAAAAATATTATCGGACCGTAAAAAAGAAATAAACATTGATCAGACTACAGATGAAATCGAAGGTAAAACTTTCTGTTAAATGTTAAATGGTAGTATGTATTAAAAAAATTTCAAAAACAATTTTTAGCTACGAAATTATATGAACAAGCAACTGGTATTTTCAATAAAACAAGTGCTGATAAGTCTGTTGGATATTTAATTTTAAATAAAGCCGCTCATTTAGGTCATCCCCTAGCGAAAGTAGAATTAGCTTGGGCTCATCTTCTTGGACATTTTGTTGAATTAGATATTGAACATGCGAAATCGATTTTTGAAGAACTTGCTAAAAAAGGAATAGCCGATGCTCATATGGTTAATAGTTTATATTGTACATATTGAATCTATTGATAGTTTTAAACAAATAATTTAGGGACTTGGATTTATGTATTCTGTTGGAATCGGATATAACGTAAGTCAATCAAAAGCATTGGTTCATTATTACATGGCTGCAATGGGTGACAATACCTTTGCTCAAATGGCGTTAGGTTATAGATACTTCTTCGGCATTAATGTACCAAGCAGTTGTGAAAAAGCTTTAGAATACTACAGAAGGGTAGCTAAGAAAGTTGCAAACAAAATAACATTTTCAAGTGGGCCCGCAATTCATCGGGTTCGTTTACTAGATGAAATTGAAAATCCAGGTGGCAATGAAATAGATTTAGTAGAATATTATCAGCTCCTGGCCGATAAAGGTGATGTACAAGCACAAATAGCATTAGGTCAATTATATTATCAAGGCGGTCGATCAACTGCTCAAAATCATCAAAAAGCACATCATTATTTTACACAAGCAGCTAATGCCGGAAATGCGATAGGTTACGCTTTCTTGGGAAAAATGTACTTGGAAGGAAGTGAATACTTTAAAGCTGATAATGATACTGCTTTTAAGGTAATATTATAAAGAATTACAAAATCAGAAGCATTTTTTTAATTTATCTTTATTTAAAAAAAGTATTTCAAGAAAGCAACTGAATTAGGTAACCCTATTGGTCAAAGTGGTCTCGGATTAATGTATTTGCTTGGTAGAGGTGTAACTAAGGATACTACAAAAGCTTTAAATTACTTTACTCAAGCTGCTGATCAAGGATGGGTTGATGGACAACTACAGCTTGGGAATATGTATTTCAGTAAGTTTTGCAAAACAACTTAAAATAATTATTAACACATTTGTAATATTAAAGCTGGAAATGGTGTTAAAGTTGATTTCAAATTAGCAATCAAATACTTTAATTTAGCTTCACAATCTGGGCATGTGTTAGCTTATTACAATTTAGGGACGATGCATGCCTTAGGTCTTGGTATGATGAGACAATGTCCTGCGGCTGTTGAGGTAAACCTAATTTCAAATTTGCATTAATAGAATATAATGATGAAATATTTTAGTTCTTTAAAAACGTGGCTGAAAGGGGTCGTTGGAGTGAAAAAGTGATGAATGCTTATCAGGACTACAAATCATATCACATAGATGAATCTTTTATGCAATACGCCCTTTTAGCTGAAATGGTTATTTTCTAAATTATTTTTCTATAAATTTATTTTTAATTTGTAAAAATATAGGGCTATGAAGTGGGACAAACAAATGCGGCATTTTTATTAGATCGAGGTGATGTTCATCTCTTTAAAGAACGATCTGCCGATTTGATTCGAGCTTTTAGTTATTGGAAACGTGCAGCATCTCAAGGGTATTCCGCAGCACAAGTCAAACTTGGAGATTATTATTATTACGGGTTAGGAACATTTAGAGACTACGAAACCGCTGCATCGCTTTACAGGTTTTATTTTATATTTTTAAAATGGTATTATACTATATTTTAAAAAATTAAAGGAAAGCATCAGATCAACAGTATAATGCACAAGCAATGTTTAATTTAGGTTATATGCACGAACAAGGTTTGGGTATGAAAAAAGATTGGCATTTAGCAAAACGCTTATATGACTTAGCAGCAGAAACTAATGCTGATGCCAAAATTCCTGTTGCTTTGGCATTGTTAAAGCTACAATTTTTAATCAAACTGGAAGCTGTGAAAGAAGTAATATGTCTAGCATTATTTTAGAAAACTCGAACTAATTTTGAAATTTGTAGTCTCCTTTCAGATTTGTTTTTTATTTAGATGAAAATATAGCAGCTAACTGGGATTTATATTTAATAACAATATTAACGCTTCTTCTTGGATTTGTTATTTACAATAGAAGGCCGCTTCAGCAACCAGATAATATAGGAGCTCAGCAACAACAAAGACAAAACAATAATAACCCACTTCAACAGAATAATCAAAATTTAAACTAATTTATTTTCTTTTTTGTTATAGGATGTTTTATAAATTAAATTAAAAAAAAAAAACAATTATATTTCTTTTTAAATATATTTAGGTATATAATTATTTATATTATAATGAAAATGGTATAGAAAAACTTATGCGTAATAATTAAGATTTGCCTTTTTCTTAGCTTGAACTTCCATAATGGCATCCATAAAATCTTCATGCGTAACTTGTGTGGCAGATCGACGCAATGCTATCATACCTGCTTCTACACAAACCGCTTTACACTGGGCTCCATTAAAATCATCTGTAGATCTTGCCAATTCCTCAAAATTAACATCCGCACAAACATTCATTTTTCTAGAATGAATTTGCATAATACGAGCTCTAGCTTCTTCTGTTGGATGAGGAAATTCAATTTTTCTATCTAATCTTCCAGAACGAAGCAATGCTGGATCTAAAATATCAACACGATTCGTAGCAGCGATTACTTTAATGTCAGCATTTGAACTGAATCCATCTAATTGATTTAATAGTTCTAACATTGTTCGTTGAACTTCACGATCCCCTGCTTTTTCTGAATCGAAGCGTTTAGTGCCTATAGCGTCAAGTTCATCTATAAAAATAATAGCTGGCGACTTTTCTTTTGCCAAAGCAAAGGCATCGCGCACAAGTTTAGCACCATCACCTATAAACATCTGAACCAATTGTGGACCTGCTAGTTTTAAAAAGGTGGATTTTGTTTGTGCTGCACAGGCTCGAGCAAGTAAAGTCTTTCCTGTTCCCGGTGGGCCGTATAACAAAACACCTGTCATAGGATTCAAATTAATTTCGTTTGAATATTTAAATTTTCAATTCTAATTACCTTTTGGTGGTTGAATACCCAAATTTTTGAATGTATCTTTGTGGGTCATAGGAAGTACAACAGCCTCAATTAGTTCTTGAATTTGTTTATCTAACCCACCAATATCTGAATATTGTTCAGTGGGTCTTTCATCTACTTCCATTGCTTTTACTCTTGCATCATATTCAGCTGGTAGCGTTTCCAAAATTAAATATGAATCTTTGTTGACACCTACTAGATCTCCTGGTTTAAGTTTTTCTGCGTCTACCAAACCAATGACCGGTAAAAAGTATGCTTGTCTTGTTGAAGTTTTAATAACTGCACATTTGCCTTTTCTTTGATTATCAAGTACTAAAACTGCACCATCATCCTCCTCTTCTTGTGGATCAACATCAAGAAGCTCTATAACATTTGAAACTAAATAGGGCAATGTTTTATTCACCTATAAAATTTTAATGAGAATTAAGTGTTGATTAACTCGCATTTATTAAATTGTACCTTAATTTTTTCTGTATTATCCTTGATTTTTTCATTTTGAGTTGTAATTTCGTGTGTAATTCGCATAACCTCACTCTTCATAATTTTTATTTCATTGTCCATTAAACGGGTACGACTAACAATTTCATCCGTTGACATTCGTAACACTTCTTCACCTAAAGATTCCTCCCCATCTTCCCAAATTGATTTATCTTCTAACGTAGTCATTTTGCAAAATAATTTTCTAAAAACTTCTAAAAATTCTCTGTTTAGGATGACTTGACTTTTCGTAATAACAAATTAGTTTTGTTTTTTTGACAACCAATTTTAAAATAATAACAATTCTTGACAGCAAACGTCAAAATTGACAACAAAGAACAAAATTTTATTATTTGATTAGAACGTTTACACATTCATTTCAATTCCATATAAAATCGTAAACAGATTAGCTTTAATGCCCTAACCATAATGGACATAGATACGCATAGATAAATTTCATTTTTTTAACACCTCGACATAGCTAAATGTCAAAACTAGTCAAAACATACAAAATACATAGTTCCACCCATAATGACATAAAAGCGCATAGCTAAAATTTTCCTTTGTCGTATAAAAATTTCTGAACAAATACTTCAGAAATTAGGCTTTCAACAAAATTATTGTCCCCTTCAATAATATCTTCCATTTTTTTTATTTCAATTTAATTTTTTCTTAGTAAAATTTCTTCTCCCTTCACTTCAAGTGTCAATTTAGCTATGTCAAGCTATGTTTTTTCAAAACATTTTGAATTGGCATAGCTATTCTATGTTTAACGAAAACTGAACGAAAAAAAACAAAAAAAAAAAAAAATTTAAATATGTCATTATGGGCAGTTGTATGCTTTCTCCATTAGTAGATATTTACATACGTAATTTTGAAGTTTAGCTATGCTATGTCTATGTCCATTATGCCCTAACCATAATGCACATATGTACGCATAGATAAATTTCATTTTTTAACGACTCGACATAGCAAAATGTCAAAACTAGTCAAACATACAAAAAACATAGTTCCACCCATAATGACATAAAAGCGCATAGCTAAAATTTTTAAAAATATTGAAAAATGAATAGCTTAAAACAGTGTCTGGATATTTTTGAGTGCATAAGTGAATTAAAAAAATTAAAAGATGTTATGGAAGAAAAAAAAAAACGTTCGTGTAGTGTCAGAAAAATTAATAGAGATAGAAGAACACATGGATATTTTATCGCAACTTTCCTAAAGATCAAAATGCATGATCCAGATCAATTTTTCATCCATACAAGAATGACAATGGACGTATTTGAATGCTTATTAACCTGTTTAAAGCCATATATGGAAAAGCATTCTATAAGAGAGCCAGTTTCACCAGAATGCCGTTTATCTTTAACTTTATTGTATGTTTTAATAAGATTATTTGTAAGTAAATAGTATTAATTAAATGTTTTTCTTTAAGACATTTATCACAAGGTTCTACTATTCAATCTTTGGCCTGGATGTACAAATTAGGAAAAGAAACAGTACGAAGAATCGTTCTTGATACGTGTTTCATTATTTGGAGAAAATTGGGTTCAATCTATGTTGCTGAACCAAATTTAAATGAAATGGAAAAAATAAGTGAAGATTTTTGGAATTTATGGAACTTGCCTAACTGCATTGGGGTAATTGATGGTAAGCATATTGCAATACAGTGTCCTCCCCTATCTAGTTCCAACTATTTTAATTATAAGAAATATCATAGTATTGTCTTAATGGCTGTAGCCGACGCAAAATACACTTTTACATATGTTGATATCGGTGCTTATGGAAGCCAGAGTGATGGAGGTAATAAAGTTAAATTTTGTGGTTTGTATTTGCTATAAAAATAATATTTCTTTGTAGGAATTTTTCAAGCTAGTAAATTTGGGCAAAGATTTTTTTCTAATGATTTACCTATTCCTCATGCAAAAGACTTGCCAGGAACTAATATAAAAGTTCCACACTTTCTTGTAGGAGACGCAGCATTTCCACTAACAAAGAATTTAATGCGTCCATATCCGGGGCAGTTGCTTCCACCAGACCGTGAAATATTCAATAAAAGACTGTCTAGAGCCCGCAGAATAATTGAAAACGCCTTTGGAATCCTAACAGCACGTTGGAGAATACTATTAACTACAATAAATATGATTCCATCAAATGCTGAAACTGTAGTAGCGGCTTGTGTTACGTTACACAACTATTTAACACTCAATAAGGAAGCCCAATCATCGTACATACCAAGGTCTTATGTTGATTGGGAAGATTCTAATATAGTACATCCAGGATCTTGGAGAGATGAAACTAATAGTTTGAATTCTATAATACCTTCTCAAAGAACGCATAATTACACAAGATTTGCAAAACGTATTCGAGATGATTTAAAAGATTTTGTTAATGCAAATCCAATATAAGAAACTGTATATCTTATTTTTAATTGGAAGAAAACTTATAAGTTTTTAATTAAAAAAGTTGATAACATTTAAATCATTTTCAAAATTTTATTATATTAATTCATTATTCTTCATTTTTCATTTCAATTAATTCAAAAAATTATAAAAAACTTTGGGAAAAAAAAACTTATATTAATTAAAAAAATTATAAAAAACTAAACCTAAATATTTTTTATTAAAAGCTACAGCAAAATTAAATATAAAAAATTATTTATCATACAGATATTTTAATCTCATCTGTGTGATTATTTCATTAATTTTTGCTCTGGTATCCTCCTGAGCAAGTGGTGGCAGTTCATCTATTAGTAACGCGTTTGTTAACATAATCTCTTGATTTATCGTTCGAGGTGCAGTTGGAGGATTAGTAGACTTTAGCTCTGCAATCTTTTTAGATAATGAAGAGCACAATTCACTAAACTCGTCATTATTTTTACGTTTACTTGATCTTTGAGTGGTATTCGCCTCACTCGAAAAGGTCACTTCTTCAGCCACAAATAAACTTGAATTGCCCTCCTCAACATACTCCTCCTGCACATTCTCGAAATTCTCGTTGCTAATAGTTCTAAAATTAAAAAATAAAAATTAAAAAATTAAAAATAACTAATATATTTTGTTAAATTACGGCCAGGGGGCTACGTGGTCTTTTAAAAAAACCAACAACTCATAATACTCCCATTGTATTTTATCCAGTACACCACTTCCCGACGGGTCATATTGTCTTTTCAGTTCCCGTGAAAACCTCTCTCTTAAAGATTTCCACTTCTTACGGCATTGCTCTCCTATTATAAAAAAATATATTATACGTTTATATTTTTATTTTATATTACTAACAAGAAAATATATTAAAAACATTTATATTTATCAGTTTTACCAGTTAACGAAAACTGAACGAAAAAAAACAAAAAAAAAAAATTACATATGTCATTATGGGCAGTTGTATGCTTTCTCCATTAGTAGATATTTACATACGTAATTTTGAAGTTTAGCTATGCTATGTCTATGCCCATTATGGTTAGGACTTTAATCTGTTTGACATTCAGTCAACAACATGACAACCTTCTAAGTTTGACAGATGATTTAAAAAAATTTGTTTTTATGTTTGATTTAATTTGACAATTTGGGTGATCGTTCTACTTGTGATAAATTTTAAGGTAAATTAATAAAAAATAAATAACTCTAAAGATTGAAAAATTTTTTAAAATTTGTTTTATGCAAATTTGCAGTTTAATTAAATTATGGCTTTATATTTGGCGGCAAGACAATGTACAAAACTTGGAAGTAAGTTTCCATTTAATATTATATAATATATCTGTCAAGCAATTGTTTTCTTAAAGATTTTCCAAGGATTGCAACGCAAATGCGAGCTCTAAGCAAAACAAATATGATGCCATTGGTTACAAACCAATTAAAAACCGAGGTTTGATAAAATTGTAATAAAATTCAAGTATTTTTTTAATTATTAATGTTTTAGGTTAAACTTATTCGAAATATTTCACTAACTGCCCCTAAATTATCTGCAGCTCAAGGATCTCATTCTGCTCTGTGGACTGCCGAAAGAGCTTTATCATTAAGTTTATTAGCGTTACTACCAGCAGCTATTGCAATGCCAAATCAAGTACTTGACTATGCTTTAGCAGTTTCAATTGTAATGCATACACATTGGTAAGTTTTCAAATAATGTTGTTTTTCTGAATTTTGCAGGATTTTATTATTAAAAGTTAATGAAAAATTAAAACTCGGTTTTGTGCAAAAATTTTTTTAATAAAATTTAATTAGAAATACATACTATAACCCGTTTTATTTTATTTTAGGGGTCTTGAAGCTATTGTTACTGATTATGTGAGACCAATAATTTTCGGAAACATGGTACCAAAAGTTGCTCATGGACTATTAATTGGACTTTCAGCAATTACTCTTGCAGGTTTATTCTATTTCATTTACAATGATATTGGAATTGGTAAAGCTGTAAGAAAATTGTGGGCTATTAAAGCTTAATTTAATAAATGTTAAATATTAAATTTTTTAATAAGTTTATTTATTGAAAAAAATTGGTTTTACTTCATAAATTATTGTTCTTTATTATTGTCTATAATTACAAATTTTAATGTTATTAAAATGATATTAGATAGTTATTCCTTATTTCTTACATTTAAATTATAAAATATCCTTAACGCTTCCCATTGTTTATGGTGAAGTAAAATATGTGGTCTACAAGTTTTCATATGACTGACAGCTTCCTCAGGACTCCATCCGTTCTTCTATACAAAAAATTCTTTTTAATTATCTAAAAATCTTTAAATTTACAATCATATTTTATTCACCATCATTAAGTAACATCCCACTAAAGTTGCACTACGTGTTCTTCCGGCTTTGCAATGGACATAGACTGTGCCAATGTCTTCTTTGGAATCATTATTATCAAATGATTTAATCCTATTTTGAATTGGTAAAAATTTATTGATAAATTCTACACCCGTTAGTAAATTTTTCTGACATGGTGTTTCAAATATGTCTGTAGTAGGAAGTTGCAAAAACTCAATTCCATATAACGGCCAGGTTTCTTTATTGTGCGAAAAAAGCGATAATTCATAATCTTCGTTCATTGAAATTACAGCCTTAACATTTTCCCTTTGCCTTAACTAAAATACAAAATTAAATTTAAAAATTTTATATACAATTTATACAATACATATTAAAGTATTGATTTAATTGATTTTTCATTGAATGTCGAAAAAACAAATAGCCACTAAATTTTTAAAAATTGTAAAAAAAAAAAACAATAATAAAAGTAGAATACAATTCAAATTAAAAAGAAAAATTAAATAAATTTTAGTTTAATTAAGTTTTCTGTAACAATAATTACTTTTTCAGTTTTAAATTTGGTTAATAAAATTTTAAACTAGACTACGAAAAAATTAATAACAAAGTAAATATATTAGTTTTATTACCTCATTAGTCATTGATCTAAAGGGTAAAGCTCCCAAAATAACATTATCATCAATTCTATCGTACCATCGCCTGGATGATAATTTTTCCATACAAACATTATAAAATAATGTTGGATAAAAAGTTAATCGAGCAAACATATCCAGCTAAAATTTTCAATTATTCAAAAAAATATAATTATCACTTTCACTTTACTGAAGATATCTAACCCCACCTTTAGAATCATTTTTAATGAAGTTTAACTAATAACTTTCTTTAAATGCACTTTAAAAAAAAAAGAAAGTGGGGTCAGCCTTGTTTTAAGACTGCTTCAAATCAGGTATCTACAACGAAAAGTAAACAATTTTTATTGTAAGATCTATTCTGAATTATTTCTGAATTATATATGACATTTATCAACATATGTTTTTGACTTTATTTTTTCGTTGATTTTCGGTTGGGTTCGTTTATTTTTTGTCTCAAATTGAAACTTATTTTTAGCAGTAATACTTTGGAATTTCATTTCATTTTTCAATCTTAAAATAAAAAATCAAATTGTTTTAAAATTTAAAAATCGAATTTAATATTTTATTTAAAAGCAAAACCACCAATTATTGTCATATTCAAATATTTTAACAAACATGTATAGAAGATAACCAATTTAAAGTGTTATTTTTCGTTTTGCTGTTTGGGATCATTTTCGTATATAATTTTAAACGTCAATTTTCATGTGTTTATGCATCTGTCAGTCATCGGTAAATCTAATATTTTTATTAAAGTTAATAATATTTTTAATATTTAAACATGTTTAAAAATATTGTAAGTACAATTTGTAAAGCTTCTGTAAATAATGTAATGGTTCAGTCTGTGAGGGTAGGTATAAAATTAAATTATTAATTGATAATTTATAAGATCTCGTTGATTTAAAATTTTAGACTACATTTATATTAAAACGGCGTTATGATCCCACCATTGCATAAAAAAAATCAACAGCCAAGAAAATTACGAGCTAAATATTTTATTTATGATTTAGTTGAAGATACATTAGTAAAAAAACGTGAAGATGTACAAGTTGTTTTGAAAACTTTCGTTGAAGGTATTGGCAAAAAAGGAGATATTATTACTGCAAAACCTGAATTTGCTTACAATAAATTAATTCTACCCGGCTTAGCAACATATAAGACCGAAGAAAATATCATGAAATATACCCCAGATAAAAGTGAACAAAGTGAAGAGTTACATAGTTCACCTTTTGCCCAAAGGGTAAAATTTTTTTTATAGAACAAACTCTAATTCTTGCTCGTAAATAAATTTTTCTTTTAGACAGTAAATATGATAGAAAGTTTAACTCTTTCCGTTATAATGAATAAAACTGAACCATGGAAACTGGAACCATGGCATATCAGAGCATCATTACGCAAAGCTGGTTATTATTGTAAAGATGAATGCATTACAATGCCTGAAGAAACTATTGAAGGTCCCGATCTAAATAAAGAGGGAAAAATTTTTAATGTATCAATAACTATTAATAATCTTGAAAAAGCAAATTTGAAGTGTCGAATTCATCACTGGAGTACAGATCCAAGTGAACGGTTGCCATATGTACATGAATTTTGGAATTTAGAAGCTGAACCATTATTCGGTCAAACAAAAGATGTACAAAAAACTTAATATTTTTAGAATGTTTAAATTGATAATTGTAGTTAATAAAATTTATAAATTTCAAAAATTAGAATATTTGTTATTATAATTAGGTTCCCTTAAACGAGAATTAAAAAAAATTTTAACAGGTTCCAAAAAATCATGAATTTGAATGGAGTATGTGTAATGTAAAATTATATACTATAAAATTTGTATAAAGTAACTAGAGAATGTTTCTTAGATTTTTCATCTGCTATACAATACTTTAAAACTTAAGAAGAATAACGGCTTTAATATTTTAAATTTTCCCAATCTAAAAAAAACTTAATGTTTCTAATTATCTGTCTTGTGATCTTGGTTAAAAATCTGAAGAAATTAAAAGACATTTTTGATTTAATATTTGTTTCTTTTTTATTTAATATTCTTTTATATCTTACATTTAATTGTGTTTATTTTTTAAATTAACATTTCGTATTAAATAGAAAATTTATGTATCTATACAATTATATTATATAAGTATATTTATATATTTTGTATATGAATAAAATACTTAAAAAATCGACTCAATAATTTTTTGCCATATACCAAGTTTTTTTTTCAACAATACAAATTTGTATTGATTTTGATTTGTGCGACCCATTTTTTTTCTCATTTTTTGTTTTTTTAATTTTATATAACATAATTATTATATTAATTTTAATATTTCCTAATTTTTTTTTGCTTATGATGCGACTATTTATACGTTTTTCTTTAAGTAAATTACATTGTAAGTAAATTTCAAAGCCTTTATTTTTAAGATTTTACAGTTATTTTAATTTTAAGTTAGCAGTTTAATTAAGACATTTATTTTTTTTTTACCTTTAAAATAAAAGGAAGAGTTTGGGAAAAGTTTCTTTAAAAATATTAGCACGTATAGAGTTGAAATAGCTTTTTTTTTTGTCTGTTTTATTTAAGGAATTATTTGTAGTCGTATATATAACTTGAAAAATGAACATTAATTTTACAACTTTTACTTTTCATAAACACCAAAATTTTTTTACAAAACTAATTTCTTATTCAATTTTATCTGCTTTATTAGAATGTTAACATAAGGTTGTTCTAATTTTTAAAATAAAAAAAAAAGAATGATAAAAAAAATAGCTTCTTATTTATTTTATCATTCAATTTTTTATGAAAATTTAAACAACACCTAAAAATATTTATGAAAATGGATTTATTTTTGTATGTATTTTGTATTTATATGCATAATTTGAAAATTATAAATTTTCATAATATATATTATATAATATGCATACATATATGAACTAATATATATTGTGTATAAATAGTCGCACAGTAATTAAATGTAAATATTTAAAGATTTATTATTTTTTTTTTATATTTTTTTTTTAATCAGACTGTAGAAAAATTTTAATTTTTTATTTTGTTGGTTCTAATATTATTTTAAGTTTACATATTTTTAAGAAATTTTTATTTATTATTATCAGAATTTTATTTTATGCGCTCAGAAATTAATTTTCGCTTAATTTGAAATATTTTTTTTTTAATATTTAATATTATATTTTCTTAAAATTACTTTTAAATTCAAATGTAGATAAATTACTTAAAAAATATATGATTTATGACAACAAATATGTATTATTATGATAGTGAAAAGATTTTAGGTATTTTTAGATTTAATTTTTTTGTTTTTTTTCGAGAAATAAAAATATTAAACAAAATATATTTTGATATTATTATATTATTAAGGTTGTTAGCAAAACACATAATTTTTTTTAAATATATTTTTACTCTTAGTAAAATATTTAATAATTTTTGTTATATTCTTATATTTTTTTTTTTTTAATAGAATTAAATTATTATTTAATTTAAAGCATACTTTTAGTATGTAGGAAATTTTTTTTTTTAATATAATTTATTTTCATGAATATCGAATTACAACTTCTAATTACATTTATAATTTTTATCGAAATTGTAAAGTAACAATTATTTTTATTAATTAATATAATTTGCTTCCAAAAATTGCTTCCACAGTAGATTATTATTCTATTCATTTCCTTAATTCTTTTTTGAATATGTACGATTTTAATTTTTTAATTAAAATAAAATATTACTAAAATTTAATTATTGAAAAATGTTCACATATATATATACATATATATATATATATGAATATATATGGAGAAAGCTATATTAGAATAACAAAAACAGATATTGTAACAAAAGAAATTTAAATAAAAATAATAATGGGGATTTTAAAGAATTAATACATAAACATAAAATATTTTAATAAGTACATATTTTAATAGCTAAAAAAAATTTGGAATAAGTGGAAATAATTCTTTTTAAATTATCTTTGAAAAAATTAATTTGTTCAAAAAATCAATCAGTAAAAGTTTATTTAAATTTTAGAGTAAAATTATTTGTGGCTGTTAAATGCTGCTCTATTAATTTATTTTTTATTAATTATATCTGTAAAATTTACTAAAAATTAATAATAGCTCTTTTCAAGAATTTTTGATAAAATTATTATAAACTTATGTAATATCTTTGTTATATACTTAAATAAATTTAATTGCAGTTGTTTCAACTTTAATTTTGTTTGACATTTTAGATTAATATATTAAATTTTAAACATACTCAATAACAGCTTTTAATTAAATTTCTTTCTAATAATATTAGATATCAAAAAGCATATATGTATATGAGTAATTATTTTTTGTATATTCATTTCAATCATATCAAAATAATTTTACACTATTTTTTTTTAATAAATTCTATTAACTGTATATTTCAAACGAAATACATAAATATTATTTTTTTTAAATTTACGAAACTTTCCTAATCTTATTAATCAATTTATTTTATTATAAATAAAGCAACCCTGACAAAGGGGCATAATTTACTTTTATGTTTCGTTTTACCATCTTTAAGATAAAAAATTTTACACTTATAGCCATTTAAAAAATTAAATGGTGTTTATTTATATTCATATTTTAATTATACCAAATTGTACCAGAAAATACATACGGATTAAAATATAAAATAAATTGAATTTTTAATATAATTAAAGATTTGTTCAATTTTGTTTTTATCACTCCAAAATAATCAATATCTCAAATTACGTTACATTCATATTTAATTAATATTATATTTTCAATTAAATTATATAAATAATTGATATAATTAAATAATAATTTAAAATCTTTATATCTAAAAATATAACATATTAATAATCAAGTATTTTAATAATATATTATTAGTTTATAACAAATCAGAATAATACAAAATATTAATATAACAATTAAAAATAAACTTAAAAATTAAAATTAACAATGAATACTATTAAAGTTTTTAAAACAAATAATTTTTTAATGCATTTTGTAAATGTAGCGTTTTTTTTTTTTGTTAAAATTTTAAATTTGTTAGAATTATATAATTGTTAAACTCATTTAAAGCATAGAAATTCTTTTCACAGAAAATTAAATTATGTCTTAGAATCAAAAAATTACAATTAAAATATTCTTTTTTTTTTTTAAAATAAAATCAAGACACTTATATTATACACTGTTTTTTTTTTTTAATAATAAAACTTAATTTAATTGAGATATAAAATTTCCATTATTATTTAATAAAATATTTGTAGACAATTATATGTTTCCATTTATGTAAAATAAAAAGAATATAATATATATTATTTGATATATTAATTGTACCTAAATGCATTTAAGCAAATATTTAATTATATTTATTTTTAAATTTGATTTTTATAATTTTTAATTATATTAAATTTTATATTATTCTAATATTTCATAATAACAAATATTTTATATAGTCAATATTTAAAAAAAAAATAAAATGGTTTCATTTTAAAAAAGGAATGAACTGTATATGTTATATATATATATTAAAAATATTTTAATTATTTAGATACATGAATTGTTAACATTTAATAATTTATCATAAAATATTATTTTCTAATGCAACATTCTGTATAAACATATAAATATATATCCGTAAATTAATGTTACCCATTGATGTTTTACAACACATAAATATTATTCAAAATTTAATAAAAGAGAAATTTGAAAATTTTATCAATATAAAATCGCTATTGGAATTACATTTTCTTGGTAAATTAAAAAAAAAATGTTATTTTTTAATATATTTTTAAGTTCGGATCTTGTATAAATTTTTTTTTAAACAAAAACTTAAAAAGTATTGTATATTATTTAAAAATTAATTGTTAAAAAAATAGTATAAAGTTATTTAAATAAAAACAATAGTTAATTAACATACTAAATTCGTTTTTAAAATATACAAGTCCATATTTATATATTAATATATCATTAAATAAAATTATTTTAATTAAAAACTTATTTAAATAACTATTTTTGGATAATGATTAAAATAAAAATTTAAACTTTATTCCACAAAAATTCAAACTTATCTTATTTTTTCTTAATATATTTAATAATAATATATTTTCAATAATTGCACATTAATAACAATTAATATATAATAGTTTGGTAATTATTTTTTCTTTTTTCAATATATATAATATTTATTTTAAATTATGTTTAGTTCGTTTTTAAGAAAAAAATTTTAATTTTTATATTTAGTTTAATTTTATTTATTTCTCTTTTTGGTTTTTCTATTATGTATTTAATAGTATTTTTTTTTTTTTTTTGAAAATAGATATACGATATGTTATGAAATATATTTAAAAAAAATAAAAAAGCTGATATTCTAATTAAAAAATAAAATATTATTAAATAATATTTATTATATTAGGTTATTTTGTTTTTGTACAATAAAATTTTACAATAAAAATAATTTCAATAGATTGTTTTTTTAGTTTTTTAAATATATTTTTTTTTATTATAATAATTAATATTAATAATAAAGCTATAATTTATAAATTTAAGTTTATTAAGCGTTTGAATTAAGTATTAAAGACATCTTAATACATATAATGAGAATTAAACAAAATTATATTAATAAATAATAAAAAAAAATTTAATAAATAAATAAGTTCTGTTTTTATTTTACTTTTGACTGTATTTCAGAATGTGAAATAATTGTTTGTTTTAATTTTGATTATTTTCATTAAGAATTTTAGGAATTGATTGATTTGTTTTATTTAATATTTAAAAAATTTTTGTGTTTTTTTAACTCAAAAATTGTAACAACTTTCAATAACCTAATATGGTCTTAAATCGAGGCAGTGTTATGTCTTCGATTACATATATATATAATTTTTCTTTTTTCATCAAAGAAAACACAATTACGATTCTTTTTTCTAGTCAATCTCACAGAAAATAACTTTAATAAATTTTTTTATATTTATCATTTTATTAAAAGTGTTATGCAATATAAACTTAATAAATAATTTAATAATAACTAAATTTTTGCATGATATTTTTCATTACCTTTTTTATTTTATTTGCTTTTCTGAGATTTCTCAATTTTAAAAACGGTTCTATAGATTTTTACAAAATAATTTAAAAAAGAATGTTGTTTGCTTTAAGCATTTACATTATAAAAATAAATAAGCTGATATAAGTAATAAATTTTATTATTTTATGTGAGATTAATATTTGTTACTATTTTGTTAAATTTATATAGTGATATAATTTTATTTTTAAAATATTTAAAAATACTATTTTTTTTTTATTTAAAAATATAAAGTTTCTTAAGTTTAATAAGTTTGTATTTTGTTTTTTTTTAAAGAACATTTTTAAATAAAATTTTATAATTTATTCTTTGCTTTTCAAATTTTAAATAAAAATTTTAATTGATTTTAATGTGCACATAATTAAAATTTAGAAAAAATATATATTTATATATATACCTTTCTATGCTTTCTAAATATTTAATTTTTTTTTTTTATATAATATGTAAGAAACCACAGTTGAATGTTTCTTTTTATATAGAATATTAATAGATTAACATTTATTAAAGTGTATTTAAAAATTTTTATTTAAAAAAGTTTATTTATTTTTTCGTAATTTTTTTATTTGTAATTTTATATAAGTATATAATTAGTTAATAAACCCTCTGAGGTGCTAAATTTTGTTTTTTTTTTTAATTAAATTTTATGCAATTTTATCAAATTTTATTTATTTTTTTTAAGTTTATTTTTCATTTTATTTTACAATAAAAGAAAAAAAAACAAAAAAATTCGTTTAAATCTTTCGCTTTTAAGACAAGACATTATATATTTTAATTTTAAATTTTCTAAATTTTCAAATAGTTTCAACTTTTAAGGACACTTAAGAAAAAGTATTATATGAATTTATTTAATTTAATGCATTATTTTTCAAATTTTACACAATTTTTTTTTTTTTAAATTTATTTGAAAAATTTGATATTTTTTTAATTGCCAAAAAAAAATTGGAAACAATCAATTTCTAATGCAAATGGAAATTAAACTAATAATTAAAAAAAAAACTAAAATGAAGTTCTTAACTGATTTGATTTCAAAGTTTAAAAAAGTTTGGAAAAAAAAATACATTAGTTATAAAAAAAAATAAATCATTTATTAAAATAGGCAAAGATAAAGTATAAAATAATCAGTAGCGTTCATAAACATCATAAAATTCATCATTCTCTGAAAGACACTCATGAATTACTTAAGTTATCCATTCTATAAATAAAGATCAAGCGTATAAATTTAGTGCACTAAAGTTTTTAGAAATTTTTCTATATTACACATATTTTCCTTTCGGATCTTGTTCATGGTTCCAAATGCTTATTTTCTAAAAAAAAAGTAGCTGATTACCTTTTATTATTTTAAATTGTCGATTGACTTAATCTTATATGCTTAATATAAAAGAACAACTTATTTTTAATATGATGATAGCACCACAGAAATTACAATTGAAAATCATTCAAAAAGCCATTTAATAAAACCTGATCTAGTGAATAATTATAACAAACGTTATCAAAATTGAATTAATTTTTTATTGAAAGTTATAATTTTTTTTTAAAAATAGCTAAACTTTAACATAATTCATAATTTAATTTAATTAAACGAACTTCATTTGAGATTAATGTAAAATTATCAATCGAATAGAGTTGAACTTTCTTGTAACTGAATATTGTTTTTTTATGTATGAACATATCAAAATTAATAATAATATTAAATATAAATTTATAATCTATGATATAATGTATTATACCAAATCATACAATAATATTCAATAGCATAAAATATATTTATAAATACTCTCAAAAACTTAAGGAAATTATTATAATATATAATAAAGTTTCACAAATTTCATTAGAATTTAATTATTTCCAATTTATATAAAATGTATAATTGTGTACAAATACAAGTTGTTAATAATTAAATAAGACATATTTTAAAACTAAATCGATTAAAAAAGCAAGCTTTAGTAACTCTTTCAAGACTTAAATGAAAGAGTTGAAAGCAAATTATTTTAAAATAAATTTTTCTTTTAATTTTTAAAATTTTTTTTTGCCTAATTTTTTTTTATTTGATTTTTCAAAAGACATTTTTTTTTTTAAGAAATTCATTTGCAAAATATGAATTTAAAAAAAAAATACAATATCAAAAGAATTGATTGGATTACTTTATAAGTATTTAGCGTTATTAAAATTAATGTTTATTCTTTTTTTTTTAATTTTTTCAAATATTTAAAATCTAATTTTATAGTTTGTTTTTGTTCAAATTCTTTTTATGCCTCTATCACAATTTTTAATTTTTTTTTTAAAGAAAGAAAATTTTTGCAGTGCTTATTAAAAAAATTTCTTTTTCTTTCTGTTCCAAAACAATTTTAGAAAAAAATTTTAATAATATAGATGAATCTATAATAATCAAAATTTTTTACAGTTTCAAATTTCAAATGATATGTAGAAAATACACATAATATATTTTTAATTCTTTTTGCTTTCCAAAAACACCCATCAGTTAGCTCTTGTGTTACTTATTTGCTTGATAAAAATTTTTTTTTTGCAAAAATTTAATATTTTGTTTTTTTTTTTTTTAATTTTAAATATTTTTTGTGCACAAGTTACACAAAATTTAATTCTAATTCGGGTTCATGTATTTCTACAGCAATCGATGAATCACCGACCACTGGGTTCGATGATTCTTTTAATTTTTTCTTTTCTTTCGAAAATTCCAAAAAATTACTCAAATTACTACCACGTCGTTGTGATAGTCCAAGCTATTCAAATCAGGAATCCACCAAAACATGCCATCGTGCTAGTATTTCACCTTTAGCTGTTTCACGCATATCAATCCAATGTGATATTTCTTCTGGACCAGAAGAATTTAATCCTAAACTAAACCAACCAACCATTTCATTGCGTTTCATATTACGTTTGGCATAAACGGATACCATTAATGTTACATCATTTAATTGAAAAAGAGCAACCTAAAATTTATATTTAAATATATAAAAATACAAAAAAAGGGTGTTAAAATTAAAATTATAATTTTAATTACTTGGAAAACAAAAGTTTCTTTAAATAAAGGATTTGGTTGACCGCGTCTTGTTGAAGTTTTGGCTCTTGCCATTTCTTGTCCAATACTACTAACTAAACAAAGTTTTACATAAGTATCTGGAGCTAAAAAAATATACAAAATATAAATTAAATGCAAAATATAATGTATTTGATTATTTGGAGTACCTTTATTTAAAGCTAAACTTCTGAAATGACTTCCTTTAACTACTTCAACAGTAAGTCTTCCAGTTATACCATTATATGATAGTCCTAACAATAATTCTGGAACACCTCCATGCTGTTGCATTGAAATTGTTGATCCCGTACTGTCCGATCTTGCCAAACTAAGAATATCACTTGTTGAACCTGTTGTCGTTGATTTTATTCTTGGCTCCAAAGGTAATGAAAGATTTGTTTCCAATTCTAAGTCTATTGTTGCAAAACTAACAATTGCTTCACCTATAAGTCTTTCTTTACGCATACGTTCGCAGCCATACAGTCTAATTCTTAAACCCATTGAATTTACTTCTTCGGGATTGACTCGATGTAATAAAAATGATTCCATAAATTGTGGATTTTCTCCAGAACGAATTTTTGTTTTATGCTTTTGTTTTTTGGTTGGTAACATTAAAAGGCGAACCTATAAATATAATTTTAAATAAAACATAAAAAAAACTCAAAATAATTTGATGATAAAGTTATATTTACTTGTGAATGGGTTTGTTGGCCATTTTCTTTACAAGGAATATTTTTACCTTGTAAAACATGAACAGTCATTTTTCTCATTGGTGCATCATATAATAACGAAATTTCAATTATACCAATTTTTTCAGATGCACTTTGTGAATCACCGTTATCTGATCTTAATGATTTTAAATCACTCGTATCAAAATTTGAATCACTTATTAAATTAACAACACATTGCTGAAAAAACCCAAAAAAAAAAAATTAAAATATAAAACAAAAATTTTTAAATTTATAAAAATGAATAAACTTACATCTTTTGCAGTATTACCATTACATTCGGAAATACTATCACCTTTATCTTCAATATCTATCGTAGATGAAGCTTTTTGATATTTTATTTTTTTCCTTTCAATTTCATTTTCTATCCGTGTTTCTTTAATTGATCTACTACTATCAGAACTTTGATTATAGAGACCTGTGATTTCTTTTCGATCTACATTTACGTAAAATATATTTAAATATATGTATTTAATTAGTTTCCTATTTATTTTATTATAAATTTATACCTTTCTTAAGCCCTGTGATAATTCCAGCATTACTGTCTATTGAAGCTTCAACCGAATCATTTGAACTACATTCACTATGAGATGATGGTACACCTACTTTACCTTTTTCAGCTATACCCAAAGGATCATATGTTGATTCTCTTGGTGTAACAGTAACATTATGTAATCCATCGTAATTAAATGTATTAAATGAACCATTGCAAAGATTACTATTGATGTTATTGTTGATAAGATTTTTATTATTGATGTTATTAGTATTAAATCCAGTTAAATTTGAGCCAAATTTTGCTTTATATGAATTATGTGCTCGTAATCTTCTTAAAATTTCTTCTTCAGAATCTGAGCTTGTATTTTCTAATGTTCTTCTACGTGCTTTATTAAGTAAAAAAAAAAATGATTAAATAAAAATATTTAAGGTAAAAACCGAATTAAATTTTAATAAATTACTAATTTTGTGGACGTATCGTGTTGAACTTTCATTGCAACAAGTAAATCCTTTTGTTGCATTAAAACACCATTTTCGATTGACATATAAGAGAAATACTAAAATTAATGCAACAGATGCCAAAAGTACTCCAATAACTGTTGTTGTTTCGACATTACCTTAAGAAATATATTAAATTAAAATTTTTATGAAATTTAATTAACTTTAATTGATATTTGAAAATTTATTACTTTAAATTTAACTAATAAAATAATAATACAAACAAATTACTACTTTTTATTTAAGATCATAATGTGTAAGCATTTATCCAAAAAAGTTTTTATTTTATAAATAAAAATTTTACAATATTTGTTTCAAATAATTGCCAGAGTCCAGAACTAATAAATATTTATTATATTAGAAATATCCTATGTTATTAATTTGAAAAATGTTAAGTTATGTATTAGGGTAGATAGGAACTGTATTTTTAAAAAATTCGATCACCTAATTTATATATATTTTTAAATATTTTATATAAGAAAATAGGAATAATCTATTGATCATGGCAATCTACATTTTTAAGTTGGACCAATTCAATTTTCAAATTTCACAAATTAAGTTTTGTATTAAATTTTTTTCGCAAAATAACTGTTAAAATTCAAGAAACATTAATTTATAGAGCAATTCATAACTAAATGCAAATTAGTTTATTTAAAAAAATTGTTATAAAAACTTAGTATTATTGAAAAAAATTTAATCAGAAAAATTTGAATTGCAATAAAGAAAATATTTATTTTTTTTTTAATTTAATTTATTTATTTTTTAAAAGTACAAAATAATAAAATTATTGAATTTAAATCTTTTTAAAATAATCTTTTAAAATTTAAGATTAACTTTTAAACCAAATTAAGTTTCATGCAGAAAATATTTCTACTTTTACTTAGAATAATAATAGGTATATAGCAGTTTATAATATCAAAATATTTTAATTAAATATTATTTAATTATAATCGTTTATGAATTATATTAACGGACAAAACGTGTAGTAGAATAGAATCGTCATAAAATAATATATTTTAGATTCTATTTTAAAAATTGAGGGTCGTCATATTATTAAAAATAATTTTATAACTCAAAAATAAAATAATAATTATTATTAGAAAACTGTATATTAAAAAAAATAATAACAATAAAAGTATGTGTTGTGCCTGGAACTACAATGGTACAAATTATGGATATAATTTTAATAAAAAAAAAAAAATTTCGTCCTTTTCGTCATTCATAAACAAAATATTAAAACGTATTAAAAGATTGAATATATATATATATATATTTTATTTTTATTATTTATATATATATATACAAACAAATAACACAAAAGAAATATTTTTTATATATATACGTAAACATTGGTACATATTAAATTACTAATATATGTATATATATACATATTATGGAGTTAATAACATATTATATATACGCATATTACTAATATACTATTTAATGCATATAAATTGTTAATTTGTTTTTTTATATTAAATAATTTCGACTAATAATTTATATTTAATTAATTTATAAACATTTTTTTTTTTTAATACATATACGAATACCTATCATTTTATTATGATATTTTATTTAATAAATATGTAATAAGTAGGTACTCCTAATAGTCCTATTTTCATACATATTTTATAACTAATTTATTTTGAAATTCTTTTTGTAAATAAACTAACAATATATTTTTATAAAAAAATCATTAAATTTATTAATCATAAAATATTTCTTATTCTAACTTTTGCTCACGTAGACACAAAATTGAAAAAAAAAAAGAAACAATAAACATATAAAAATAAAAATTAAATGCATATGAAAAAAAGTCCTTTCTTAAATCTTACCATTAAAATAATTATCCACATTTGATATAACTATCATTATCTTTGTTACAAAATTAATTTGTTTTAAAATTTCTATTATGTTTAAATTTTATTAAAAGACTCATTGGAATTTCCAAAAATAAAAAATAAGAATTTTCTTTAAAATTTTTCGGAATTTTTCATACACTAAATCGATTAATCAAAAAAAAAATAATAATAAAAAACCACACACACACCAAAAGAAAAAACTTCAATAAATTCTTTTCTGTTTTCTTTTCACTAAAATTTTCTTTATATTCTTTTTTATTATTTAAATATTTTAATATTTTTGTGCTATATATTTTGTATTTTATTATAATTATAATTTTTATATTTTTTATTTATTTTTTATTCTTCTAAAAATTATTTTAAATTAAAAAAAATAATTTTAGGATATTTATTCGCTTTATTTCGTTCAGGTACAATAACAATTTTATCCTTTTTGTAAGAAAAAATATACGTATTATGAAAATAATTTGTAAGATATATGTAAATATATATCACTTAGTACTGTTATATTTAATGGTATAGATAGAGATTCATTTTCATTTATTTTTTTTCTAACGGTTGTAATACGAATGCGTATGTCATTTTTTTTTAAAACGGTTGTTTCATTTTTCGTTATTTCTAAAAACATGCTGTCAAAAAATGTTTCTGCAATTAATATTGTTAGAATGGAATTTTTTGATAGATGTCGCTATATAATTTTTTTTTTTAAATTAAGTTTATTTTTATTAATATAAAATTAATCCTTTTAGAATCGATCTTAATTCAAATTTAAATTTTAAAAACCTTATTGATTCTACTTTTTTTATCTAATTTTCTCCAATAATAAGTAACAAAAATAATAAATAATAAAAATAACACAAAATTATTTTAATTTTAAACTTATCATTTTATTATTTTTAAAAAATTAATTAATATAATTTGTATGCATTTCGAGTAAAGCCCATCATCATCAACTATGAGATATATAACTTCAGATTCGTTTGGTCCAATTCAACATAAACATGCCAGTTTCCATTCAATGGTACATCGTTTTTGTAAATTACCTTTATCCATCAATAAGTTCAAAATAGAATACAATTACATTAAAGAAATTGCTAATGTTAATGGATACCCAGAAACATTAGTAGACGAATTAGTTGCAATACATTCTAAACGGAATAAGAAAAATAACATGACAACACTTATTCGACAAAATTTAAATACACAAAATAATTTAAAAAGAAAAAGGATTTCTTTCAATTATATTCCGGAGGTCACAAATCATCTTAAACCCATTTATAAAAAATTTAATATGGATATTGTATATGAGAATAAAAACAAAATTGGCTATTTACTTAAATCAACAAAAAACAAACCTGAGAATGTAAATAAATCAGGTATATATAAAATTACATGTAAAGAGTGCAATATAAATTATTATGTGTTATTTTTATTATTTATTATTTTTGTTACTTATTATTGGAGAAAATTAATTAAAAAAAGTAGAATCAATAAGGTTTTTAAAATTTAAATTTGAATTTATTTTTATTGTTTGAAAATAATTATTCTATTTTTTATTTCGGTTAATTTACAATTTTGTAATTATGGATTTTTTTAAAACATAATATCATAATAAATGTCATAATTATAATAAAAGTCTCAAATATTCTCCTAGAGACTCTGTAATTAATGAAATGTAAATAATTCGTAAAATGCTTTGAAATATAGAAGAAAAACATAACCTCCATATTTTTTCTAGTATCGTATTTTGTGTAAATGAATATAAATAATTTTTTATTTATTTATTTATTATTCACAGCCTCTAAGAAGTGCTTAGCACTTGCGGCGAACTCCTTTGTTTATATTGTTATATTAATGTATTTTTTACTAAAGTTATATAATTATTAATTATTGACTAAGCCATTAATTTGAATCCAATGACGAAAGGTAGCTGAGTCTAGTCGAAAACCATGAAAGTATTTTCACTTTCACTGGGATTCGAACCAGGGCCTTTCGCATGGAAGTCGGCACTCTAACCACTGTGCCACCGTTAGTTAGAATAAAGATTATTTTTTTCGGATATGTATTATAAATTCTAGTAAATAAAATGAAACAAGTTAAAGAAGCCATAATATATAAATGAGCTGTTGCTAAAGAAAATATGTTAAAAAACTTTTTTAAATTTAAAACTTGTGTTATTGGGATATTGATAACGTAAAAATATATAGGTTTTAATATTTAAATTTTCAAATGTTATGCAAAGCATAAAGAAAGTATATACTTACTTTAATTTTTGTGAAAAGTCAATTAGGTTTGTTCACTATAAAAATTCTATCAGTTCATAATTAAAATTTGTTCAAAAATGAAACTAATTAAATTGGTACTGCCTCACTAAATAAATTAAAATATTCCAATATCGACCTAAAAGTTTTAAAGCCTAATACCGTGCCATTGATGTTTCATGTTAATAGACCACATTCTAGCGTTATTTTGGAATATGGAATATGCACATATAATAAAATTATTAATTGTTTTTGTTAATTTTATTTATCTAAGCGACCCAAATTACCTATTTGGTTTTTCAATCAAAATTCTGTTAATTTTTAAATGTATACTCCAGGAAAAGTGACATCTATGCAAAAAAAGCACAACTAATTCATTACATCAACTTTTCGATTAAATTTTAAACGAGAAAACAATAGTTAAATTAACTTTTATTAGTTAAACTAATTACTTAAAATAGCTTAATAAGTTTTGATTGTTCTCCAAATTTTTAAAATTACTTTTTTAGTTCAAAAAAATTAAAAAAAACATTCAACAAGTTAAAAATGAATTGTTAAAATTGAAACTACAAAATTCCATAATTCCACAATCCATTATCTAACCATATGCAATTTCAAATCCATTGTTTCACTCTGCACTACATGTTTTGTTCTGTTTCATTCTTACTTCATTTCCAAATGTGTTTAAATAAAAATTGACAAAACCATATTCATTTTTATATTGTCGCTATTTAAGTCTTCAAACCTCGTTATTCCGGCGCTTGTTTTTGCCGCTCTATTAAAAGTGTTTTTATTAATTTTAGTTTATTACAGTTAATAATTATAATTTTAATTTTTAAATAATAAGAGTAATTTTTATCAATATAAAGCAAATATAAAAAAAACCCCCAAAATGTTTTTCGGTAAGTTAAACATTGATTTAAGTCTAAACACGTGTTGTTGGAAAACACTCTTTAATTTTAAAATGTATTTTTCATCCATTTTAAGGACTCGTGTTAAAAGCAAATAGGAAATATACCCAAACTATTAAAAAAGCATTCCATTTGTCACAAGCTGCTTTAGATATAACTTCGTGTGGCGATGATCCTGTTCAATTGATTTTAGTTTCAGAAAAAACCAGTTATATATTGTGCACACTTAGAAAAAATTCAGTAGAGCAAGTGCCATTGGATTTAAGTTTCGCAGAAGGAGATGAAATATCATTTTTGAGTCAAGGTATGTAACACGTTTTACTAAATTCAATGAAATTATAGGTTATTTATTAACAAATTTTTGCTCTTAACTACACGTAATATAAAATATAAAAATAGAACATGTCTACTCTGTTCATAATTCTTAATAAAATATTTTTTTTTATAAAGTTTTTGTTTGTATTGATATACATAACCTTAATTTAATCTTTAATTACCAATGAATTTTATGTTTATTTATAAATCATGTTAAATGTTAATTTTTTTAATCCTAGGAAAGGGAAATGTTCATTTATCAGGTTATCTCGTTGACGACGATTATCTAGGGGATGATGAAGAATTAGATTTAGTAGAAGCTTTGAAAGAAAATGCATCAAAGAAACAGAAAAAAGATAAAAAGAAAGGTCAAAAATCCTCAGACGATGAAGATAACGATGCGGAAGATGATGACGACGACGACGATGATGATGACGATAATGATGAAGATGGTGATTTAGAAGAGTCTGGTAATAAAAATTTTATTGAAAATCCGTAAAATATTTGAAATTAAAATATTTTTGTAGATGATGATGAAGAAGCTGAAGATGAAGAAGATGAGGAGGAAGAAGGAGATGATTCAGATGAAGATTCAGAAGAAGAAGTAACAGAACCAGCACCAAAAAAAGAAAAATTGGAAAAACCCAAACAAAATGGAGTCGAAAAACCATCAAAAAAAGACAAAAAAAATAAAGAACAGTCTCAACCACAACAACAACAACAAAAACAAAAAGGTGAAAAAACACTTCAAGGGGGAATAAAAATAGAAGATGTTAAAGTTGGTTCTGGTCCAGAAGCTAAAGCCGGCAAAAAAGTTTCAGTTTATTATGAAGGAAGACTTAAGTCAAATAACAAAGTTTTTGATAGTACAAAAACAGGAAATGCTTTTAAGTTTTCATTAGGTAATGGTGATGTTATTAAAGGCTGGGATATTGGAGTTGTAGGAATGAAAGTTGGTGGAAAAAGAAAAATAACTTGTCCTCCAAATGCAGCATATGGTGCAAAAGGTTCACCACCAGTTATTCCACCAAACAGTACATTAGTTTTTGAAGTTGAACTAAAAGGAGTTCATTAAGTATAAATGTTTACTATAAATATTTTAAATATAATCGTATGTTACAATTTTATTTACATTTTTTAATAATGAATTTCCAAAATTAACCAAATGCTATTTGTATTTTATTTCATAAATTTTAATTTTAATTAAAGAAAATATTTTTTCATTATAAATTTTCATAGGATCCAATTTGAATTTTTATGGTTAGAGGAAAAGAGTTTTTTTTTATAAAAATTAACAAATGATTAAAAAATGTAGATTTGTCGATTTGTAATCAATTTTACTTAATGGTGTTCAAAAATACAAATTAAAATCAAGTTGACGTTTAATTCAAAGAATTCGTTCCAAATAGGAAAATTGTATAAATGAACATAGACACTGCAATATTAGCAACGAAATGTATATTGAGTTGAGGGTAGATTTTTGTTTCAATATTGCATTAGAGGGAAAATCGGTTTTCGATCTGAAGCGTTGACGAAAACTTCCTGGGTAATTGGGGTTTAGCTACTTTAATTACGTTTATAGGACTTTATAGTTTTTTGCTAGTTACTGTCAGTAAAATTGACATTGGTTTGTAGCTATATTGTTAAATTAAAATTTCACGTACACGTATGTAAATTTTTTGATAATCAAATCGTGATTTTTCATTTTCCAATCTATATATATAAAAGCGAAAGTTTGTTTATTTGTTTGTTTGTTTGTATGTAACGAGTTGGCTGCTAAGCTGCCCAGCCGATTTTCATGAAAATTTGTAAATAGAGGTTTTTGGGTACGGAAAGAAATCGTGGCCCAAAAATTTTGCTCTGACGGACCGCCAAGTTGGGGCTGTGGTGCAAGTATTTAAACTTCTTTGTTCTAAAATGAAAACGGTTTGACCGATTGACTTCAAATTTTGTATACGTCATGCTCTTTGAGAATTGAGTTGACACTATTAACAGTTTTGGAATTTGTTAACCCATGTCGGGCCGACGGGTGGCCAAAAAAAATTTTAGGTCCAAATTTTGTCCGATTTTCCGAAATTCTGCTTTGACTTAAGAGAAAGCCCTAAAAAAAATTTTGTTGAGTTCCATTAACCCATTGCGGCCCGACAGCTTTTTATAGGTTTTTTCAATACTTTACTCTAAATTCGAAACGGTTTGACCGATTGACTTCAAATTTTGTATACGTGATGCTCCTTGAGAACTGAGTTGACACTATTAACAGTTTTGGAATTTGTTATTCCATGTCGGGCCGACGGGTGGTCAAAAAAAATTTTGGGTCCAAATATTGTCCGATTTTACGAAATTCTGCTGTGGCTTAAAAGAAAGCCCTAAAAAAGTTTTGTTGAGTTGCATTAACCCATTGCGGCCCAACAGCTTTTTATAGTTTTTTTCAATACTTTACTCTAAATTAGAAACGATTTGACCGATTTTTTTATGTGTGAAGCAACTTGAAAATGAAGTTGAGTCTGTTAATAGTCGGTCCTACGTTTGGTCAAAAAAAATTTTTTGGAAGTAAATTACGTCAAATTTTGGAAAGAAGTTTGTACTGCTTTGAATTACAGAAAGTTTCAAAAATTACTAGAATAATCCTAGAAAATCGTTTTAAAAGATTGCTTTCATACATTTTAAAATTTACATGTGATAACCGTGTGTAATTTTTGTGTTAACTTTTTGCAGTAACATCAACTTCAATTAAACCTCCATTGAGAGGCGCAGCAACGCGCACCGGGTATTAGCTAGTAATACTATAAATATTTCAGATAAAGAATCGAAGTTTTGATTTAAGAAAAGTCATTGATCCGTAAAATATTTTTATGCATTCCTACTGCGAGAGTATAAGATATGATTGTTCTTGTGTGGGATATATTCTCAAGAGGATTTGGTGATTCTAATTGAAATAATCATCTGATAGACCGACTGTAGTTTCTGCAGTTGTCTCCGATATCTGTCTTGGACGTTTTATAATGGTTTAAGTTGTCTTAACACATGTTTTGGTTTCAATTTACAGGAAATAGTGCATAAGATATATCTTTTTGTTTCGATGTTTTTGGAATGTGAACATTATTCACCCGACCTTCTTTGTCTTTCAACTTTTTTTCTATTAATTTCCTCAATTGGGATCTTCGTGGTTCTATTTATTTCAATTTGTTTTTCCGTTTCGAAACCGAATCATTTTCATTCAGTAAACCCAGTTATGTAGTTTTTTTCCATAATTTTATCAGATTGTTAGTTGTTGGTATCAATCTTTTAATTCATATGTAGTGTTACTGGTTTTTGTTAAAATTTGTTTTCAAGCATACATTTTTTTAATAGTTATTTGCAAACTTTCCCGGTTTAAGAAATGTGTTTCACAGACGTCCAAATTTTATTTTTCTAATTAAATTTTCTTTTAAATTTCTTGCCTATTATATTCAGCCTATTTTGTAAGGTCTTCAAACCTTTCAAGTTGCTGCAGTTTATGAGGTCTTAAACTTTTTTTTTATGACAAAAAACCTTCCAACTTTTTTTTTAACGCGAGTCACTGTTATTATCATAACAGATGTTTGATAAAATTTTAAATAAATAATTAAAACATTTAAACGTATTAAATAAAAGGCTTATTATTATATATGATAAAATATTTTTAATAAATTATCGAACATTATATATTTGTATTTTTTTATAATAATATAATACTTATCATAAGTACTTACAGATTTACAATTCATAACTAACTTATATATAATTATTTTGTTATTTTAAAACTAATTACATATACATATATATAAATATTTTATGTAGATATAAACTTTTTTTTTATATAAAAAAAAAACCAACAACGTTTAGATTCTTCTTTAGAGCAGAGCACATGGGTATAATTATCTTATTTTAATTTTTATTTGTAATTGAATACTTAAAATTTCATCACGTTAATTTATAAAATAAAGTGTTTCTAATCAGTGAACAAATTCATTTGGCATAAATGGTTGTGTTGTTGGTTCAACAATAACACTGGTATAGTGTGCTGCTGTAGCTGTTGCAACTGATGGTATTGTTCCTATTGATGTATTTTTAAAATTTCCACAAAAATCTGTAGCACTATTAGCAGTCTGAGGATGATGTACTAAACCATTTGTTGTAAAGTGCATATTATAATTTGTATGTCCTAAATGATCGGTGTAATTTATTTGGCCGGTAGGTGAAGTTTCTAAACCATGACTACTCAAAGATGCTTGTGGATCACTTTCAGAACTACTGCAACTATTGGAATTAGCTGAGAATGGTCTCATTATACAAGCATCAACTGAAGATGAATCATAATAATAATGATGGTTATTATAATAATTCATTTCATCAAATTCTTTATTTAACTGAATTGAATCTGCAGTTTTCAAATCATGTATGGTATAATTTTGTTGTTGCTGCTGGTGATGATGTTGTTGCTGATGCTGTTGATGGTGATTCTGATGTTGATTATTATTTTGTTGCAGATGATGATGTTGAATATTTGAGGCGTAATTATTATCATAAATTTGATTATTGCTAAAACAATGAGGTGTTTGTTGAAGATTTTGTTGTTGTGGTTGTTGGTGATGTTGTGCCTGTTGTTGTGATTGTTGAGGAAGTTGTTGATGTTGCATTTGAATTGGCTGTTGTGGTGGCTGTTGTTGTGAAATTGTTAGCGGTTGAAGTCGAGGCTGATGTTGTTGCACATGTATTGGTGTATGATTCGGTGATTCTGTTTTCGGTGTAGATACTGAGGATTTTAATGAAATTTGTGGTGGTGATACTACTGTCGATGAAGATATCCTTAAATTAGTATAATCTTGTGTTGGTTCTATTTTGACATTGCCTTGAATTTCATTTAAAAGTAAATCTTTTGCTTCAACGTCGCTGTAAAATAAATAGTTAAATAAATAAATGAATTTAATTCTAAAGCTAAGCAATAAAAAAAATTTAATTAAATGTCGATAGTTTCAATTAATTTTCTGTTGACTATAGTAACTAAACTGAAAGAAACTGCCTGTATTTAATAAAAATTTTAGTTTTTTTATTTGTAACTTACCTAAGTACATGATTAACACTAACTATACAATGTGGACGAGATGAACGTGTATTATGTACAACTGTAGCATATGATTGAACCCATACCCAACCACCACCTCTTGTTAAAAAACGGTAATATTTTGTGGTAACTTGTCCTTTATACATCACTTTATATACAAAAATAACAAATTGAAAAAAAATAGCATAAGAATTAAATCAAATAAAACTATATATTAAATAAATAAAACATAATATGTGAACATAGTATGTACTAATAAAATAGTAGAACTGTATAATAAAATTGTTTTATTTTTTTATATAATTTTTTTTTTATTTTACATTTTTGTTTAAACACTTACATATTTGATGAGAAGTTCGCATATGTAGAACGTCTGCAACATGAATATATTGATAAAGCGTTTTTTCAATTAAATCCTGTGGTTCATATCCTGTTAACTGTGATACTCTGTAAATATTCAATAAAACAAAAATTTATTTTTTAAAATTGCATTCAAATATTTTTTTTTTTAAATTTTTTTCAATTGCTATTGATTTATTAAACAAATATAAAGTAATTTAATATTTAAAAAAAAAGTAGTTTAAAAAATATTATATTTACTTTGCATCCAAAAATATTAATTTTAAATCCATACTAGCTCTAAACATAAACATATTTTGGTGTAATTTGATTTCTGTTATTGCTGATGGTGGTAATGAATGACCAACAGCTACTAAACCTAAATTTTGTATACAGCCACCTTGTCCATCTCCATAATCTGGATATATTCTTGCTTTTAAATAACCAGAGCAATGAATTACCTATAAATTAAATATAGAAAAAAATATTTAAAAATCCTTTATTATTAAATTCAAATGGAATATAATTTTATATAATAAATTTATTTTAGAGGAGGAGAAGAACTATTTTGTATGAAATAATAGAAGCAGCTTTAAATAATTAAAAAAATTTCTTACCTTATAACCTGAAGACGTAAGCCCGGCATTTCTTTTAGCTAAGACACATTTCATACGAAGAACAAATGTTTTTTCTATTTCAATTGTATTGGAAGCTCTATCTGTCTGTGGGTTGTATACATTTCGATTTGAATGTGGGGAATGTATAAAATTTAATAAAGATTCCTAGAAAAAAAAATAATGAAAATATTTAAGAAAATTTTAGCACATATTTAATTTGTTTTGATAAAATTATAATTAATTCTGAAGCAAAAAGAATTTGTAATACATATCAAATTAAATTTAACTACTAAAATATATTATGTATAGGATTTTTTAAATTATTTATAATTTAAAAGCTTTGAATTTGCAGATATTGTTGTATTATGAGTGATTAATTAGAACTAATATAATATAATAGTGGGACTTTTTGGTTGTAGAATTAATATTGTAACAACTTTAGAATTAATAGCTTAAACTAGTTTTCAATTTATTTTGAATTTTTTTGCAACTGATTTTGTAAAGAAAAATTATTATTTTAAATTAAATATTCATGAATCATGATGTTGTATACGGTAATCAAATTCGCACTCCCTCGCCTTGGTAGTGCCCCTATCTATCGTATAAAATTTATCGTATTTTTAATAATCCCAACAATAATATATACATTTCGAAAAACTTGAATTGCAATTTTGAAAATTGTAGTGAAAATGCATTTGCAATTAATACTTACTGAATTTGAATAAATATGAGGTTGAAATGATAATATTGCATTCATTTCATCTTGATCAAAGGCATGTATATATTCATAAATTGAATTTCCTGTAAGTTCTACCTAAAAAATTTATAAAATAATAAAAAAACTTATTTAATTTGCATATTATTTATATAAAAAATATTAAAATAATATGAATTAAAATGCATATATATATTTGAATAACATGAATATAAAATGTAAATCAGAAAGTTATTTAATTTATTAATTTTATACAAAATGGCAAAATATCACGTTAATTAAAAATAAAAGGCGAAAGTTATTACAAAAATATATTCTAATTTACATAATATATACAATTAGTCATATTCATATCCATATAAACAAAAAAAAAAAAAAAAAAAACAGAAAATAACTCTTGAAATTTTTTTTTCTTGTTAAGATTTTTATCTTTACCTGACTGAGACCAAGATGCACTGATGCTGTTTCAGATATATACATTATTTTACCATCAGGAGCAACTACAAATATGAAACCATCTAATGTTTGTAGCAAATAAGATCCGAGTTCTTTAATTGCATCACTTCTTTGCATCGGTTGAGATCCCCATGCTTCACCCAAACCTTTAAAAATTATTAAAAAAAAAAAAGGGATGATATATATAGATAGATATTTTTATATAGTTACATATATTCAAATTTTATATATATTTCTGTATTTTTAAGATAGGTCCTTGAAAATTTATATTATTCTTTATTTTTATATCAATTTAAAAATATAATAAAAATATGTACATATATATGTAGATACATAATATATACATATATTTTTCCAATTAAGATCCTTAAAAAAACATAAGAACAAACGTCAACCCATCAGGAACTCAGCATCCCATTTCATCATATATATATATATATATATATATATATATATATATATATTTAAGTAATAAGTGTATAACAATTTATATGTATATATAAGTACCACCTTCTTAATATATGTTTGTACTTACATATATCTAATATATTATTATATTATAGGAAGGGCGCAAGAGTCTCTTTAGAAATGATTTTTATTTTCATTATTACTCTTGGTAGTTATGTGGAAGTTTTTAACCATTATATAAAAAGACAATAATAATAACGACAACATCCAGATCAACAACAATATGACAAAAAAAATAAAAAAAAATTAAGACAAAGGAATATGATGGGTAAAGAGTCTTTTGTCTTTATATATATTCGACAAATTATTTTAACAACCTGCAACAAAAGAAACACAATATAAGTATAATAGAATAAAAAAAAAAAAAACAATCTTTTGTCAGCACAATTTGCTCCCTTAGAAGCCCTTAATCGAATATGTATGTGGAAAAAATTTTTGATGTTTTTTTTTTTTTTTTTTTTATTTGTTATTATACTTTTATATATTCTTTTGTAATTTAGATTTTGGAAGATCAAAATGATGACGTCAAGAGAGAAGTATATATATATATATTGCAATTAAATTTAGTTAAAAATATGAAATTTTATAAGGTGTTTATATATAATTTTTTATTCTTGATTAAAGGAAAACTTAAGATAACTTTTTAAAACTACATATATATTATATATATATAGTATGTTTATAGTCTAATACTATTGTAATTTAGCTTTTACAATTTATGTAGATATTAGATACCGTTTTCAAATATAACAAATATCTTATAAACAGCTAAATGACCTGTTTCTAAATAAGGTGTGCGGCCCTAACAGAGACCAAAACGGCTCATTCAATTTCCGATGCCACAAGTTTATATTAAGGATATTTAAGTTTAATTTTAGATTTCAAAACATTTAGATTTCAGAAACCTTAACATTTTTGCAGGTTGCTTAACTGCTGGATCGTTTTGATCATTGAATACATGGCTACTTATAGAGTTCTCTGCGCTTGCCCTAGCCAGCACATAGAACTTAAAGGTATTATATAAATTTTTCCAAATTTTCCGATACAATTTTGGTAGAAAACGAAATTCCATTACCTTCAAACAACATTATATGAATTTTTCAAGCTTATGAACTTGAATTCAGAAAGCTACACTATAATATGACTTAGACCTACACAGTAATGAAAATTGAAAAAAATTGAAGCAATTGCAGATTCGCTAGTGATTTATTATACAAATCATTTGGAAAAGTTTAGTGTGTGACCATCCAGTTAAATACAATTTTTCGGTGTGAAAGAAACCCTTTTAAAGATATATATACGTTATATAATTTAAACATGAATTTTATTATGTTGAATATCATTGAAAAGGTCTTCAGCAGCTCTATTGCGCTTTTTTTCAGAACCATAGTTCAAGTCGTTCAGCTTTCGCTCTCGGATCCATAAATATAAAAATCAAGAAAATATGATCATATGGCCGAGAGGTATCAATGCGAATTTCTAAGCGAGCATAACAATTGTGTTTACAATTTGGGGATTAAATGGTTATAGATCCCTATGTTTGAGAGCTGAGTGGGTTAAAGTTAAAAAAATAATTGAAGAGGATGTTTATGTAGAATATAATTTAAAATTTATATTGAAAAATTATAAAGTTTCTAAGAGACTAATAAAATAAATCTAAATCTAAGTCAGTTATTCAATACTTTTATAAAAAGTCCTTCGATATAATCATTTTGAATACATTTGAATGGTGCAAGGCACATGTAAACTGTCGTATTATAAACCTCATATTTATATATGCGTACTTCGTTCAAATAAAATCTAAAGAGCTATCTTAACCTAAAAATCATGTAATTTTTGATTTATTTTTAATTGTAATTTTAAATTTAATTTTTAAATTTTATTTTATAGTCAGAATCTATTTTACGTTCTTTTTTCAAATGTTATTTAAATATCTTGTGCTTCTCTTTCTAATTTATACTTTTTTTTTATTAAAGAACCAACTATTTATACATTGACAATATATGCATATACACATATATATATATATATATATATATATATATAAATTATAAAAATAAAAAAAGAAAATCAAATGAAGGATAATAAGAACGACATCAGTCAAACAATATTATATTATGATGTGGTGGTTCAATATCCTTCCGGCAATTTACCTCAATGAATTTTTTTTCTTTTGTTATATTTTTGTTTTTTCATAATTTAATGTACACACACACACACATATACACGCACTCAATATGGAAAAATGTGATGAGATTTTAAAATAAAAAACAAAAAAAATCGCTGAAGGGCTGGGATTTTTGTATAATTTCTAAAAGTCATATCACTTGTTTTTTTTTTTTTGGAAAATTTTAACAAAAACAATTAAAAGTGGCGTTTTTGTAAAAAAAAAAAAAAAAACAGACTCAGTAGGTGGTGATTGTCCCAATTATTTTTTTACCCGATCATAATATGCTCACAACTTATGTTCATATAGATAAAAAGAAACTGTTAGTTCCCATAGCGCAGAGTATGTTTGTGTTTTTTTTTTTTTAATGATTTTCTCATATAAAATAAATATTTATGATGTGGGAGAATTGAATTGTTTTTTTTTTAAATATAAAAAAAGGGGAAAAACTTTTGTAATTTTTTTTTTTTTTGCTAATGATGAAAAAAATTTTTAATGAATAACATCAGAATAAGTTAAATTATATTGAATTGTTTAATTAAAATAGCGTATAATGTCATACATTTTTATTTTAACTCAATTTGATTTAAAATTAAAATTTTCAAGTAAATTCAAAAAAATTCTACCCATATTGGTTTTAAATTGATTTTAATATTTTTATTTTTTTTTTTAAATTAATTGTGCGTGTAATTAATTTAATTTACATTGTCAGAAGAACTCTTCAAATTTCTTTTCACCTTATAAAGTTTTTAAGTTTTATTAAGATTAAAATATTTATAATTTTTTTTTAAAAAACATAATAGGTAGGTAATTGTATAACTAATTTAGTTGTATTTATAACATATTTTTAGGGGAATATAATTAAGATTTAAAGACAAAAGGAGTGATATTGAAAAATTATTTGTTTATCAATCAAATTTATTAGACAACTTGATAAACAATATAAATACTAATGTAAATAGTAAATACTAATTTTAATATCATGAATTGACTGATGACGAGGCTTAGAGTCATTCGACTTAATGCCATTGTGGCTTAATATCTCATTCTAATGAGACAAAGAGCTATAACGTCGATTTTTTCGCGTATGGGTTTATGTCTTATTATAGAGTGAGACATGAAACCGTATGGTCTTTTGTCCCATTTATTAAAATAAAAATGAGAGTTCATTCTGGAGCCCAAAAGCAAAAAAATTAAATTCATTAGAGATTCTAGATTCTGGGAAAAGGATGAAGTTTTATTCTTTGTATTTTATATTAAACATTTTGAAGCGGTACAAAATCTCGTGCATTAATTCAAAGTCATAAAGCGAAATATTTGCCTTTTCCAAAAATTTTATAAAATTAAATTAATAATTTTTAAAGGATCGTAAGAAAGAGGGCGCGAGCGGATCTCGGTGCGTGTTCGACGACTATACCTAAACCTGAAAATTATTATTAAAATTAATTAAGACAAAATTAAAATTAAACAAAATTAATATATGGCTTTATGTCTCAAATTTTTATAAAACGATATGGTTTTATATTTCACTTAAATGAGTGAGCCATCATGTCATCGTGGCGTTAATTCGAATGGTTTTAAGTCAAGTGACCAATTAACGTCCTATTAATAAACTTTAAAGCTGTCATGTGCAAAATATTTGAAGATATTAAGATTTAGATTTTTTACCTTAAATGATTTAGGTCCGGGAAAAGACATGATAATAATCCGAAAATATAAACATTTGTCAATTAATATTTGAGAATTGGGAAGAGAAGTCTTAAGAAATCACTAGAAACCCGTTTTTGGTGACAAATTAAAACTATTAAAATTTAATTAAAATAAAATTTAAATCTTCTTTGAAATTCATTTAAACTGTTTAACACAATGCTTATTGGTTTTTAAATTTCATATTCTAGATTAACTTTTTGGATATTAAATTATGGGCATTTCCATTCTGAAGAGCTACTGCTCAGTAGAAAATTTGTGAATCAAAACACTTTAGATAAATGAAAAAGCTATGAGCCCTGATCGTTTTTAAAACAAAGTTCGCCTTTTGATCACTTCATGGATCTGTTCCGAACCACACACCCTATAGAAAATAGCTTCTGTTAATGCTGGTGAACATAAGTTTTAAGATAAACCCAATCTCCAATTAAAGGCCTCTTCCCAATAAATTAATGTGGTGTTATTATTAATGTTTTAAAAACTTATTCAAAACTTTTAATTGATCAGTATGCTTCTACTATATATAGAAATGTTTAAAAAACTTTTTCAAAGCTTTTAATTGATCTCTATGATTCTGCGGTAGGTATATGTTAACTTTCTTTAAATGCGATTGGTGTAACTATTTTAAACAAAGAACGAGGTAATGAGAGCTATCAAACGGAAACCCATTATATGTATATGTACCATTAAAATCATGTCTAAAGTAATAACCATTCCTATATTATGCAAAAATAATTTACTTACCATCTGGGAATATTTGTCTCATTTTTAAATATGATGTTGTTAATCTGATAATTGATGCTTTATCTAATTGTGATGTAATTGCACATGGTAATGGTAATAATTTAGCTAACTCAAAAAATTCTGCATTTTCCTTTTCTCTTCTCGTTCTAGCAGCATTTTTACTTTTTTCTTTCATGGCACTAGCTTTGGCAAGATCTGAAATTCAAATAATATAAATTTTTTTATTAGTATTATAAATGATTATAAAAAAAATCAATAAAAACAATTGAAGATTAATATTTAAAGATCACGTTATCAAAATATATATATATAATTTGTTTATACCATGTATTCGATTATGATTTGCATCACAAAGAGTTCGTCTTTGATATTTCATTGTATAAATAAATAAAAAATTAATATAGTTTTATATTGCTTGTATATTTGCACACTTTAATAATAAAACAAAATTTTATAACTACTGATATTTAAATGTCCTTTAAATTTTATTGTATATAGTAAAATTTAAAAAAAAAAAAAATTTATAAAATAAAAAAATATCACGTTTTTCTTAATACACCTGTTCTTTACTCAATCACGTAGTAAACATTACTGGTTTAAACCAGACTTATTGACGGCAATAAATATATAAATTGCAACATTTCAAGACATTCCCACATATATAATATATATATATATATATATACATTGATATATTAATGTATATATGGTATCTATTTTGTAAATATAACTATACATGATTCTAAAACATTTAAAAACTATTTTACTATTTATTCTAAAAAAAATATCCTTTCATTAAAACTAAATACATATATATACACATAGGTGTGTCACTTGTCCTTTCATAGTTCATACATTCAATATGGATGTTAAAATTTTTGAAATGTAAAAAAAAAAAAATATTGTATTTTTTTTGGTTCATTTTGTACCTGAATAATTTACACCTGTAAATGGGTATTTTTTTTTAAGTATACCAATAAGATTTAATGTAGAAATGTGTACATAAATATACAATTATATAATGTCCTACCTAATGTCCTTTTTATTTACAACAGTACAGATTTAATTTTAACAATTGACAAAAATTCATATATATATATATGTAAAACAAATACAATTAGAATTTATAATTTGTGTATATCAAAGTCATTTCTGTTATGTATAAAATAATTACAATATTGTACCTGTTGTAAATTAAATTTAACATTACGTATATAGTAGTTGTAAAAAACTTATATACAAAGGTTTTTAGATGTTTAAAATTAAATATTTTATTTTTATTTTTTAAAGAATTGTGTAATAAAACTGCTCATAGCTTTTAGATATATATATATATATATTTATAGAATATAATTAATATAAGATTAAATAAAAACTTTTAAATGTTTTATATAAACAAAATTAAATATCACAGAAATGACAATGTATTATAACTACAGGTTTGTTTATTTATTTTTTTATTTGTAATACTAGATAATTGTAAATATTGTTTGATAATATTAATCCTTTTCCGATTTGACATTTGGACTTATTATTAAATTATTATAATATACACTATATTTTTTTTTTTATATGTTAGATATCATCTGACCAGAATTTGAACCAGAAACTTTTTGATTGAAAAGCCGCAACTTTCACCAATGAGCTATCTGTCAGATGGAAAGAAGTTTTAAATATCGAAAGAGTATTTTGATTAAAAAAAAGTACTAAAAATCAAAAAATAAGAATTTTTCTATTGAAATTAAAATTAATCAATGAAAATTCTATACCTTATAATCGATGAAAATTCTATATATAGTATGGTTTCACTCTATTCATCTGTCTGACAATCTACAAAACTTCAACACCGTTTAAAGTAAAGCAATCGAACTTAACCCACCCGATAATTAATCGTAAACAAGTTTTGTGTAAGGTTTCAATTTTAAACACGCCAAGTAGCGCGTTTTCATAAAATTATATAAAATAATATTAATATATATAAAATTATATCTTCCAAATGGTTTTAGGGGAGTTAGCTCCTCAGAGAATAAGTTTGAGTCATTTAAGAAACATTTTATTGTAACCATTCGGTTAGGTTGTATAAGGTCAAAAACAGAAAATTTACTATTCTTAAACATTTTTACTTGAATAACGGTATAAATTTTTTTTGAAGTAACGTATAAAAATTTATACGCCAACATTATGAGATTTATATTTAAAAGTGTGTTAACAGTGTTTCTATATAGTATAAATTTTTTTTTAATCTAAAAAATTTTCATAAAACATTGTTTAATTATAGAAATTAGCTTTTTTTAAGATCTTTAAAGTTTTATAGTACTATTTATGCCCTACATATAAAATAGGTATATAGAAATATAATAACTTGGGAACGGTGTTTGTCAAGTAATGAAGGAATAAAGCTGGATATAAAAAAGTATATATATAATTTTTCTCAGTGTCATCTGAGTCAATTTTAAGCGATCTCCTTTTTCCGTAATAACTATAACTAAAAAAATGGACAAGATTGGATCATGGGTTCGGATTCTTGAAGCATTCGGTCCGATCTGCCACTAGCCTTCTTAAACCTAACCAGCATATCTTTGAAATTAATAAAGTTAGAAAATTGAAATCTACTATTAAAATTAAAATCTAGTATAAAAATATTTTAATTATACTTTTAAAAATAATAATAATATCAACTTAAAATAATATTCATTAATATTTATCGATTAAATAAACTTATACAATTTTAAAAAAACTAATATACTTAATTAAAACTGATCTGATAAGAAATGTTATAAAAGTTCTAATTTAATCATAAAAATTTAAGCTTTAAAACAAAGTTCAAATGACTTTAATTATAATAAAATAAAAATAAAAATTAATATAATATTTCTAATATTTTTTTATATATAATTTGGAACTCCATTCAGTTATATATCTATGTACATATGCATATATAATAGAATATAATAATCTCTATCTAAAATTAATTCAAAAAACAAAAAAAACTATTTTATTTATAAAAATGTTATTTGTATAAATTATTTAAAAATAATTTTGAAAAAATCATATATGTATATAATATAATTATAACAATTCTTACAATTAATTTTATTGACATTTACTAAATAAATGTCAATAATAATAATAATAATAATCGATTGTCAAAAATTAAAGTCAATAACTTGTAATTACATGTCATCTTTTCTATTATAACATATATTTTATTTTTATATAATAAGTTTATTTATAATTTTTTTCCAATAAAATTTTGGTTAATATTAAGAAAAAAAAAAAAAACAAAATAAATAAATAAATAACTAAGAACAAATAAAATTAATATATTTGGTAGAATTGTATAATATAACAAATTATATGTAATCGTTTATTCTAATTATTTTCATATGTTCAAATATTATATTTGAAAACTTTCCTAATTCAATTCTTTTTATTCTTTGAATTATTTATAAATGTATAAATATATATATATATATATATTTATATATATATATATTAATAATCCTTAAATCTTCTTAATATTAATATTAAATATCAAAACTTATACATAAAACAATAGAACAATTTATTAATAATACTTAATAGAATTTAGTATACTTTAACCGCCTTATTTTGTATTATATATAATACAATAAAAAAACGAGGAAAAATGTAGTAGAGTAGACTGTGTCAACCCTGGGATACCCGTAAGACCGTATCACATGCATTATATCATCCGGTTAATTAATTTTGGAAAAATTTCAAACATACAGCTTTATTAAGTTTAGTGTAATGCTCTTATAAAAGAAGGAGTTGTATGGCAGCTACTCGAACCCTCTGAAGTAGACCAACCAAATTTTGCAGAAACTTTGACCATAAAACTAAACTACTTTTGGCAAAATTTCAGACACGCAGCTGTAATAGGTACAGAGTAATTAAACCGACCAGACGTCCTCTTTTATGGAGGACAGTCCTCTATTTCTACGTTCTGTCATCTTTAAAATTCTTGTCATCTTTTTTTCCTCTTTTTAAAATAAAATGTCTATATTAGTTTTCTAGTACTATTTGTGAAATTTTTAGTACAATTTATTAAAGTTTCTCTAATGGGCAAATTATTTTACGATATTTTTGGTTTGTAATTCATCTAGTTATCAATATTTTTGGTTGTTAAAAACAATTTTTTTAAAATTTCAAATTTAACTGTCAAATTCTGAGTTTTGTTGATGTTGTTTGGTGTCGTAATTCGTGGAAGTTCCTTTTATAAATTATTATATAATCCGATTCTAGACAATTCGATAGTAATATTTAAAATTTGTGGACAACAATTTTCTATTGAATATAAAGGCAAACATGATATTATTTAACACAGAGTAGCACAAAACAACATAAAACCCATTAAACAGATGCTCCTGCGTCATATTCGATGCCCTATTTTTTATTAATGTCCTCTTTTTTCTTGTCAATGATCTGGTCGGCTTAAGTAATACTCATATAAAAAAAGAAGTTTTATTGCAGCTACCTGAACCCATGGACCAAAATGGCTGGATTTAAATAGCGATGACGGCTATTGCAAAAAAACGAATTTCCGAAAATTTCAAGATCCTAGCTCCTTTAGTTTTTGATTTATCGTGATGACGGACGGACGGACATACATCGCTAAATCGATTTATTTTTCGATTCTGATCCGATCCATACACTTGAGTCTATATCTACCCCCCTCCTTCTCTGCGTCACAAACGTAATGGCAAATTTATTATACCCTTTGACTATTTAGTCATACGGGTATAAAAACATAAGGATCTTATCATTTTATAAAAATAAGGACACAACGTTCAACTTTATAGTTTTATTATATAAATACACATATGCTTTTATATGTATATATTTGTTCATTGAAATAATCGTCGCCTTTTCACTTACGTACGTATAATAAAAACAGAAACCCTTAACGTTTATAATTTCATATAAAAAAAAAAAAAAATAAAAAAAAAAACAATAAAAATAATAAATATGCATTGTGCACATTTCATAGATTAATAAAACAAATAACCGGCAATTATAATTGGAGAGGGGTGGTTGGTAAAAACAAAAAAAAAGATTGTCAGTGTCAATCCAATTTTCACTTAAAATTTCCTTTTTTTTTTTTGCTTTTTGATTTCGTTTAAAAAAAAAAAACAAGAAACAAATATAAAATAATAAAAATTTGTTTTATCGGAAGTTTTTCAGTACAAAATAAATTAAATTCCAAAATAAGATTTTTATATTTATTTAATAAATATATGCATATATAGTTTTAATCATTTGAATAAGTACATGGGAAATATTTGTAAATATATGTAATGTAAAGGTTGAAAGAATTGTGGATTATGCTTGATCCATGCTATTTTTCCAGCGCTAAGTAAACAAAGTTGTCTGTCTGTGTTAAAGGTTGAGAAAAAGGTCAACTGAGGAGTGATAATATATTGAGAATATAATGTTGTTGTTGATTTATAGGGGGAGAGCACATTTTATCTAGATCTTGCAACCAAATAATGTCATGTATTTATTTTTTAAAATTATTTAAATTATATATTTGGTCATCAAAGGGATTTTGTTTTTAATTATATTGTATGACCTGTACTGAACAGAAACAGAATCAGCACTCCCTCGGTTAAGAAACCAAATTCTTACTCATCCCACCCCCGAGGCTCCTTGAGAATAAAATAATTTTTATTATTTATATAATTCTACTAAATGATGATATGAGATATACCGCACGATAAGAAATAAGAGAAGTAGTTCTCTAATTCAGTATAGTTCTAAAATTATTGGATAATACAGAATTATTAGAATATATTATTAGAAATTTTTATAAAATTTGAAATTTACACAAGTTCAAATGTTTGACAGGAACATAGTCTAGACCTGCCATAACATTTATAAAATACTTTTTAAAATAAAAAAATTAAAATTTTTCCTAGCTGCAAAATTTCTACTTTACATTACAATTGTAACTATATTCAAAATTTTTGAAATTTTTTAAATTCAAAATATTCTTGAATCTTGAATAATGATTATTAATTATGAATAATAATAATATTTGTAAAATTATGAACAATGATTATCTTTTAGAATTTAGTAGACAATCTTTTATTATGAATGTACAGGTAACCCTCGATTAACGCGGCACTTGAATTGCGCGGTTTCGGTTTTACGCGGAAATATATTTGCAACTTATTTTAAATTACGCGGGTAAAAAATTCGGTTTTACGCGGAAATTTTTTTTTATGCGTAATTTTTTTTTACGTATATGTACATACTTTTTTTTTGGTTTCAAAAAAAATATAAAGGGGAATACCCCGTTACGAAGTGTACATAAGAAAATCGAAATGTATATCATTTTTGTGCTAGTTTTTGTTGAATAAAGTGTTGAAAATTAATTAAAGGGTTTTAAAAAGCATTGAATAAAAATTTATTACATAAACTTAGTAAAGACAGTAAAGATAAATTTTTACATAAGAATAAGAGTGTTAAAAACATTTTTTAAAAGACAGTTGAAAGTTCTGATTAATTTTTTTTTATTTTGCAATATTTTTTTTGTTTCTATTCTTGTATCTTTCTTTTTATTTTTGGATATAATTTGCAATGAATATTTCTGTTTATTTTATAATATGACTTTTTTTTTTATTATTTTGTTTTATATAATAAATGCTTATTTAAAAACAAAAATTGTTTTAAAACCAATTTTGTATGGATTTCTTGTCTCGATTAACACGGTTTCGTTTTACGCGCTGTTTTTTAGGAACCAATCTACCGCGTTAATCGAGGGTTACCTGTACGATCTTTTACCTCTACACAAAATTATTAATTTTTATCATATATGAATCAAATTGAACCCTATATATTTAAATTTGAGATCGCCTTGTCTTATACATCTTGTATCGCGTATATTTACTTTTTAAATTTTATTTTTGTGAAAATATGGCAATGGTTGTGCGTGTGTATATAATATTATTACAAAAAGTGTAAATAAATACTTTTATTTATTAAGTGAACAAAATCTTTTCTAAATAGAATAAGTGTTCACTAATACATTCAAAACCTGGAACATCGTTTATTTTTCTTAAAAATATTTCACACTAAAAAGTTTATATGAATTTGTCCATCTTTCTATTATCTTTACTCTATGGTTATAAATACTTAATAAACCAATAAGTTATTTATAATAAAATAATATTTTCCCTAAAAACATATATATGTACTTATATTAATTTCCTCAAAGCTCCTTTGACAAGGTAAAGGACTCTGAAAGTATAGTTCCTAATTATAAGTTTTAAAGTAGTTCCGTATCATCACTTCCTGAATTATTTCCAGTTTTAGTCAAATAAGCTGAATTAAAACCAGATAAAGAATGGTAATTAATTTTTATTTGCCTCTTGATTGAGAGACTTTATAGTTTTATTATATTATCAATTAACGTTTATAATACAGGGTGAAGCAAAACGACCGATATGGTTTGAATGTTAAATAACTTTTTTAAATTTATTTCATAATTTTGTAAAGAAAACTTGGGAAATTAGAAATGGAACAGTACACAACAGAACAGCGATCAAATATTACGAAAAGTTATGAAAAATGTACTGGAAAGAGCACGAATGTGCGAAGCCGAAAATGGTCACCACTTGTGGGGTATAATTTTTCTACTTAAGCTAAAAATATTCCTCATTAATATACTGTATAACGAAAAAAAAAATAATAATAATTAATCATTAAATAAAAAAGTTATTAAACATTCAAACCATATCGTTCGTTTTGTGCCACCCTGTATATCACTCCTGTTCAAGTAAAAGGAATCTATTTGTTCAAAACGTATTTTTTTTAAATCTTATATGAAAAAACGTATCTTCTTAAAAAAATAAATGTCCTTAATCAATTTACAAGAAGTGTATATTACTGTAAAAGCATATAAAAATAGAACCACACTTTTCAACAACTATAAAAAATATTACTAACAAATCACTATGTAAGTAAAAAACGGCGGCAGCCTTGAGCTCTTGAACTGTGATTATATATACGAGCGTGTATATGTATATATATATCTATGCTATGTATAGATACAATAATACTCGTATAATTTATACTCCCTGTATTTTTTTACAGAAATATAAAGAAAAACAAACAAATTCATTGCTATTTTTTACAGTGATTTAATCCCCAAATAAAGTAAGGTATTGGTGCCAATTTTCTTTCTTTTAAATAAAAAATATATGGATTCGTTCGTTATTTTATGATTTTTTTGTTTCAAATCATTTTGTATACAGAGTAAATTCTTATATATTCTTTTTGATTTTCCATTTACATTAATACTTTCCTGCCTCTTTATCATCAATATACATATTCATACATACTTTACTTTAATAATAAAATATGTATATATATAAATATATAGTTAAAAAAATTCAACCAAGCATGGCAAAACATTTTAACAGAGGATTAACAACTTTAATGGTCGGATTTTTGGACCATTCATATTTATTTACAAAATCTGTTGCGTTACGTACATACTCGCATTTATATAATTTTTAACGTATCTTTATATATATATATAAATATAAAGTAATTTTATTCCAAGTGTTATAAATATGGTAAGGTTTGTTGGTCGGTTGATGTTAAATATAATCAAAAATCATAGATTTTTAATAAAAATAACAAATAAGTACAAGGACATTATACACAATAATACCACACATAGTACTCAGTACACTCACATTAGAAATGTTTTTAAAGATCCGTTTTTTATATTATATATTTTGTTTGTTAATCAGGGCTGGTGTTGTTAGAGATTTTTAAAGTATGTAAAGAATAAAAAAAGGAAATGATTTTGATAATATTAGTAAAAGTATGTTAGTAAATTTTTTGGACAAAATAAATATACCTATAGTATAGTATAGTAAAGATTAATTGATTATGTACGAGTTTAATGAATGAAATTTTGTTCATTTTAAAAATAATGTTCGAATATCCATGTCATATGAATGGATTATTTATGAATATTATTTAAAAAAAAACAATTTACATTGTTAAACAATGTTATATTGTTTTAACAATTTAAATAAAATTTATCTTTAACATATTTTAATAGTTAAAGTTTAAAAGAATTTTAAAATAAATTCAATTTTAAGAAGAAATTGAAAGATTATAAATAGAATAATGAACAGAATAATAAAAGAGGCTTAGTTTAATTTAGATGTGAAGTAAAAATTTAAAATTACCTTTATAAAAATTATGGCGATATATGGTGTAATATTAAGAGTCTAATTTTATTCAAGAATTGTATATTTCCTTTACTTTACACTTTACTCAAAAGATTTGCTGCTTAACCATTTAATTACTATCTTTAAAAGGTAATTAATAACTATATTGTAACAAAATAAAACAATTAAGGTAAATATAAGGAATACGCAAATGCTCATAATTACACACTAGAATTACACATCCCAGAGAACCTGGTTTGTTATACTCTGTGAACGAACAATAAATGGGTCAGAAGCTCATGTCTGCACTGTAGAATTTTTAAGATATCATAACACAGCCAATCGAAACTCAATTTTGCCAAATTTGTCCTGAATCCTACATTCAAATAATCCATAATTCTCAATCTCCATTTCACTAACTTCTGTTACTATTTCTTAAACTAAACTGTGCATTTGTATTAAAGATCTAATTCTAAGTTCAGTTTTAAACATCTCTTATTACTTTGCTGGTTATAAAAGTTCAATACTATCCGAAGAAATTTCATCCTGTTATATGCTGTGTGGACTACCCACAATACTTTTCACCCTTTTAAACAAGTTTTAAATGTCATTAGTATACGGGCTATAATTCATTTAAAAATTAGAAGCAAGAAAAGTATTTAGAAAAACATTATGGTTTGATTAACTTTCTTATACTTTTAAATTCTTTTAAAAAAAAAGTTAAAATACCTAATCAATTAATTTTATAAATAAACATTTCTGGTGGTAAGAGTGGCACAGTAGTTAGAGTGTTGATTCTAAGAGGACCCAGATTTAAAAACTTTATATAAACCTTAAGAACCAGTTTCAAAAACTTATATGAACCTGATTTTACTTCTCTAAATAAAATATAGTTTTTATAGTTTTTATAAGCTTAATTTAATTTTGACTATATTTCATACTACGTATACATACCAATTAAATAACTTAAAAACCAAGTTATAATAATAGTTAATTTTAAGTAATTCACAATGCAAGGTTTACATAGGTTTACATCTCCTCACGGCCATAGTTGAATCCATTTTTTTTTGATTTGCCCCAGATTCCTAGCTTTCGTTCAATAAGTAACATATCACGCAGATAACTGATATAACCAGTCAAGTTAAATTGATTATTAAGTTTAAAAAAAATTATACATATTACTCCAGTTAGCAAATTTTGGCTTTGTATAAAATTTAAAAAAACAGATTTTTATATAAATTTTTTTTTTAAATATCCTTAAATTTAATTCAAATTTTTTTTTCCAAATACATATTAAAATTGGATAATAATTTAATTTTAAATTAAAATTAAATTTTTTTTTTTATTATAATTTTGTTCCATACACTCTACTACCCGACTACTGTAAAATATAAGTAGCGGAGGAAATGGCTCTACTGGAAGATGTCAAAGAAGCCCAGCAAAAGAACAAAAAATATGTAATATTTACTGACTGCCTTGGTGTAGTTAGAGCAGCCAAAAGCCAAACAACAACCAATCAGCAAATAAATAGTATTAGAAATATTATAATAAAAAAATAAAGGAAAAAATTCAAATTGGCAGACACGGAGGTAAAAAATACATTAACGAGCCCAATTACATTTTCAGATCCTAGGTCATAAACAATGATTAAAAAACGAATTACAGAATACATTCAAAATATAAGACAACAAGAATGGGACAGCTCAACTTCCTTTAGGAAACAAATCTTCCCAAACCTTAAAGAAACCAAAATTATTAACAAAGGAAGCAGAAAAACTGGAATAAATCTGTCACGAATTAGAATGGGGTGCACCCTATACACACACAAACATATATTTACAGGAGAAAATCCTCCCGTTTGTCGATTTGGCAACAATACTGTAAAACACGTATTTTTAGAATGTCCGGAAACACAAAAGCAATAACTGAAAATATACCAAAACCAGCATTAACAAAATAATAAAACTACTAGAACACCACGAAATATGAAAAGAAGTATAAATAAAGTCACAAAGAATAAAACACACACAAAAATAGATAACATAAGAATATAAATAGTATTAATATATAGATTAAGTTTTTTTAAGCTGGCCTACATGCCCTAATGGCAACCGGCCCAAAAAACTTTATACATTTTATTAATAAGAATAAATAAATAAATAAATGTTGTTCCAAATTGCACTTCTTTTATTTTCGAATTTACAAATTATTCGATAACTTAATTAACTTATATCTAAACAAAAAAACCATATATATTTAAACTACAAACAAATATTGCAACAAATAAATATTGCACCTACATTTAAAAGTCCATTTTTAAAATATTTATTATTTTAGAAGATTAAAATTAGTTAAAACAAACAAACAAATATATCTAATTATATAAACTAATCATAAAAATATCTTCTAATTCATTTTAAAAATTTGTTAATAAAACAATAATATTAAGTTTTAAATATATTAAAATAAACAAATAGTTTTTAATTTCCAATTTTTCATATATATATGTATATATATAAATTTAACAATACCTATAGTTATACCCAAATATTGATTTTATTGTTTTAAAAATATTCCCACACTTAACAAGTACCGAATATCGATGCATATATGAATTAACATATGTGTAGGCAAGGACTATACGCAGAGTACTTTTGTTTTAAGCAAAATCTTGATGACATTATTTAAAGGATTCTGTTTTCTTCTTCCTAAGAACAAAGTATGTATATACATATATATATATATCTTACATACGTAAATTATGCAGGTTAGTTTTTACAAATTTTAATGAGAATTCATATATGTTTGTTGTTATTTTTGTTTTTTTTTTACACTTGTTATCTTTGAAATATGAACTAACTAATATAAGATAATATGTATTTTACTTAAGGTACATCTTAATTCGGAATTTAGGAAAAAAAAAACAAAAAAAAAATTTTTGGTTATTTTTTTGTTTTTATATGACATGGTTCTCACGTTCAGCAAGAATTTTATGATTCACGGCAAGAGATCATCGCATATGGAAAACATGTCGATTTTTTTTTTTAATTTTTGCACTATAAGATGATGGAAAAACCTCATTGACAATATTAGTTATTAACAAATTACAAATATAACATACCGTTACCGAAAGTTATATTTTCCCGTGAGAAAAAAATTTATATTTCCGATATTCATTTAGAAGGTAAATATATATATATATAATATATATATATATATATATATAGTAAGTACCTGCTTCTTAAAAACGAAATCGCGTTGATTTTAACTTAAGGAAGAAAGGAAGGATATCCTGAGAGAATCTTAAAACAAAAGGATAATAAAAAAATCTTTTGAAATATAATGTAATATTTATGTATATACGTTCATTTTAAACCATATATAAAAGTTATATAATTGCTATAAAATAATAAAACTTTTGACAATTTTAGCTAATTAGTTATAAAAGGGATACTTGAAAAGAAATTTGATATTATTTTCACACTTATTAATTTTTTGCATTCATTGACAGAATATTAAGTTTATTTGATATGAGTTTAGTTTTTATTGCATATCTTTAAGGGATAGAGCCTTAACCTAAAATATTTTTTTTTTTTTAAAGTTGACTTTAATTATAATTTGCATAATTGTGAAATTGTATAATTTTTATATTAAAGTAGGGATTTGAAAGGAGAAAATATCTTAATTGAAGAGTTTAGTAAATTTGATAAAAAGTGCATAAGCCCGAACTTTACTAATTTCTACTTTGACTAATAATTGTGCAATGAATGAAAGATTATTGAATCAATAGTTTAAATCATTATGATAGAGCACTAAACACTCAAGAAAATGGTTTAATATTAAATATAATTTAATACAATGAGGAATACATTTAAAAGGCAATGCTAACGGGCCTCGTAGCTTCGAATAATTTCATAACTTTGGATAAAAATTGCTGTATCAAAAGCTTAAAATCATGTCCCAGTCTATATAACGCAAATATACGAGCTACATGTAAGACTATACATAGTATAGTCAAGAGAGTAATACCGCAAGAAGATAAATTAATAAAAGAATACTATTGCTGGTTAAATGGATTATTTAGAGGGTAATATTTTGACTATCTATATTAAGTATGGATAAGTAGATTTGATGGGTAGCTTAACTTCTTAATATAAAAATGAGCTAAAAAAATAACTAGTTTAATTCTAGGGATATTTTCTCAGTCAAAAAATTTATTTATAGCAGAGTTTTAAATGAGCGAACTCTAATGCAAAACTGAACACGCTTAGCTCAAAATTTAGGTCCGCTATATGAAAATCAATGCAATCACAGGTTGAGCGGTTTCAAGTAGTTAATTGCACTCATTTATTGAGCGAAATACATGCACTCATGAGAACATGGGGTCCCTTATAGAGTTGGTAAGGAGAGCGATAAGTTGACTCAAAATTTGAACTTTAATTTTTTTAAATTTGAAATTTAAAACTCAGATTTAATCAAAAACAGCTAATCAAAAATGGCTATAACTTATTTCAAGGAAAATATTTAATTTTGTTGAAATTTTCCACATTTAAATTGATATATATATATATATATATATATAATAAACTTGCAAGTATTTAAAAAAAAAATTAATTAAATCTTAATTATAAATTAATTAAATTTAATAAGTACAAAAATACAACATACAAAGAAATTTTTTCCTTATTAAAAAATTTTATATTGCATTCCAAGTAAGGCACAAGTTCCGTCGGCAGATCAAAATAAAAATATATGTTTAACATTACATAACACAAGCCAATATTTCATTTTAACAGCTAATTTATAAAATTTAACAAAAAAACATACTATCTAATTAATACTAATTGCAATTCATCTTCATCTTATTGGGAAAATTTTCCTTTGAACTTATCTACCAACAAATCTATAGATTTAGAAAAAAAATCATTACGTGAAAACTTTTTATATATTAATTTTAAACTTATTGCTCTATTTTAAGACTCTTAAATTTATTATGTGCGGGAAAAAAATTTAGCACCTTATTGATAATCAAATATATGTTAATGAAATTAATAATAGAAGCAATAATAGAGTGTCAACTATAAAATAGTAGTTTATTTAAAAAATAAATTAGTAAAAAAATTAAAATTATGTGACGTTTTTGTCACATAATTTTGTTTAAATTTTGATGACCCTTCAAATTTTAAAAGAGAAGTTGCCTCTAACAAATTTATATTTTTTAATTTTGAAACTATATTTATATATTTACTATGTATATGTTTATATTTGAAAAATGTTATTTACAAAAAACAGGGTAACCAAAGCTGTTAAATATTAAAAAAATTGTCATATAAAAGAGTACAATTAATTATCATATTTTTTTAATTAATAATCATTAAAACTAAAATTTGAAGACAATTGTTAAAGTTTTAATAAAAAAATTTGGATTCAAAATTTAATTAAGATTGTGTCTTTTTATTGTGACTTTAATATAATATAATATATACATATATTTATTATGGTTTTTTACTAAACCAACATTATAAAGAAAGGGCCAAAAAAAAAATTAATTAAAAGTTTGATTATACAGACGAGCCATTCATAAAAATTATTAGTTTTGAAAAAGAAGAAGTATAGTCCCTAACTTACATTTTTAACCATCAAACGACATGAATTTAGAATTTTTAAAAATCGTTTCTTTTAAACGTGAACATTCTACCGTTTAATTTACGGTTACATTTAATAAAATCTTTTGTAAAGTTTCTCTCTTAAGTCTTTTGATTTGAATGATGACTCCAATTAGGTATATTTTTTTTTAATGAACATATTGGAACAGGGTATTTGTGCTATTAGAATTTATCTTAAGGACTTACACATAGAATTTAAACATTAGATAGTATTAGGCCTTAAAACACGTAATAACGTCTTATATTTTAAATATATAGCTATTTTTGTGTATATATTGTAATATTTTGTTTTTGAGTTATATGGTAATCTAAATCTGTAATCCATATTATTCAATTAAATTGTTTGTTCATATTGTTATATTAATGTATTTTTTATTAAAAATATATAATTATTGATAAGCCATTAATTTTAACCCGATGACGAAAGGTAGCTGAGTCGAGTCATCAAAACCAGAAACGTTTTTTTACTTTCACTGAGATTTGAACACGGGCCATTCGCATTAAAGGTCGACACTCAAACCACTGCACTATTCAGCCGTTAATTTGGTAATTATTTCTAATGATTCAAGGCCATATTTATGATACAATACATATACATCTATATAAATTAATCAATTGCTAAATAAATATTAGTCTGACAGCCAGACAATCAAATTAAAATCTGATTTCATTTAAAAAAATTTTAAAAAAATTAAATTACAATTGAATATGATTAAAATTATTATTTAAATAAGAAATTATATAAATAAAAAATTTAATAAAAAAAAATTAAATAAATAAATATTTTTAATAATTATACTATTTTTTTTATTTGTTTAATATAAACATAACCCACACATAGACATAAATATTTATTTATTTAAATACCTACGTATCATTTTAAAGCAAATATAATTACTATAGAAAAATATTTGAAATATATATGTGTATAATGTATATACATATATGTACATAAATATGTACTATTTATATTTGAATTTTATTTCCAAATCAAATAAAAATTATAGTAAAAAAAACTACTGGTTTTTAAAAATATATATGTTTATGTACACATATATATACAAAAAGTTGATATATATGAATAAAAATATATAGTTTTAGTATAAGCTTCCATTAAAATGTAAACAGCTTCCGCTTCAATAGAAATGTCATTGTACGTCACGTTCTTTATGATCGTCTATATCACTTTTTTTTTATATATATATAAACTGTTTTTATACAAATGTTATAAAATCCTCTATTATTTACCAACATACTTTTATACATACATTTCATAAATTTATGTATAGATATTACATATATATCTATTATTTCAGTATATATTTGTATATATATATATAAAATATGTTTTTTTGTTTTGTTATTGTTGCTATATTTTCATTGGAAATCGGGGAAAAGTCACGTAATTTAAGACATTTTTGATTTGATATTTTCGAGGAAAAGCACGTTTCTTTTTTTTTTAAACACAGGAGGCATTGAAATCTACAAAAAAACAAATATAAAAGGTAAATAGATATAATGTATACATAAACTAATCGATATTTTTGTATAGACAGACACCTACTACAAAAACTCTTTAAAAAATTTCGTCAGTTATTTTCTTAAACTATTTTACGAAAATACCCATAAAAAAATTAAATTTACATACTTTTGCACATATATATATACGTAATAAATTTTTAATGCCCTGCTAAATCTTTATATTTCACATTTCGGAAGTCCTTTTATATATGTTATGTACATTCAAACATATATACAGTTGTGTTATATATCAATAATCCATATAAAGTCAAATAGATTTAAAATCCTTTCCTGTTATTTGTTTGTAAAAATTATACAAAAGAATTCTTTAGAAATATTATTTTACTATATTTTAAAATTATTTGTAATGATCTGCATGCATATTTGGATCAAATCTAAATCTATGAATGTAGGTCACGCATAACTTAGATTTAGATTGCATGTATATCGTAAAATAAATGTAAATAGATATACATAGTAATAAAATTAAACAATATATTATAGTAGGTGTATTGAAAAGAAGGTCGGCCATTTTTTTTTTAATTTTATTGCAAAATTACATTAATGCAAGTAAATTTGTATTGTAATTATAGATAGATTTATTATGTATATTTTGCACATAAATTTATGTTGTATAAGTTTGTATTTTATAATATGCTATAGAAATTATACAATGGTTTTTTTAAAGTTATTATAATTTTGAATATGAAAAAATTTTAAACATAAATTTTATTTTATTTTTAGTTTCTTATTGAATTTCTGACTTCTATGAACTTTGGACCGAATCAAACAAATGTTTTTAAGATTCCAATTTTTCTAATTATGTATTTAATTAAATTATATCATGGCTTAGCAGACTAAAACAAAATCAAAAAGACATTAAGTATATATATAACTTTATATATAAAACATTTAAGTAGTATGAAATATAATATAAATTTTTAGTATATGTACATATAAAAATTTGATAATTGTTCTTTTTATTAGCATTGGCAAAAAAAATATATTTTTCATGTACTGAGCGTGGACAGCTTCAAAAACACTTATTAGAAATATGTAGGTATAGTTCGTATAGATAGTTTGCGACTTTAACACACCGAAACGACTACCTTTTTTAGGGTGGGATCTCTGCAACAAGTGTATTGAAACCAAACCTTAGGGTATGATCTGTGCTACAAGTTTACAGTTGAACGTACGTGCGAATGGTTTCGAGGATAGGGAGGTGAAATGATTTTTGGGAATCGGATTTAGCAAATGTAGGATTATAGGACTATGGAATGATTATATACTTAAAAATTTTTACTGTATGGTAAAGATAAATTTGAAGTAAATATATGATACTCATGGTGTGGTGGTTTAGTCGGAGCAGAACTGGTAAAACCAAAATAGTATTCAAAAATCGAAAATCTTGTTCGGCTTTTTAAAGGTAAAAAGTACTACATAGTTTTTTCTATGCTGTTCTATTCGAAAACTATCTTAGCGCATGAACAATTTTCAGATCTGACAATTTTTTATATAGTAGATTTACAAAAGAGCTTTGTAAAATAAATTAACACCGATCATTTATATATCTATACTGCATAATTTATTATTTGAGTGTTAATTAAAACGAAATATCCTAAATGAAATTAGAAAATAAAAGTTGTTAAAAAGTTGTCAAATCTAGAAAAAATTTTAATAATATTTCAAGGTTTACCTTGCCAAAATCGGTGTTATTAAACTTACAAAAATTGGTGTTATTAAAATAAAATACCTTAATAATTATTTGTTAATAAAATTTTATATTATATATTATATACGGCTCCGCTATAGTATTCAAAATACACTGAAAAATTACTCTTCTTTTAATATAATTTTCTAAATTTTTATGTATATACATTAGACATCTGCACAATTGTATTCAAAAGCGCTTTCAAATCATTCTATAATAAGTAAAACTTTTCATATTCGGTTTTGAAAGCTTTCAAACCAAATGCATTCATTACAAATGGTTATAGAATAGAGTAAATGAAATACAAAATTATTGTAGAATAGAATGAATATGTATTTGATTTATTATGTGTACACGAAAATAGAATATTTATTATATTTGTATTTATATACCGAGTACACCAAATATAATAAAAAAAATTTTAATATGTAGTACGTATAACCAGTATGTATTATATCGATGAGTAATATGTAGCTTTGTTTGTTTTGTCATTGCTTTGTTTGTTTTTTTATCTTCGTTTTGTTTTGTTTTTTTCTTTTTCTTTGTCATTATATTTAGAGTGCTCGGTATACTTGGTGTATTTTAAAAGATTTGGAAGAATTGAAATTTGATTTTCAAGACATCAAAGTATTTATGAAAAAAAAAAGCTTTTCAATTTGTTATTTGAAATAAAACGAATAGATTAAATATAGTTAAGTAGTAGTTTGAGTATATACCATATTTAAAGCTTTTGAGAACGAATGAATTGAATTAGAATATAGTATTTGAATATATTCGATAATTTTAATAAAGGAATATATTTGTGCAAATCTCTAATATACATATATGAAAAAAGTCATAGTTGGGAATGTCCGTGTAATTTTGGTCGGATCTCAACAAAAAATAAACTGGAACCTTCAAATAAATTCAAAAATAATTTATATATACATTTCCTGACCCCAGCTTTAAAAATTTTCGATTTATTGTTCCAACTATAGAATTTTGAATTTTCATTTTTATATTAAAAATTTTGACATGAAAGAATTCGTTGTTCGGTCGGTTTCCGAAGTTGAAGTCTGATCTCAATCGGAAAAAATAGGAAACCTAAAAATAATTACAAATACATTTTGCTTGAATTTCATGACTTATTCAAAGTTTCAAAGTTCAAAGTTCTGAGAAAGAATATATGTATATTTTTCTGTAGCCAACATGTCTAATTCAAGGCGTTACAAATGTAAAGGTAATTACAAATAATATAGGTAATTAGACATTTGTTCTCTACGGGTTTAAGAACACTCTTCTTAGTCTAAAAATACTATCTACAAGTACCTATATTTTTTGACAAATTGGAAACTGTATTGCGCGTATCAATTCCGGAATGCCTTAACGTATATCAACGAAAGTCTACGTCCTAAACTTTGATTTAGGCCAATATATTTTTAAACTGAATTCTAATTAATATAATATTTTATAAAATTTCTAACAACCATAGAAGATTTTTATGTAAGTTTATTTTACGTAAATCAAAATTACGATACAATTCTTCCCTTTATATTGTATAAATATATTTAAAATTTTATCGACTTTACATTATAATCATGACCATATTTTACTTAATTTGTTGTTTTTTTTTTGTCTTATCTTTGCATAAAAAATTCTCTTAGATTTAATTCTTTATCAAATGAACATCTTTAATAAACATTTATAAATTCTTTTATAATAAAATTAATATATATATAATATATATATAAATGTGTACATATATTTATTAGAAATGAAGCATAAATCTTTAATTTTTGTAAATTTTTTTTAATATAATTTATACCATGAATATGTAAAGTATATTAAAGAAAATGATAATAATCAACAAATAGAAATTAGGTGTTATTATTATAAAGAAATTAAAAGTGTTTTTTTTTTGTATTTTTTTTTGTTTATTTTTGTAATTTTTTATTTTTTATTTTTTGAATTTTAATAGAATTTCATTGTTCATTTTTTATTTTATTTAATTTTTATTTTTTTGTTAGTTCTTTTAAATTATTCAAAAGACATCAAAAAGTGTACTTTAAAAATTTTTAAAGTGTGAAGAAGTGGGAACTCTTTAAATTTTATATTATTTTATATTTATATATAATAATATGTAGGTATATATATGTTTATTTTATTATATATTATTATTATTTTAGCTATTATTTTTTTTTTTTTTTTTTAAGGAATAAATTTAATCTTAAGTGTAAAGCTTTTCAATTGTGCAAAATATTGTACAAATATTTCAATAATTTATTTACATTTATATTAACTGTGAAAAATATATGTAGGCGTGTCTTTAATAATAGATTTACAGTAATACACAACTACATAAATATTAACATATATATGAGGATGTATATACATATATTTGTGTATATACATTGCAGTATACTTTCAATATTTGTTTTATTGTTTATAATATATATTTATATATATATATATATATATATATATATATATATATATATATATTCAAAAAAAAGTGTTAAGAAAATTGAATTGCGCACTTCGACTTCCAAATAGACATAATTACTGTCATTCAAAACAAAAAAAAAACCTGAAACATATGAAATTGACAATTTAAAGTTGAAAAAAAGTAATTTAAAATATTTCATTACCTATTCAATTTAATTTGTAAATTTTGCTTTTGTATTCAAAATTAAAACGTATTTTAAAATAAAAGATAAGATAACATAAGACTCCAATGATATTTAAAAAATAAGATGTAGAATATTTAAAATCAAATTAAAGGTTTAATTCAAGTCGTATAATAAAAAAAAATTTAATCAAAACTTCACAGCCCTTTGAAAAATTTAAATAATAACAAAATCAAATTTTTCTTATAAAAGAAAAAACAAAAACAGTTGATTTAATATTTGATTGCAAACATACATTAAAAAAATTTACCTATACTAATGTAAATAAATTTTTTTTATTACATTATTTTTAAATTTTTTTTTTTATAATAAAAACAAAAAAAAAAAACCTTTAATGATTGTTTACTTTATCAAATAGAAAAATAAGTACAAATTTTTTTTTTTTTGAACGCCCATTTTTTGAGTGTTTATTTTTATTTTTTTTTTTTTTTCTGTCATTTTGATTCCATATTTTTTACTTCCAATTTTGTTGGTATAAAAATATCTTTTGGAATTTATTGTTTTCTTTTCATCTTATCTATGATTACAAATACAAAAACGCAAAACTTCCATCACTTTTTCCATTTTCCATTTTGGATTGAGTGAAAAAAAATACTAATGGAATGGAAAGATAAAATGAGTGAAGTTTAATGAGTGTTTTTTGCTTTATAATAATAATTTGAGTTATTTTATTTCGAAAAAAAAATAAAAGGAATAAAAATGGAAATTAAAATATTATCATTGGAAATAAAAGTTAAATCTGTTTTATATAATTAGTATACCTTCATTGTAAATATTTTTTTATATATATATTTTTTCAAGTAGTGTTTATATATATATATAGATGTTTGTATGAATGTAAATAAATTAACAAAAAAAAAATGCCCTGATTAGGATTTAGTGAAAATACAGAGATTAAATTTTCCCATAAAAGTTTAGCTCATTTGGGTGTTTTTTTTATCATTATTATTCATTATTATCATTATTACAAACATTGAATATAAACTGCTAATCATATTGCTATTCTACCGGAAAAGGACTTTAATAATTCAATAATTATAGAATTTATTAAAATAATTATTGAATTTTTTAAGGTTCTTTCTTTTTATGAAAATTATTTATTTGTTTATTAAATATTTACAAGCGCATACAATGCCTTTGCAAATTAGCGGATTCTTTCCTTTCGGGTGTGAGCCAACACTATGCATATTATCTTATAAGTAATATTGTTTATTTTGTTTATTTCATATATTTTACATTTTAATATGTATATTTGGTCACTGTATGGGGATTTGTACCCCCTCGATTAATAAGCCGTAAGTACTGGGCACTTATTGGGTACTGCTGCACTATCGCAGCTCCTTATAAATATTAGACTCAAGACAAATTAATTTTATAATTATGGAAATTAAAGTAATAATAACTTTATTGAAAAGTTCTTGTACTGAATGAAACTCAGCAATACGAGTATATTTTTAAATTCAATCCGACGGTATTATTTTCAGTTAAATTTTTTTATAATTTGTTGTTAGTCTTTTTATAAATTATAATTTTATTTAACTAACAGAAATTGTTACAAGTTTGGATTCGATTTATTTTCATAATAATATAATGTTGCATAATGAATTTTAAATTGAATAACAGCTGCTAGACTATAGCCTGTCTTTAAAATATTATAGCTATATTGGAACAGGAGGAAGGTAACTGGACATAATACATATTTATTATTAGAATTGCCTTGACGAATTTCACATACAATTAATACATGTCTTACATTAGAAACATCTTATAAATTTTCAAAATATTCTATTTGTTATAATTCTAATAATTTTATATTATTTGAATTATAAGTCATATCTATACCTGCGAGTAATATTATTCAACTAAATTAATTATTTATATTGTTATAATTTGAATGCAAAGGCGAATGGTAGCTGAGTCGAGTAAAAACAAAAATAAAAGTATTTTTGGCACCTTTTCTGGGATTCCTATCCTCTCGAAAAAAAATTCGGCACTTTACTTCAAGGCTCTCTTCACAAAGACATTGCGCAACACAGCTATTCTAAAATTATATATACACTATACACATATCTATATCTTTATTTAAACTAAATTTTGTTTTTGTAAAGTACTGAGCCAAAATAAAAGTGTATTTCAAAAGTAATGCTCATATTAATTTACGATAGAACTTATTTTAACAAGAACCCTTATACACAAAAATTTATAATATAAAATATAATATTTTCCAATACTTCCTCTTAATCCCACTACCTAAAGCGGATATAGGAACGTAATAAACGAATTTCCATAAGCTGTGTTTTCAAAATCTTACGGTGTAGAATAGGCCTCTTCTCCTAATTTATACACGGTAACTTTAAAATCAATTAAAATTATGTCCACGGGTGAAGTAAGCCTTGAAGTAAAACTGTGGAATTTTATAAGAGAAAAGCTATATTTGGTACTGTTGGGCTTACTTTTATATAATAGATAAAAAATTAATTAATAGTGAGATAAAAAATTTATTTTTGTTTTTTTAGAATTATCAAGACGTGCAGAACTAATTTATTTTGAAAAATTCACATTGTACCGTTAACCAAAGGAAACTGTTTTATTAATTAAAATATACTTCAAAAAAATATTAATACAATTAAGATGCAACTGTTTAAAGTTTCAATTAAAACGAGTTAATAATAAAAATCTCATTAGCATACAGTTTTAATACATATCAATGTGTTGAATAATGTTATTTCATTAAAACACTCCATTTTATAGAAAAATTATAGCAAAACTAGCTTATTGTGAATGTTTCAAATAAAATAAAATTAGTTCTACATGTGTTTAAAAACTTTTACTTTTATTATGTAATATTAATAAAATTGAAAAAACATATAGTTGTATATATATTAAACATATAAGTATATTTATGGCTTATACAATATAAGTTATAGCTAATATAAAACGCATTATAGTTACTGTAATATTTAATTATTGATAGTTTAATAATAATGTTTTAGACTGTTATATGAGTTTTAATGTTAGGTATAAGTTAATAAGGTATAAGTTTTGGTAAATATTTTAGAATTGTCTCAATCCTATTTTAGAGCTTAAACTATAACTTAAATTTAACCCATCAAATCTATAGAACCACTCTAAAAATCACTTTAAAGTAAAAAGTCAAGTTTTTAAACCTTCAACACAAGATTGGCTTCAATATAATATAATAGAGTGGCTTAATAAATTTTATATCAAATATATTAACGCATGACCACATACAGTGGTTCATAACGCATGACCACAACAGTGGTTCAATAAATACTTTTTTCTTATACATTTGTTCTTATATTTCAAGTGTTGAAGTTGAACACATTATAATTCTATTTTTAATTTTAGATCGAGATCGACTAGAACAGTTTTCGTTAGAGTTCGTCCCATAGAACACATCGCAAATATCATGACGAAGCAAACTAACAATATTCAAATCGCACGAAAAATCAACATCATGAACATACGGCTGCGAATCATGGTTGCTCACTAATTCCAGAATAAGAGTAAATTAAAGATCTTCATAAATAATTATCTCAGAATAATATGCCGAATGATTGGGCCGAGCAGAATATGAAATGTGAACTTGTGGGCACTAATGGAAGTGGATTGGCTATTCACTATAAGGAAAAATAAGGAATGCATAACAAGAATAGGTAACCTGGCATCCTTTGGGAAGAACGGTGGTAGCTAAAGTAAGGGGACACTAAATATCTTGGAACGAAACTGTAGAAAAAGCTATTAATAGAAATGAAGGGAAACTTCTAGTTAAAGTAAACTAAATGGAGTAACAGAAAAAAAAAATATAAACAATTAAATTTACAATGTTATTAAGTATATTTTTAGCACATTTTCAAAAAATTTTGTAAAAATGTGCCTATATAGCTTCACTCTGTCCGTCCGTCCTTTTTTACCTACGGCTGACTAAAAAATATCAGAAATGGAAAGGTATTGCAATAAAAATAATTTAATGTTAAAACTTTTTTAGCTCCAAATACAAAATTGAAAGCTCCAAAACGAAAGTTTCAATAAGTGTCAAAGGTTTTTCTTAATTTTGACTTTGTACGTCCGTCCGTCCGTATGTTTACAAAAGCTTTTACACTTTTACGTTTGAAATAGAGTAAAGAAATCTTTACCACGGGTAGATATTACAAAAAAATTAATTTCATAGAAGAATTTTTTTCTGTAGCCCCACCCGTTTCGGAGCTACAGCCCCCCAAAGTTGGAAAAAGCCCTATTTTTAAATTATTATAACAAGAGTTTTGTATTTTCAATCTGAAAACTGCAAAAGATAGCTGGTTTTATAGGCTTTACAAAAATATAAGGTTAAAATGTATAGGGTTACCATACGGTACTAAAATTTACCATTAAGCTAATCTCAACTTTTGCAAAATTTTTGGTCCCATATATCTTCTAAACGGTTCAACCTAGCGTCTTCCAAAATTAGTAGGAGTCGGTTAACAAAATTTTTTTGTCACGCCCCCTGTTTAGGAGCTATAAGGGCTCGAAAATTGAAATTTTGCTATTTTCAACCACCTGTAACTTTAACACCTGTTCAAATTTTTTTTTACAAATATGCAAAATTTACAGCTGCAGCATTATATTTCAACATACGTTGAAGTTTTTCTTAAATTTGAAAGGGTCTCTTTAAATTGAAGAAATTGTTTCTTAGTCTTAACCATTTTTGGTTAGATAATAATATTCTAGGTTAAGTTCCAAATTTTGTTGGAGTTCAAAATTGATTTCCTAGAACCGGATAAAAATGGAAGGATGAAAACAGGAAGGGGGTGAGCAGATCCATCATAAGTTTGCTAAGCAAAAATTTGGGAACCTTCCCCATTGAAGGGCTACTAGGTCTTTAAAATTAAAACTTTTATGTTCTTTTAAAACAGTAACTTATTCACCAGTGTAAGTTTTTCCAAAACTAAACGTTAACATTGAAGCTCCAACATTATATTTTGCACTTATTAACAGGTTTTCTTGAGTGCATTGGGGTTATATTCTAAGTATTTCACCATTAGTCATATAATTAATTATTAATGAAATAACAAAATTATAATATTATCATAATATATATTTTTATAAAAATAAATGATAAAATACTCAGGAAGAAACCGTATATAATTTTGAAAATGTGCTTTTTAAAAACCCTTGGTTTTTTTTCATCACTTGTTAATTCTATACTTAGTTGCAACCTGTGCAGGATTAAATATTTGTTCCAACGGTTAATACGAGTTTTTTTAAAAAGTCATATGGTTCTGATGTGATTTTATTTTTATTTTATTTTTATTGATATCACTAACCAGATTCTAAATTTGTAGTGGCTCTTGCGAAAGAAAGCAAATTTATGGAAATTACTTTAATTCTTTTATGTGATCACGTGCAATAAGTTATTCTTAATCATCAAGGTAACAGCATAATATTATATATACTTTTAACTGTATAATATGAAATATAATTTATATTAATATTATAATACTTTTTTTTTATTAATTATCAACTCATTTAATTTCAAATTAAAATTAAAACAACTAACATTGCTGATTCACTTTGAATAATCAAGGGATATTAAATAGGTGGTATATAAGCAATTTTATATCTTAAACTTTTCTTTTGTCATTATTATATCATTATTTTATTAACTTATTAAATATTTTTAAAAAAATAGTTTTTTTTATATCCACAATAAAATTTTTAAAATTTATAACAAAGAGATAAGTAATTTAAAAATATCTTTTAGATAAGTTTAATCAAATAAAAAATACAGTTAACGTACCCCTCGCACTCATAGTACTAGTCATGATTAATAACTTTTTAATTCGTGTGATATAATTAAAACTTAAAATTAATTTAATTAAAAATTAAACAAAAAACAAAACCAAAACTATTTTTTCATTTAAAATATTCGAACGTTTTAAAACTATCACAGGTTAAAGTAGACTAATTATCTAAAAATTTTGAGAGAAAAAAACCATTGTCTTGATAACTTTTTACAAAAAAAAAAAATTCTTAATAGAAATGTCAAGAGCATTTATATTAAAAAAAAAAATAAAATATATAAGTTTTAAATTATATATAAATATTAAATTAGTAACAATGCAACTATGCAAAACTTCATTCATATAATACTGTCATACAATGTCAGTAAGTAAATTTATATAAAAAAAAAAAAAACAAAACAAAACTAATTTATATATTAAAATGTTTTCCAAACGATTAACAGCAACCTAAAATATTAAATTAATTTTTTTTTTTTTAATTTCAAGTAGAATATTAAAGTATAATGAATGACCAAAAAATTTTATTTTATTGCATGCACTTTTTTTTAATTTAAAATTTGAAAATAAAATAAAAACGTACTTTTTATCAAATTCTGTCTGACTGTTGTGTTTTAAGTGGCTTGTAAAATTTAGTGAAAAAATGATAAACATATGTTAGCAAACAGGAAGTCCGAAACTTAAAGGATACGAATAACGAAGGTAATATAGGGAAGTTCATATAATAATAATAAAAAAAATCAATGAAAGTAGAAATAGACCCCCGTCTGCTAAATATTTTTTTTATTATTATGTAAGTAAATCTTTTTTATAGATATCTTGTAGGTATTGACTCCTACCTCCCTTTAAGAGTTCGTTTGTAACCTACCACCCAATTTTCCTATGCTACCTTATTTTACTTTTAATTCTTTAGCCCCATAACCAAACCTGCATATCTATTCACAAAGTTATATATAAATGAACTCGTTTCAGAAATTTGACTAGCATGTCTCTACTCCTATTTAACATAAAAGGTTGGTTTAAGTGTCGCTAGCTAGCTGAAGTTCGAGCTTTTATATACTGATATTTCATCTTCAAATGAACTCTCATAGTTAAAGAGTTACATCATTTTAAATAATTGATCACTGATTTTATATAAAAAAATATTAATATTTTTCGCCATATTTCTTTAATAACTATAATTTTCGCATAAAAAACCGTTATATTAATGTACCAATTTTATTTTATTTTTAAAATCACTATAGAAACTGCTAAAAATATGACATAATTGTATAATAACTTAAATTGAAGCTGAATAGTGAATACTAAGTAATTTTAAGAATGAAATAAAAATGGTACAATTGGTATTCAAATTAGTACTAATCGGGTTCAAATTAGTACTAATCTTACTCTATTATTAAATTTTGGAAGATCTAAAGACTTGCATAAGTAAAGGGTTAAATATAATGATAAGATCTGACCGATAGCTCAGTGGTAAAGTGTTGGCTTTTCAATCGAAAAGTCTCGGGTTCAAATTCTGGTCGGATCATATCTAATAAAAAAATATAGTGTATATTAAAATAATTTAATAAGAGGTGCAAATGTCAAATACGCAAAAGTACTGATACTAAAAATAAATAAATAATGATAAGCTCAAATAAACCGAGTTTTTATAAGACAAGTTAGTTTTAATTTAAACATAACATTTTGTTTAAAACAATTTACCAATTATTTTTTACAAATTTTCTAATTCCATTTAAAAAAGTATACATTAATAAAAAAAAACTTTAGAAAAATTATTGCAAAATTAAATTTAACATTTTATATTCTTAATTTTAACAAAAGAAAATTAAACGCTGTTTCACTTTTATCGTTTAAAATTTTGCTTTCTAATAATACATTATCATTTATATTTATTATACAATTTATATTAAATTACATATACATATATATAATAAATAATATTACATTTTTTGTTTATCAGTTTATGGAACATTTAGACTTACATAGTAATTTTGTCCGTGACTTTGATCACCTTGTCAAGTCAAGAAAAAAAAACATGTAAACAAATTTTTTTTTTAAAAAATTAAAAATTATACTTACAAAGCTAAAATAATAGTCATGATAATTTAACTCATATTAAAAATGTTTACATATACATAAATATATAATTTATTATATTTATATACTTACATTTTAAAATTTTATGAAATTGAAGACTATATATTATTTATTGTTTTATTTATTTATTTTTGATTAAATTTCAAAACATTAAGCACGTGCACATTTTATAATACTATATAATATTATTGTAAATCTAAATACTATATATACCTATACATATATAAAAAGCGACTACCCTTTTAAAATATAACTGGATTTAGGTTAATATATAACAGAGAAATTAAAAAAAAAGGAGCTTAAAATAGGATTCTAATAATCTAAGGATTCGTTTAAAGTTTTTTATAAATAAAATTACAAAAATACCTTCGCGTACTTAACTTTCAAACACCCTAAAAACAACTCTTTTTAACAGCCAATTATCATTTGAGTGACAAAATCTTGAAGCTATTAGCTTTAACGAATCTTCTATGTTGCACAGGGGCGAAGATACTCATATTGTTCAAAAGTAAATTACTTTGTGAGCAATTATCTCGCAAAACAATTAGATAGGAACACCCCTCCCACATCCAAATAATTGTTTGTTCGTTATAAACTTCCTCATCATCTCTATTCTTCGTAACCTTTGAGTTTCGGACACCATGTTTAGGAGCATACATTTTTTTTCTGTTACTCCACTTGGATTCATAAGAAATGCATTAAATGTTGATTCTTCGTTTGTCTGTTCAGCAAGAATATTCGCATATTATTCTGGGATGTTTATTTAAGAAGACTTCAAATTAATTCTTAATGGAATTAGTCAGTAACCACAATTCGCAGCCATATGTTAATGTAGATTTTACTCACGAATTAAATATTGTTAGTTTGCGAACTGTTCCATATGAAAAAGCAGTCTACCGAAATTTATTTTAGCTTTATCGATTCGATTCGATATAGGAAAAGAGTTTTTATATTTGAATATGTACCCTAATCTTGCATTCTTATTGTGTCCGTACGAATGAGCTTAAATGCTAAAGGTTAACCAGATTCATTAATGAGGCTGTGAAGCAAAGAAAAAAGATATCTATATATACTTAAATTTATTGATCTGATAAGTCTCGAATATTGATTTGCTTTAGCCAAGTGCCCGTTTGTCATCCATCTGTCCAACTGTCTGAGCCATAGCTCAAACATTAGAAGAGCTAATAGAAATTTATATCTTTTGTTTCTATTAAAATTAAGCAAATTTTTTTTTTTCAGTCTTAGCTGTAGCTACAGAGGCTCGTTTTCACGTTGATTTTAAATTCATTGCATATTCCTAAAGTAATTATATTTATTAATAATGTATTAATTTTCCACTGTATCATATCTATATATCTTTCTATATATTTTTAAATGTTTTAATTAAAATTTAAATTTTTCATAAAATTGCGTATTAAATTTAAAAGTAACTGTTAAAAAACTCACTTTAAGTAATATATATATTATGTTTTATATAGTTATTAAATTTTTTTATTATTATAAGCAAACTAAGGATCTGCTTCTATATACTATACAATTTACTATAAATATTCAATAACAACCTGACCTCAGCATTTTTTTGCTAATTGTTATTTTTATTTTTCTTTCATAAAATTGTTTAGTAAATTTCTTTGTAAAAAAAAAAAACTCAAAAATGTAACAAAGAAATAATTAATATAATAAAACTTAAAGAAATATTTGATTATAGCTATTTTCAAAAAAAAAAAATGTTTTATGACTAATAATGAATATTTTATTTTGATTAAATTATGTTCTTTAATTAAAATTAAACTAATTTGACTTTGATTCATTAAAAAATTTTTATAATGAAATTCCACGTAAATTCCAATATTTTGACAAAGAAAACATTTTCTTAAGCTTATTTATTAATTTAAAAATTAATAATAATTTAATTTGCCATCCGTCGGTTGTGCAATATACATTTATATACAAAAAAAAACAATTTACTATCTTTACTAAACATTAATTGTTTAAAGCCTGCAAAAATAATAAAAAAAGATTAAAAAAATTTTATCACTGTTTCAGTTTCGTCTACTTTAATCACCGTTTTCATTTCAATTGTTTCAGTTTATTCAAAATATGTTTATTCAAATTACAGCATGAGCTGTAAAGTCGGGAATTTCCTAAGCGGAATATAAGATATTTTAAATAATTCAATATATCTTATTTTATTTATAACAAATTTTAATCCTTTAAAATTGACTTTTTATAAATTTTTAATATGATTCTAAATAGTGAATCAGATTTTTTAAAGTCAAAATCGACTGCAGACTAATAAAAACGAACTATATAGAATAGAACATAAAAAACCTAATTTTTTAGCATATTTTCAAAAATTTTAGTTAGATATATTTTCAATCTGAAAACGGCAAACGATAGCTGGTTTCATAAGCTTTATAAAACAAATATTTGGGGTTGCCATACGGTACTAAAATTTAACATTACACAAAACTCAATTTTTGCAAAATTTTCGGCCACACATATCTTCTGAACGGTTCAAGCTAATATTATATAGCTAGAAGTTAGATACTCAGAAATTAGTAGGAGTCGGTTAACAAATTTTTTTTGTCAAGCCCCTGTTTAGGAGCTATTAGGGCTCCAAAAATTTAAATTTTGCCATTATTTTTTAAGCACCTGTAACTTGAATACCTGGCCATTTTTTTTTTATTAATATACAAAATTTAAAGGTCTAACATTATATTTTAACATATGTTAAAGGTTTTTCTTAAATTAAAAACCGTGTCTTAAATTGAGAAAGTGTCTCTCAGTTTTACCCATTTTTGCTTAGATTGTATAATTCTCAGTAAAATTCCAAATTTTTGTGGAATTCACAATTTAATTCCTAGAACCAAAAAAATGGAGGGGGCCGGGGGGAGGGGATTTAGATGAAGTTAGATCCTTAAAAAACTTGGCAACAGTCCCCATTGAAGGGCTATAACAACTTTAAAATAAAAAATTTACTGTTAGCAGTAAATTTTATAAGTAAGCAGTAACTGTTTTGAAGTAAATATTTCCAAAGTTAAACTCAATATGTAATACAATTTAATTTTGAAAATGTGCTTTTTTAAAAACCCTTGGTTTTTTTCATCACTTGTTTTATAATGATTATAACTATTTTGGAGTCCTGTGGTCTAGATGGTAAGTATTTGTTTTATTAATTGGAGGAGTGCTGGTTCGATTCCCGAACAAGTCATGAAATATTTAATTGTCAAAAAAATATTGAACAGTACTTTTTCTTTACAAAATCTATACCAAATATAAAATATAAAATATAAAATTACATAATATAAACAAAATAAATATTATTATATACTTATAAAATTAGTAAATAGTATAATCGTATCACATTGTATGATGTAACGGACTGTTTATAAATAAATAAATATGTAAATAAATTACTTATAAAATTAATAAGTAGTATATCTGAAATGTGGTCTCGCATTCAAACACATGTCAGCTTATATCTAATAAAAAAAACATCGTAAAATTGTATAATTATATATAATTATAATATAAAATATAAGATTTAATAAAAAATATATAAATAACTCTTGTGTATGATAACAGATGGCACACAAAATTAACAAGCTCTGTATTCATAATCTTAAGTGAAGTCTAAATAGATTTGGTGAATGCCCTCATCATCATCATCATCATATGGCTCTACAGCTCGGGGTGAGCTTTGGCCTGCTTTACAACTGCTCGCCATTGTTCTCTATTTTGTGCTCCTGATCTCCAATTTCGGACATTAAGAATTCTAGCATCGTTATCAATATTATCAGCCCATCTATTTCTTGGTCGTCCCCTTGCTCTTGTTCCTTCAGGGATTGCATACATAATTTTATATTGAGCGCGGTTTTCCTTCATTCGAGCAACATGGCCTGCCCATCTTAGGCGCTGCGCTTTTGCATATTTTACTATGTCTTTTCCTTCTATTAACTCGGAGAGTTCAGAATTAGTTCTTCTTTCATATTCTCCACTTTCGAGTCTTTTTGCGCCAAAAATTCTACGCAGTATTTTTCTTTCAAATACTCTTAAGCTATTTTCATCATGCCTCGTCAGACTCCATACTTCACAGCCATATGTTATCACTGGTCGTATGATAGTTTTATAAATTATTAATTTTGATTGTCTGGTTATTAATTTAGATTGTATTAGCTTTTTATGTACGTAGTAGCATTTGTTTCCTGCATTAATTCTATCTTGTACGTTATGATGCATACTGTTGTCATTTCTGACTATTACTCCGAGATATGAGAAACTCTTAATACCTTCGAAATTGTATTCCCCAATGGTAATATTCTGTGGGTATCTTCTACTTTCATTTCGCGACATTTTCATATATTTTGTTTTATTTTCATTGATAGCTAAACCAACTTTTTTTGCTTCACTTTCGAGCACAATAAACGCCTCAGTCATATCTCTATAACTTCTTGATACGATTGCTATATCGTCAGCATAAGCAATTATTTGATGAGACTTTATAAATATGTTTCCTCCCTTATCGAGTTTCTCAACTGCATAATTCAATACCATGTTAAACAGCATGGCAGAGAGAGCGTCGCCTTGTCTTACACCCGACTTAATACAGAATTCTGACGATATTTTTGATTGTATCATTATTTTAGCTTTAGATTCGCTCATTGTCATCATAGCTACGTTGGCAAGTTTTTTGGGTACTCCCTGTCTTAACAAGGAAGCAAGAACTTGATCCCTACTTACACTATCAAACGCTTGTTTAAAATCAACAAACAAGAACTGTATGTCTTTATTGTACTCATAACATTTTTCCATTGTTTGTTTCAATATAAATACTTGATCAATTGTTGATCTTTCGCTCCGGAATCCACACTGGTACTCTCCTATAATTTCCTCTGCATATGGTTTTAATCTTTCGAAAATTATATTTGATAATACTTTATATGCAGTATTTAATAATGATATTCCCCTATAATTTGTACATTCAGTTTTGTCACCTTTTTTATGAATGGGACATAACAGCCCTGTTCTCCATTTGTTTGGCATATGTTCTTCATCCCAGATTTTGCATATTAGTTTATGCATTTGACGATGCAGAAATTCACCTCCCTTTTTTAACAGTTCAGCTGTTATACCATCTTCTCCAGGGGCTTTATTATCTTTTAGCTTATGTATTGCAGTTCTTATTTCATCAAATGATATTGAGGGTATCAAGGGCTCTGCAGTATATACATCATAAATTCCTGCTGGACTTTCTAATTGTTGCACGTTCAGTAGCTCATCGAAGTATTGTACCCATCTATTTGTAACGTCGTCTTCGCTCGTGAGCATATTTCCTTGCTTATCTCTACAAATATTTAATCTAGGCTGATATCCATTAATCTCTTTCTTTATATTACAATAGAATTTTCTTATATCATGTTTATTGTGTTCTTGTTGAATTTTTAGTATGTTATTTTTCATATACCTTTTTTTCTTTTTACGGCATATTTTATTAGCAATTTTTCTTTTCTGAGTATAGTTTTCCTTATTTAACCTTGTATTTCTTTGCATCATTTTTGATCGAGCAGTGTTTTTTTCTTCAATCGCGTCTCTACATTCCTGATCAAACCATTCAGCATTTCTCTCTCTAGATTTTACTCCAATATTAACACTGGCAGCTCTGTTTATCGCTCCTTCCATTTGTTGCCATTCATCATCAATTGTTGATGTATTCTGATTTTCCATCAGTTGATGGATAGTGGATTGAAAATTTTCTACAGTATTTCTGTCTTTAAACTTATCTGTTGCCCATTTCTTTTTTCTTAGTCCTCTTTGGGCAGCTACATTCGATATTCTTTGACGAAACCGTACTTTGACTAGATAATGGTCACTATCACAGTTCGCTCCACGGCAACTTTTTACTCCAATTATTGAAGATGATTTCCTAGCAGATATTAGTACATGATCTATTTGGTTTACTGAATCGGAGCCAGGTACTCTCCATGTTCCTTTGTGTATGTTTTTCCGCTCAAATGCAGTGCTTTTTATTTTGAGTGATGCGCCATTCGCGAAGTGACACAATCTTTGGCCATTCATATTAGTTACTTCGTGGAGAGAATATTTACCCGCAGTATTCTGCACAAAATCCTCTTTGCCTATTTTGGCATTGAGATCACCCATTATAATTACTGTGTCGTATGAGGAGATATTTTCACATGCGTCATTTAATTCTTCATAAAAATTATCTTTTTCATCTTTTTCATCTTCTTCAGCTTCTTCTGTTGGAGCGTACACTGATAATATAGTTATATTACAAAATCTACCTTTCAATCTTATGCTGCACAATCTAGCACTAATTGGTTTAAAATCTATAATAGACTTTCTAAGATCTTTACTTATCATAATTCCAGTACCATATAATCCTGATCGATTATTATCCCCACTATAGTATAAAGAGTATTTTTGTTTATTAACTATGCCTCTACCTTTCCATCGTATTTCTTGAAGAGCTAGAAGTTCTAATTTATATTTTATCATTTGATTCGCGATTTCTTCCATCTTGCCTGCTTGTAACATTGTTAATACATTCCATGTTCCGATGTTCAAATCGTAGTCCTTTTTTCGGTGCCGGGTTCGGTTGCCATTGTTGTCATTTATTATCCGAGGCTCTTGTAAAGCATTCATAACAGATTTTGTTTTCCGATGCACGGTTGTTAGCCGTACGACCAACCCCCAACCTGGAGGGCCTGTCCTCAGTATTATAACCTCTGAGATAAGGCTTAGCATTAGCTTCAGCAGATAGAATTACATCACTTTCATGTAGAAGTTCTGATAACTATGTTACCAGTTCTACTATGATTGTTCTGTATTCCATCATGCCTACTTCCTGAGACGCTAAAAGATGTTAGATAGCCATTCAGGTTACTAATTATTTCCCTCCTCCTTTTACAACCGGGCTTGGGACCGGCTTTGGCGGAGTTGGTGAATGCCCTATAATCATTAAAAGATTGGAAAAAGAAAAAAAATAAAAATCCACGCTTAAAAAGAGAAGGCATGATCTACATATGCTCATCACATTGTATTAGGTAGCGGACTATTTATAAATAAAATAAAATTATAATTATTATAACAACGATTAAAAATTATGGTCATGTCAAGGAAATCTCAGTTTTTATTAAATTTACAATATCCAATTGTTGCAAAAGCCTATTTAACTAGCTAAATTGTTTGACAATTGTTGTAGCAACTAGCAACGACATAAATACAATATTAGGCAAACTTTTTCTGTATTATATTTATTATCATCATCATCATCATCAATATATTTATCAATTGGCTTAATAATCAATAATATATTTGTCTAGAATGACAAACGTAACAAACGCATTTAATTAAATGTGTTTTGTTGGATGTGTTCAATTATAAAAAAATAAAATATTAATGTTTTGTTGGATATGTTTTATTTTAGAAAATAAAATTTTATAAATTATCATAAGCAGGCCAAAAAATATTTTATTTATTTTTAATAAACAAAAAAAAATTTTTTTTGAAATAAAATTTATATACAAAACATTAATAGATGGAGAAATAGATCATTATTGAAAGATAATAAACCTTTAAAAAAATTTAAAATCTTTTATTAATTTATTTAATTTAAACAAGTGCGCACTTAAATAAAAAAAAATATTAATTGAAATTAAAAAAAAAAATTATACCAAGAAGGGATTTGAACTAACGATCCCAACATTTTATAAAATACGAAACATACAAAAAGTAGACTACCGAACTTATTCGTCATCAAGTTTTTAAGATACAACAAGAAATTATATGAGTCATTTATTTATTTTTTGTGTATCTATTATCAGAATCGAAGCATAATATGCGTTGTACAAAATATAATGGTTGCAATTTTATTTAACATACTTTTAACATAATGTATATTATGAAATTAGAAATAGTTCTTAATTAGAAAAAATTCTTCTTTCAATTGACCTTCCGTCATTCTGTGACGGGCCAACAGCTAGTATACAATAATCAATCTAAAAAATAAAAATTTATTTTATATTTCAACAATATATATAGTTAAAATATTTTTAGAAATATTATAAATTTCCTGGCCCACATGCATAAAATGCAACCGGTCCTATAATAAAGATGTACTTATATAATACATTAAAGAAATAATAATAATATAATAACAATAATAATAATATGGTATTATTTAAATAAACTAAAAAAAAACAGTTACCATTTATTGTCAAACTGGTTTTGACGTCTATTGGTCTATGGATCTAGTTAAGTTAGCTGCGGTATTAGCACAACAAAAGAGTTGTTAAATATGACATTACTACAACAATGAAATATTATTTTGTTTAAATAGATAAATATATAATATTTATATGAGATAAATATATATATTTTTTTTTTTTAAATTTTAATATATCATATTTCGTTAAAAAAAAGCTTCTAAATTTCATTCAATAATATAGTGTTCATATTAATACACACACTCTCTTAATTTTAATATTAAGAAGTAAGAACCCTTAATTTTCTTTAAAAAAAATACTCTTCACAAAATTATGTACCTAATTATTCAATTTTCAGTTAATACAACACCGTTTTTATTTAATGAATATAATATTAAAAATAAATATACTTGTGTGGTACTAATCAAATCAAAAGTGTTTAATAAAAAATTAATTTCTAATTTAAAGTCCTTTTCTTCTCTTCCTGATTTTCAATTTTTCTTCCTTTTTTTTATAAGAAAAAAAAAAGAACTCGCACATAAAAACAAAACATAAGTTTTCCCCCAAAACAAAACGCATGTTCCCAAATTCGTTTATGTGAAAAAAAATACAATATTTACAAAATGGAAAAATTTTACGCTCTATAAAAAATTTGTAATTGATCCAAAAAGACGGGCTTCCGTAATTTGAGATATTTTTATTTCATATATATATATATATACAACTGGTACATATACTATACTATATAATTATATTAATGATGAGATATTTAACTATATATATTTTGGATACAAATATTCAGGCAGCAGCAATAAGTAATCAATGGTATATTGATTGTGGCAGGGAACGCATCAGCTAGAACAAAGAAAGAAATAAAAAAAAAACTAAACAGAGTAAATTGTTATTATATTGTTATTGCAACTTGCAACAGAAGTATACAGACTAAAATCAATAAAAGAAATTATCAAAAATAAAAAATTAAAAAGATTTTTAAGATCAATTTCATATTTCTTTGATTTGCTTCGATTAATTTTCTTCAATAATATTTCTTGTTTTTCATTGAACGTATAATATACACATATAGTTTATATATATATATAAATCGTACATCTCATTTGTATAGTTTAAGATTTACATTTTGACTAGACTCTACGCTTTTATGAACTCCAAGTGCTTGTTATGATTTTAAAAATCTTTTTTTTTTCATATGTATGATGGTGTAATTTCAAAAAAAAAAAACTATATGCCTTTTGTTAAGTGTTTAATTACTAAAGAGATGATTAAAATAAAATCGTAATCTTAATAGCGCATATTTCAGAATTTAGATTTTACATTTAATATTACGCAAAATATATATGAATGTTTTATATGTCCGGAGTTTTAACCGTTTGAAAAGTGAAATTACTGTATATGAATTCAAAATCTATATGAGCTCTTGGGAAACTACATATGTAAATTATTCTGAAGACAATTTATGTAGAAATATATCGTGAAGGTGCGGGGAAATTAAAATACTTATTAGCGGAGAAATTTTAGAAAAATCAGATGTGAACAGAGAAGAGTCAAAAAGTAATTTGGAAATGCAGCTGAACTGAATAGCTTCGTTTTTAAAAATTGTTAATTGTAAGATGGACCATTTATATCCAACGAAGAGCACAATTGATGAAACCATAATTCCACAATTTATTTAAGGGTTCGCACAATGAATAAGTGACCATAGTCAATTTTAATCAACTTAGGAATTTCACGCATTAGAAATGGACCCTTGAAGCAGCCTTCAGGTAGCGTTATTAATTTCAATTTAATTAAGCAATTGCCATTAAAACAGAGAGATAATACTCCCGATGTAATAAACCGAGCGCTATAAGAAGAGTAATCCTTGCCTTAACTGTAAGATGACAAAATATGCCTATCAAACTATTTTGAATTATGTTGAAGTAATCCAATAAAGTTTAGGTACACTAGTCTAATTATATAATCCATATAAAAAGGTACTCTTTGCAAACATCTATATTATATGTCTGATAGAATCAATTAAAGAAAAATATTATTTCAATTTTAAGCATATTATACGGTAAGTGGATATGAAATTGTATAATATTAATGCTATTATATACAGTTTTTATATAAAGAGAGGAAATAATATAATCAGACCTGGTGACGCTTGGAACAAAACAAATAAAGAAGCTTCATGCAACATTAAAAATACACATTTTATTTAAACATAAAAATAAAATATATAGTAAATTACAATAAAATTAAATAACATCTTGTTAAATTATTTCACCCCATTATGTTGACGATCGTGTGTCTTGATGACATGATGTGTTACTTTAAATTTTTTATTTTTTTAAGCATATCTCAAAAATTTTACACTAAATTTAGTTAACCAATCACATGATTTGATTATTTCCAGTTTCCTCCTGTATAATTTAGAAAAAAATAAAATTAAAGAACACCAATTTAAGAAGCCAATTAAAATCATGAGTGTCTTCCTTCACTTTTATCTGTTTATGAAGAATTTAAAAAAATAAATTTCTTAAAAATGAATTTTGCTTTTATAAGAAATTGAGTTTATTGGAAGTTAATGTATGTTGTAAGGCTATAAAATTTGTGTGGTTGTTATTTGTGAACTAATATTAGAAAATTGTTGCACTAGGACCAAATTTTTTAGTTATTTTTAGAGAGGTAATAAATTTTGAGTTTTGGTTGTTATTTAACAAAATAATTTTAAATTAAAATAGAATCAAACGAGATATTTTTATTTATTTTAGAGGGAAGCATGTATTAGTTTTAAGAGGAGTTGTAGAAGAAAGAATGGGAGAAATGGAATAGTTATATCAAAATGGGAATAAAAATAGAAATTAAAAGAAGAAAATTATAGCGAATACTTGGGAAAATGAAACTATGCCTAATATATGAAAGAAAGGTATAATTATCAAGATTCCTGAGAACAGTGCAATCTATAACACTGCAACAATTAGAGAGCCATCACATTACCCAACACCATACATAAGATCTTAACAGGAGCAATACAAAATAGGCTCCAAGACGCAATGCAAAGTATGTTCAGGCATAACCAGGCAGAATTCCTACCAAACAAAATCTACCTGGACAAAACTAACACCCACTGAATAATTTTATAACAAGCACATGAGAAAAGATCACCTCTTTGTCTAATATATGTTGGCTTCAAGAAAGCTTTCGACTATAGTCACAGAAATGCAATATGAGGAGCTCCGGAGAATAAAATATTTCAAGGAATATAATCATAGTATAATTAAAAACATTCTATGACAATGTGGAACTATCGGTTTACACTATGGGAATATCAGTGAATCATCACAACTACAGATTCACTAACTAATATACCATCTTATTAGACGATATCCTGACAGAAAAGACCAGTTTTGAAAGAGGAATGGTCGGATGACAAATACCCAGAAGACCTCGCTGATGTAACATTGTCTTCTGTACCATAACCAAGAAGATGCTCAATCTAAATTTAGCTATCTACAGCTAACATCCCCTGATATTGGCGATGAAATAAACAATAATAAAAACAAAGTTATAAATTGTACCTTACAAATGACAATATAATCAAATTAGAAATCGAGCCATTGAATGTACAACTGGTTTCTGTTTCCATCAAGGAGTACCATATCACCTAAAAGTGGCACCAACAAAAATGAACAATACAATCAATAAACCTAGAACAGCCTTCGGTAGATTTCGCCCATACGAGCCAAACTAATAATATTTTATTCATGCTTAAAATTTACATTAACATATGGCTGCATATCATGGTTTCTCACTAATTCATAAAGAATAAATTACAAGTCTTCATAAATAAACATATCAGAATAATATTCCGAACAGAATAAGAAATACAGACTTGTGGGTACTAATAAACGAAAAACCAATAATGAAGCAAATCATCAGAAAGAAACGGAGATGGATTGGCCATACCCTAAACAGGTAAAATGGAGAATGCATAACAAGAATTGCGCTAACCTTGAATCCTCTAGGTAGGCGGATCTATGTCGAAAAGTAGACCTAGAACAACATGGAGAAGAATTGGTCTTATTGAATTCCACATGCAATTTAAACATGAGATAGTACTAGGCCTTATAAAATGTAGAAACGTCTTAGATTTTCAATATTTACAATTCTATTTTTTGTTTATACTTATTGTAATATTTTGTATTTGAGTTATATGGTATTCCATATCTGCGAGTTATATTATTCAATTAAATTATTTGTTTATATTTTGCATTTGTTTATATTGTTATATTAATGTATTTTTTATTAAAGATATATAATTATAAGTTATTGATTATGCCATTCATTTGAACCCAATGGCGAATGGTAGCTGAGTCGAGTCGAAAACCAGAAAAGTTTTTTCACTTTCACTAGAATTTTAACGCGGGCCTTTCCGTAGGAAAAGTCGGTACTAAATCACTGTGCCACCCAGCCGTTCTATAAGTATTTGGACGTAAAAACTTTTGTTTTGCTCTTTAATCGGAGCTTAACGCCTACTACAGAACATGCTTACATATATAAGTCGCAATTCTGAAAAAAAAGTGTTAACATGTAAACCACGTTTTTAGTAGTAGAAAATAGAAAAATGGTTTTATTAAAAAAAAACAAGTATTTTTTATTAAAAATAGACATGAAAAAAAGTATATATGAAATGTATTCCATGGATATTATTATACTCTTAAAAAAATCTTTTCTATATTAGCTTAATGTACCTCTCAGTACAAGCTGCAGGAAACTTCTGTTTTAAAATATAAAGTTTCACAATTATAAACCAAATAAATTCATACCAGGTACAAAATACGAAAATTTCAAAATCAGTTAAAGTTATTTAAATTATTCTTATTTTGTTAAATTTTAAAACATATGTTGCAAGTCCCGTTAATATACGAATTCTAATATAAAAACAATATATAAATATTTACAATGAAAACCACAAAAAAAATACTAAGGTTCTATGAAATCATAAACTTTCCAAGTATTATAATTTTAACCAACTGTGATGAACTAAGGTCTTTATTATAATTTTTTTTTTTTTTTTTTTCAAATTAACCGGCATGCATAATTACATATTTATGTTTCCTAGGTCAGTAACAGGTCAATACAATAAGATAAAAATAAAAATTTGCATACATAGTAAAAAAAAAAAAAGAAAAACAAATAAAGTATCAAATAAGCAGACAAGAATAATATAATAAAGGTACTAAACTACAAACTCATATATACGATAAACAAAACTTAATAAAAACTGTAACTTATTCTTTTCTTTGTAACATTGTATTATAACAATATATGTACATATATATATACATAGATTTACATACATCTGAATACATAACAGTACAAATGATATGATGACGATTTTAAAATCTAAATTTTCATATGAAAGGAAAAAAAAAACAGTAAAATATTTATTTTTATTTTAAATTTTTGATTAAATTGTTTTTTTTTTTTTTATTTTTTTTTATTTTGTTTTCATTACCATGTGTCCAGCAACATAACACCAAAATAATTATCCTTATGTCCGACTCAAGACTGAAATTTGACACATTTTGTTTTGATGTTTTTATTCTATTTTTATTTGTTTTTTTTTTTTTTTCATTGAATTAAAACGAAATTTCCTTGGTTTGACCTGTCATAAAATTTTGTAAAGTACATTTATATTTGTACAAAGCTTATTTTAATTTTTCTACTGAACATATGATTTTTTCATCTGAAATTTTAATGTTTTAAGAACATTTAGATTTGAATTTTTAATATATGTATGTATATTTTTGTTTAACACGTTAAACGTCAAGTCAAAATTTTGAATTTAATGTTATTTAATTTGTTATTTTAAGTTATCTGTAGAATTTTTTCTTTAATATATTATTTAGTGTTATTTTTAGTGTGGAGGTACCACATACACAAATCATGTGGTTTTATTTGGCCGTAATTTGGTTTTTGAGGTCCGGCTATAGGAAAAAGTAAAACTTTGTTTTTAATCCTACCTTATCCTATCTTATACAATCACAACTACGTTAAGTACAAAGGATTATATTCCTAGTTTGTGATTTAGAGTAAAAAAAAAACAAAAAATAATTTATTTGAGGAACAATCAGTACGTTTCACAATATTTAATAGCAAGAACATTTCACAATTGGTTTTATAAGTCCTATCCACGAGTAACAAACAAATTATTAAACATTTCAGAATAAGTTCTATTTACCTAGAACAAGCATATTTTTGCACAAGCATGTTTCCTATTCAAGTCTAATTGTCTCAATCTTCAGGGCCAATTCTTATCCCGAAGTTACGGACCTAATTTGTCGACTTCCCTTACCTACATAATTCTATCTGTCTGTTGGGTCCACATATAGATTTTCAAGGTCCAAGGAGAAAATATATCATAAATAACAGCATTAAATACTGCTTTTATGATATATTTTAATACAAAAAAAAAAACAAAATTAAACTATCTCCAAATCTAAAAATGCACAAAACTATTATTTACGAGTATTAATTTTGGTTTTCGACAACAATTTGTACTACTATTGGCAATGTTGCCCTACTAAGTATAATTTTTACAAAAAAATTAATTTAAAATTTTACTTAGAAAAAATTCTACATAAATTGAAAGCCCATTGAGTTTTCCTAGTTTGTGCATATTATATTGGAGCTCAAATTCCTACTCCTTATTATATAGTTTTAGTAATTTTGCAAAAGCAAACTGCAGTTGTCTTATAAAAGAAAGTGAAATTGAAATCAGATGAAGAAAACAAACAAAAGTATTTAATAGATATAGTTATTAAAAACTCAAAGATTCTTGAACTATTTATCTTATATTTCAATAATAAGTTTTTTATGTTTAAACCGCCTTTAAAGGGTTAAAAGTGCATAATTGTAAAAAAGTTATCTAAAAATTATTTTCCGCTTATAACTTCGTTTAAAAATTATTAAGAAATGACATTGTATATAGGTTTATAGTTTCTTAAAATTTATAAACACATATTTGATAATGTATTAAAATTGCAATCATGCAAATGTAGTAGAAAATATTTATAAATTGAAATATGAAAAGTTTAATATTGATTTTCTAATCCATATGGGTGTTAAGTATGTTTGAGGTTTTTTATGTATTTTGTCATTTAATATGAAGTAGGGCATAATACCACGAAGTATATATTCTTTGGATGCAGTGGAATATTAGGGCCCCCTTTATACTTAACTATTATAACCGTTTTATTATCGACCAGGGCCAATTTAGCCAACAATACAACGTATGCCAGATTCTCGCATTCCAAAAAAAGTATTGAACGGGAAAATAGATAGAAAAAGACCAGTAGGAAAGCCGAGAAATCGATGGGTTGATGCATTCGAGTCAGACGCTGTATCAATGCTGCAAGAGCAAAATTGGATAACTGCTGCCCAAGACCGTGTGAACTCGAAGAGGATGATTCAGGAGGCCAAGGCTCGACAACGGACTGTAGCGCCATAGCAGAAGAAGATAATAACCGTTTTGATGTTTAAAATAAAATAAATGGTATAAATATTTTATTGGCTAGCTTTTGTAAAGTTAATCTAATATGCTGACAAACCAGACCTTTATCATATGCAGGTACAGGTTTATACCAAATTAACAGGAAATGTGAAATATACAGGCAATAGACAAAATCTAGAATTCTAGACGGTGTGGTATATCTTAAGTATTGAATTTTATTATTGAGTTGTAAGATATTATATCTGAAATATGGTTTGATTGAAATGGTTTTTGTGTCTGTGAGTTATAAGTATAAATTAAAAAACTTTTTATGTTTTCCGAGATTTTGATTAATATAATATATATTATAAATTTTTGTACTTAATACCTTATAGTTTATATATTACATGAAAATTGAACTATAATATAACTTATTATTAATTAGACGTGGCAATATTATGTATGGAACTCTTTTTTTTTCGAACTAACTACATATATAAATATATATAAACTATAAGAAGAATAAAGTCCCGATATTCTGAATTTAAATTACGATTTTGATGAGTTATTTTTTTCAAATTGGCGAAAAAAAGTCCAATAACTATAAAAATGTCGTATAAAAGAGTAACAAAATTATTATATTTAATTTTTGTTTTTTTTTTTTTATTCTTTTATTATTTTTTAATATTTGTTTTTTATTAGTTGGGGTCTTTCAGATGCAAATTAAGTTTATGTGCATACATATTCAAAATAATCAACACTTATTTTGTTTTTCCTTTTTTTTTTTTTTGTATAGTCGTCATCACATTACAAAATTGTTCAGTTTTCCAAACTCTGTTTTTTTTTTTAATTTTTCGTTCATTGTTACTTATTGTAATTTTAGATTTCAAAGAAACATTAAATTGTTTCTCTGTTATTTTTTTGAATATATATATATATATATATGTATATATATGTTTTTTTATTTTGCGGGGTCCCATTCAATTTAAGATTTTAGTTTAAATTTTTTACTTATTTTTTTGTTTGTAATGGGGCTAAATAATTTTTAAGAAGAGAGAAGAGGAATTTTTCTTTTTCAATTATTTTTTTAAATCCTAATGCACATATGTTTAAAAAAATGTTACTGTCAAAGTGCGAAATGTATATGTTGTAGGATGTGCGTAATGTATTTATATTTAAAAATGTTGGAATCATAAATTTTTCTAAAAGTGCCAAAAGACTATCTTAAATTACTTTATTTTAATTACTTTGAAACATAAAAACTATAGCTTGCGAATTAGGATAAATTCAAATTTAAAAGGTTTCCAGCAGAATACCGGGACTTCTAGATGCAAACTTTTGTTCTTTATTAATATTTTTTTTTACAATTCCATCGAAATATTTTTATTTTTACATATAGTTAAGGTTCAACTTTTATGCTAACTATCTTTACCATGCATATGTAGTTAAAATTCGGAACAGAAGGTAAGGTAGTCGGTTTGTTTTTATAATGAATTCCCCATACCATAAATAGATGAAATAGTCTGGGCCGTTTAACATTTAGAAACTTCTTAGATTTCATTGGATATATATGCGTAATTCATTTAGTTAAATATAAATCATAATATTATTTTACTTAAGGTATACGGTATTGTATTTCTGTATCTGTGAGTTATTCTGTTTAATTAATTTATTTGTTTCTTTTTTTTTTGTGTTTTTGAACCAGAGATAGTGGGAAATTTGAAAGCCGTCTATTGGACCAGTGCGAAGGTCCTTTAGGTAGTCTGCGAATCCTTTTTGAAACAAATTTTAGAGTACCTGTGATACAAATGTTTATAGTTTTGTTTCGAGGATGAGGATATAAGGATGTGGGATATAGGTTTGGGATATTTAGAATTCTTGAATTAAGACGTTAATGTTTTTCTTAAACTTAGCTAAATTGTACACATATACTTTTAAACTTCAACTCTTTGAAACGCATTTCATAAGTACATTGCAAACGAAATTAAAAAAGCTATGTTGCGACACTTGGGAGATAGTTCAACTATTTAAGGACATCTGTTGTCCTTTTTATTCCTTGTTGGAAAATCTTTTGTATTTATTCCTTGTAGATCTTTTGTATTAATGTAATTTTAATTTTTGATACAGATTTATTAGTTATTAGTTGTGCTATTAATGTAGACCCAATGACGAATGGGATCCCGATATTTCACCCAACCCAGTTCAAAGATATATTTTAATAATATACCATTATTTTTTACAAGTAAACTCTTGTAATATTCATATATAGTTACAAAACTATGAATTTTCAATATGGCTAAGCATATCTAGAAATCAAGTATTTCATAGTAACTCGTTACATTTAAAAACGATGAAAACCATTATAATTAACCGTATAGATATTTTCTTGAGTAAAGATATATTTACACAATGCAAAAGTTGAATTAAAAAATAAAGAGTAAAAAAGTCCAGAGAAAGAAAAAAAAAAGTTTCAAATTACAAATTATATGGTTATTTTAAAATAAAAAAATTAAAAAAAAAAAAAAACAAATAAATAAATAAATAGAAATAAAAAAGTAAACAAAGTAAATTTTCTTATTAAATTTAGATCTTTTAAAGAAAGTTTTTTTTATATATACGAGTATATATATTATGTATATATATATATATACAAAATTTCAATGATTTTTTTTGTTTTGTATTTTGTATACAAATTGAAATTAAATAAATTCATAGAAAAGTTGTGAATTCATGTAATTTTGCATTTTTTAACAAAATAACAAATTCTAGGTAACAATTCCTTATTGTATATATATAAAAATAATATATATGTATATAAATGTATATAATGTAATGGAAAGAATTTAATAATTTAAAATTAATTATTTATTTTTATAAATATATGTAACTAGGTCAAATTAAAGGATTAATAATTAAAAAAAAAAAAAAGAAATATAAGTTTTAAAATAGACATATTGATCTTTTATTTCGTGCAATATTTTACATTGTATATCATCACGTATTTGAAATTGCATTATAATTCAGCTTAAATATATTGAACACATGTCATCTATATAATATGTATATATATATTATATTTTAGAATAAGTTTCATAACATTAGTATAGAATCAGAACTAATTTAATTCCAAAAAAAAAAACTGTTTAAATAGTTACGTAAGAGAGATCAATGAATAAATCTTTTGGTCAGGGGTCGTCGTATAAAAAAGCATTTCAACTATATGAAACTAAAAAATTCTTCTTATAGCAATAAAACTGTACTTCAGTTAAACAATTTAAGTTTAATTCAAATCAAATTTTTCAAAAGTTTATTGTTGTTATATTATATCGGGATAGCATTTACCATCCTAACATCTAGGCCTCGCGTTGCTAGTCGTTGTTCATCCGACTTTCAGCACTTTCTATTAATTTAAAAGTAATATTATTTATTATGTTATATAATGCTTTATTTAAATTTTTAATTTGGTCACCAAGGAGATTTTGTAAAGAAAAATTATTTTCCATTAATTTTCGTTCTTTTAAATATTTTATGACCTGCACGGGAGTCGAAACCACACTTCCACAGTTAATTAGCCAAATTAGTAATAATTAGTAATTATTAAAATAATTATCTTATAAAATTAAATCAATTATCTTATTAAATTGGGTGACATCGTAAGTATCGTAAAAAAAACTTCAAACAGGTACAATGTGAAAATAACACAATGTAAAACTTCTGCATACATTGTGTCGAAAATACAATGTATTTTGTTTACAATTCCGATTGCGTCAAAATGAAATGTCAAAATATTATAATAAAAAAATTAAGCATCTCACAAAAATTAAAAAATTTAGTGACTTCACTACCACAAAAATAAAATTCAACTGACCAAAATTCAAATTAAAACTTCAAAACTCAAATAACTTTTATTTTTTTATTTGTGTGTCCAAAAAATTTTTGATACTCAATTTAACAACACGCGTCGTAAAAATCGCTTGCGAATACAATGTAAAATGAATTTACGATCATGAGACAATGTAAAATTTTTGAAGTTTACATTTACTATCATGCGACATTGTATTCACGACGTCGCAAACACATTTACGATGTCAGGGATAGTTGTTTAATTTTTAATAGAGAAGCGGACCAATGGTTCATTGCAATGTCACCAATGATAATTCACTATTTCTTTCTAAAGATTTACAACATTATAAAAAGGAATATAATTAGTAAAAAATAGTAATACTGAAAAAATTCATTTCTATATCGTGAATAAGTCTTAAATATGTCTTAAGAATTTCTGACTCCTATATTAATTTTTAAGTAATACATATGTTATAATTTTTATAATATATGAATTCAAATTAATTTTTAAGTAAATTTAAATATATTATCTGAAAATTGGAGATTTTATATAATTCAGTTGCATTTTCATATTCCAATAAAATTATCAAAAAATCATTCATTAGATTAGAAATGTACAAAATTTATGTATTAAAATTCGGTTTTATATAAAAAAATACATATATTTCTATATGAATGAATATATAAGTACATATATATATATATATATATATATATATATATATAACTTCTTTAACATAACTAATAAATCTAATCACTTTATAGTTGGATTTTGATATAAAATCATAAAATTTTATAATTTAAATTCGATTTGCAAATATATACAGGGAGTCCCGCTATATATAAACTTTCATGAGAATGAAATTTTTTTGTATATAGGAACTGAACTGAGGCGTTTTGTTGTTGCGATGATATATGAGGACTTGATATGAATGAAAATTTTCTAATTTTTGTTTTGATTTAAATTAATATATATCAACTCCTCTTCCAGATTTTGAATGACAATTATGAAAAATTTATTCAAAAACTTGACATCATCATCTTTTTTTTACATTTTTTTTTCTTTACATTCTTCTGCTACAAAACTTTTAGTATCTAAAGTTAAAATTTAGCATTTTTTCAAATAAAATTAAATAAAAAGTAGTTAGTGTATATTGAAGCTGAAGATATAGAGATCAGAAATATGATAAAATTTTTAAATTTTATAAAAAATAGAAATTTGAATAAAATAAGGCACTTCTATAAAAGATTATTTTTATGGAACACTCTGTATATTAATCCTTAAAATATTTTTTTAATCTTTTCGGAAAATATGAATATTTAAAAGATATTACTTTTATTTTATGGACATTATTTAATATATTATATCTATATGTATATATATATATATATATATATATACAGGCCATAACAGAGGGTGGGCCATGAGGGCCATTTGGCTCAGGCCCCGAGTTCTGAAAGAGCCTCTATTTATTTCCTAATTTGGTCACAGTAGGTGCGGAAAAATTAAGTTGAAATATTATTTTGAGTATTAATTTATTTTATTTTAACCAAAGATTTATAGTAAAAATTTAAAGTTATAGTAAAAATTTCAAGTTATTGTTTTATGTATACGTATAAAACTTTTTTACGTAGTAGGCCAATTGCATAAAAAAGAATATGTTGAACTCTGAAAAATTCAAAAAATTTTAACGTAGTAGACCAATTGCATAAAAAAGAATATTTAATTTTCAATTATTAAAAATTTAACTTTATTTCCTATTCAGTACAGTTTTAATTTTCCTATTGAGTATAGCTTTTGGTTCCGTACTATAAATTTTAGTGATTTTAGCCAGACTTTTGGATTCCTTTGGACTTTTCAAACTTCATCAGATGAGGAAATAAAATCAAGAGCAAAAAATATGCACTTAAAATATCCAAAGGAAATTTCAAATGAAATATGTGATGAAATGATATTTTTAAAAAATATTTTTGAAGTAAACTTTGATATAGAATCATCTCCAGCTAAGTTGCTGCTAAACATTTTAGAAAAAAACCTAATTGGATTGTTTCCAAATATATCAACAGCTTTAAGAATATTTTTAAGTTTACCTGCCTCCGTCGCTTCAGCGGAACGCAGTTTCAGTGTGTTGAAAAGGGTTAAAAATTTTAACAGATCTGCAATGAGCCAAGAACGGTTGAATGGGCTAATTTCGGTTGAATTCGGCTCAAAAAGCTTATTTGTAATTTAATTATTAATTTCATACTTTTTAAATAAATTAAAAATAATAAAAGAACTATGTAAATTTGTTTTTCTTTACTCAAACAAGAGGCCCCATATTTTTTATTGGCCTGGGCCCCCTCTCAGCTCTGCAAGGCCCTGTATATATACATAATTAAAGAAATGTCATTATACATTTCAATAGTTTTCTAATTTTTATAAGTTTAAAACATTCTACATTTACAAATTTAGACATACTCGTAGGTCCTTTTATTATACTTAAATATTTACATATATATATATATATATAGATATATATACATATATATAATAAAAAAATATTAAAGTTTTTTTTTTCAATAAAGAAATTAATTCCATTCTTGTCCCCATTATCATTTAAATTTATAATTTTCTTTCTTTTATAAACACTTTATATATATATACATATATATATGAGCATATTAACATTTTTAATGATCCTTTATCGATAATTTAAAAGATATTTTAAGGATAACAATTTTATATACATATGTACATATAAAGGAAATACAATAGAAAAAAAAAAATTTAAACGTCATACTTATGAAATCTAGAACAAAAGGATGTCCTGTCAGAAGAAAAAGAAAGTATATTTAGAAAATTCTGTGTACACATATGTTTATACACATTATATGTATGTATATATACTTTTAAATTTAAAATACAAAGTATATATCTTTTATCTAATAAACTTTATAAAATCTATACGTTATAGAAATATGTAAGATACCAGCATATCCTATTGTAATATTTAAAAAACAAAATCATATCTATTTAATATGTTTTTTTTAGAAAATTTAATTTAATCGCGTCGAATTATTATTATTTTATTATTTTTATATTAAAAGATTTTTACATAAAAGAATATTTTCTTATACAAATGAAAATCAAAACTTCTTCGACACTTACACATATTGTTCAAAAAAACTTTAAGATTTTAATCAAATTATTTTATTGTTTTTGGTTTTTTTTATATTTTAAGTTTTAAGTTATTGTATCCGATTAGTTGTTTTTTTTAATTTTTACAATTCTATTTATCAACATTCTATTTATTGCATTATAAGTGATAACTGTTCAACTGTAAGGCTAAGAAGCCTTTCTGTCTGTACCATAGGTAAATATTAAAACAGGGGGTAATATTAAATTCGTGTTGTTAGAATTGATCTTAATGAATTCCACATTCAACTTAAACATGAAAAAGTATGAGGCCTTATAACATGTAAACACGTCATAGATTTTCAATAAGTTCAATTATTCTATTTTTGTTTATTTTATAATAATTTTGTATTTGAGTTAAATGTTATTCTATATCTGTGAGTTATATTATTCAATTAAATTATTTGTTTAGATTGTTATATTAATATGTGTATTTATTAAAATAATTTTGTAATAATGCAGTTCCAGTGCATTAATAAAAATTATTAATTTTTGATTAAGCCATTAATTAAAACCCTATGGTGAATGCTAGCTGATTCGAAAACCTGATAAAGTTTTGTTTTAACTTTCACTGAAATTCGAATCCGGGCCTTTTTAATGAAAGGTCAGCACTCAAACCACTGTGCCATCCAGCCATAGTTCTTAGTTAATTGGGTTAGTTATTTTTAAAGTTTTACTTGTGCAATAAAAGTTGGAATATCATTATATAATTTTTTTGTAATAATTTTCTTTAATGTACTTCTAATACATAACTATCTCGATTTTATAAGTGCAAGATTAGTGATAATAGGTTAGTGCAATAGGCTTTATTTTAAATATATAAGTATAAATATCGGGAATTCCATCACAAATTAAACTTTTTTTGCCGATGACTAACATTTTAATTTTTTAAATATTTAATAAAATTTTATATTGTTACTAATTAACATATAATCTCAAATTCTTCAAATGATCATATATATGATATGATTTACATAACAGTAAAAAAAAAGGTATTTTAGGTTCATTGAAACCTTTCGTATAGCAAACTAACACAGGAATACAAATATTAAAATGACAAAAAGGTTAATAATTTCAATGACTAGTTAAATATTTCGAAATTTTAAATATCCTGATGGCTAAAACAAGGAATTCCCGATATATATATAATATACCCCTTGACATTTATTAAAAGAAATTTTACTATATGAGATTTAACGACGGGGAATATTCACTTTAATATACTTTCAATAACCGACATTACGGTATCAATAATATTGATATATTGTTTAAGTAAAAATCTTTGTATATTATCTTTTATAATAATAATAAGTTTAGAATAATAAAAATCTTTATTATTTAATCATTTAAAGACTTATATATATATATACGTATATATCTTTAAAAACTATAAATATTTATTTATTTACATTTATTTATATGTTCATAATTTTTAAATTTTTTTTTCCATATCTATAATGACTATAATTTAATAAATACTAAAACCCTTGACTTCAGTAAAGCATTTAAAGCTATAGACATAGACAAATATTACGTCTTAATAATTTAAAAAAAACTACGGCTTTACGTGTAATAGCTTTAAATATTTAGACAGTTATTTATAAACTTTCGACAGTTATTATATTTAGTAACCTGGGTGGCACTGTGCTCAAGGCTCGGGTTGTAATCCCAGTGGAAGTAAAAAACTTTTATTTGGGTTTTCGATTCGACTAATACTACTCGCCATCTACTATTCGCCATTTAGTTCAAATTAATAGCTTTATAAAAAAATACAAAATATAAACAAATAATTCAATTAAATAATATAACTCACAGATATAGAATACCATATAACTCAAATACAAAATTATTACAATATAAACAAAGTAGAATTGTAACTATTGAAAATCTTAGACGTTTTTTAAATTGGGAATTCATTTGATCAGTTCTAATAAGAATACATTTCCCACTGTTCCGATATGCACATATATAGGAAGGGTGCTTAGCCTATAACAGTGAACAGTTTGTACGTAAGGTGCCAGTATTAAAAAAAACAAAACAATAGGCGCAACAAAAAACCTAACATGGCGACACTGATTCTAAATTAATCTTTAATATAGGCATGATTGGAATTTCACGAAATCCCATTCTTGGGGTAATGTAATTAATTTTATACATCAATTATGTTCAGGACTTCAGTGAAGCAACACCCTACGATCCTAGATCGATTAAAACAATACAAAACAGCCGTTGTATAGGTAAATACAGATTTTTACAAGTTGTTAATATATATTATTATTGAATTGTTTATTATACTACATCTATAATTACTTATAACCAAGGCGAATTCAAAATGGGTTTTACTAAATATCAAATCCGACATGTGTACAATCCTCACGTGCTAATATTGAAAATTAATTTTTCTGCTTTAAATTCATTAAAATTTTTCTTATGCCTTTTCTTTAACATTAGTATGCCTTTTTAGATATCGTTATAGTATTTGATAATTTATTTTGTTTTACTTTAAAGAGTTTGTATATACTGCAAAAAATAGGAAGTGAATTATTCTATTCTTGCATTCTAAGTGTATTCTTACATTCTTTTTAGGTAAAAATTGTTCATATTCAAATTGATTTTACACTATATACCATCCCTATTGCCTTAAGATTGTATGTACCATCATACATAGTCTTAAACCTATTGTACAGAACGCTTGATGCGTATAGTCTTGTACTCTTCTATCAATTTCAATTTTAACATATAATTATTAATTTGTTTGTTTGAAAATATTTTTAAAAACCAAATTACACAAATAATTTTAATGGTAATCCTCATCTTAAAACCCATAGCACCAGTTGCCAGACATTAGCATTACGCGCTTGCACGTCTTGCACCTTCCCATTTATAATACTAAACTGTGTATATAGCATTATTTCCCGTACTAAATTCATTCAGACTAAAAGACCAGTGGACCATCAGTAATCCAATTTTAGGAATTCACTTTTAAAGTTCGAAATGAATAAATTTTACTCACTATTATAGCAATCTAGGTTTACATGTATGTTCCTACTTTTCAAACTTTGATAGTGAATCCCAATAATATAAAAATATTAAAAAAACAAAAAAACTTAATTATAAACACCTACCTTTTCAAAAATAAAAGTTAATCCAAATCTTATATATTGATTATATATCTTAAGATATATTTCTATTATATATATATATATGTTAAAACATATAATAAATATCCAATATTCTGTTATATTATAATACAACGTTATTTTTAATATATAAATGTGTACATAAATATCCAAAAATAATATATAAATTTTTTATAATTAAATTATTTTAATTTATTATATTTAATATAAATAAAGACCAAAATAAAAAATTTAAATAATTAATCCACCAGATATATATATATATATATAAAAATATTTATAATATCTTTTATTCAAATTTAATAAATAAAATATAGTTTTTCACAAACTATATCATCATCACAATATAATAAATTGTAAATTTTTCATATTTAAATTTAATTATATATTTTTATTTCTTTTTATAATATAATAAATATATATATGTATATATTTAATTGTGTTCTTAATTAAAAATGATTTTTCTTTTATCCAAAAAAAAAAACAAAACAAAAAGTAATTATTATAAATTTTCCTTTTGTTTATTATATATTTATAATATAATTAATTAAATTTTATTTATTAAAAAATATCATTCTGCAATTTTTTATTTTATTTTTTATTTATTATAATAAAATTATTTATTTTTTTTAATTTTTTTTTATTATTAGTACATATATTGAAATTTAATATACATATATAACTAATGTAGCGCGCAATTTAAATTAAATATTCAAAGTATAAAAATTATTGTGAAAACCGTTACGACGACGCGAAACAGGACTAAACTAATTTACAAATTATAAAAAAATTTCCCGTCAAAATGTATAATAAAAAAAAAAAAACAAAAAAAAATAATATAAACAAAGAAAATACAAAAAAAATAAAATGGAAAATTTATAAGTATAACTTCTTATGTAAACATTAATGAAAACAAAAAAAAATCGCTTCCAATAAGAAGAAAACAAATGATATTTATAAAAAATTGAGTGAAAATTTTTGAGTGAAATATTCAACAATTTCCACTCAAAATATTCATTTGTTTTTTTATGTTGTTGTTGGTACATGCTTCAATAGATGTAAATATACTTATAGTTATTTGTATATAAAAACTTTTGATATATGTTTGTATATATATTTTATATAATATATATATTTTTTATTATTATATTATATATTCTATGCAAGCGACAACGAAATATATATATATATAAATTTATATAAAATAAGTAATCATTACATTACTCCATTTTTAAACAGGTATAAAAAAAAGGTATGATAATACAAATACATTTCCATTTTGTTATTCATATTTCTATGTATGCATGCATGTAAAAATAAATGGAATGTATACGTTTAAATGGGGTATTGATGACGGGTTTAATTCCAATGCATTTTTAATATAATAAAATATTGAATTTAGGGGGAAAAAAAAGCGAATTAAAAGAGTAAAAAAATAATATAATAATATAAATAAAAAATACATATTTATATATACATATATATTTATAAAAACGCCTTTAATTTTTATATATATTTATTTTTATTTTAATGTTTGTAATTGAAAACATTAAATAGTACCATAGTAGGTACCTATAATTAATTTAATATAATGCATTTATTTCAATTTATTTTAAAAATTATATTCAGTAAATAAAAATATATAATTTTATTACTTAAATATTATATATAGGTAATATATAGGTATATATATATATCTAAATGTATGTAGATGATGCTATAAATATACATACATATATATAAATAAAAAAAGGTTTTTTTTTAAATATTGATTTTCTTTGTAAACATATATGTATTAATGTTTTATTTTTGATTTATATATTGTATATAATTGAAATTTTTATTTTATTATTCGCTTAAAATTCATACATGTACACTTACTGTTTTTTTTATTTAAATAATATTGTTTACATATAGTATGTAATTATTAAGAAATTTGGAAAAACTTGAGGAAAATTTAAAAATAAATGTCAACTAATAATAAAATGTTCAGTAAACTTTGTTTAATCAATCTTTCATTACAGTGAGTGTATGTGTACAAAGAGATTTTAAATTAAAAATTATTTTTTTTTTTATATTAAATTAGGAAATTATAAATATTCAGAGATTTATAACTAATCTCTAATTTAATTTAAGAGGCGTATTTCATTCTTTTCCCCTGGTTTCCATCAGAAGTTCGACACAAATATCTTTAATTCTGCTCACAGAAATAATTAAGTTTTGTAATCGAAATTTTGAATTTTTTGTTTTTTTAAGTGTTAATCTATGGTACATATTAAAAATATATCATAGGTACATGTAAAACGGCGAGATATTATATTATATTGATCTTAAATGAATTTCATATTATATTGCAATTCTGTGGAAAATCTCCAAAACTTGATAACCGTAATTTTTCCCTTTTTGAGATAACATTTGAAGTGGACTGTTTAACATCAAATCTTTGCAATTCCATAAAATCTATTATTACAAAACCAACAGTAAGTTATTTTATGGTTATTAATAATGTTTTAAATAAACATTTCGTGTCACAAAATATTTTTAAAAATTTTCAAACACGTTTATTGAAAAACTGTAATTTTGCGGTTATCAAGTTCTGGATATTTTCCACAGAATTAATACATGAGATATTCCTATGATGCCCTATAACATGTTGAATTTAAATGTTTTAGATTTTCAATAGATCATCGAATAACCACCATCATCATCATTATCATCATCATCATCATCTTAATATTTAATCAGTATAAAATAAAACAATAAGAAATGAATACACCAATTAACAAAAGATTTTCACATTTTTAATAAAATTATGAAGTTAAGTTTCTGATTAAAAAAAAATGGAGATTTTCAAAATTTCATCGATTATATGAAAAAAAAATTGTACGCAATGTTCTGTCATAAAAATAGACTCCTAAAGTTATGCTATACAAAAAAGGATTAAAAAAAAAAACACCTTCAAGATATAGAAGGGTCAAAGGTTATTTTTAATAAGCTATACCTATAAATTTCAATAAACCATAAAATAAATTACAAATTGATATATTTACAACTTAATTCAATGCGATTTTTTTTCAAATGTACAAAAGTATGTAGCAAAATTACAAAAACGAAATAAATTCAAGATAATTTATTTTTTTGATAGAATTATACATACAATATTTCTTTTCAATTTCAATACATTTTATTCTTATACATAATCTTTTATAATATATCTATATAGATCTTATGATCTGATCTTCAAAATTATTCTTTAAAAACCATTTGCCACCATAAAAATTTAATAAAGAATGTTTTTTCTGTCAACTCCACTTCGAATATTCTAGCTCTAGGTAGTTCTGCTCTAGGAATATTTTAGCTGTACTTTCCTCTTGGACATATGCAGGAAACTTGTCTATTACGCGTGCAGTTATTCGCAAGAATTCGTCGTTAACCGTTGGTGCTTCAGTATTGGAACTCCTCAATCTTTTTTGTTAATGAATAATGACACACACTAGACGTCAAAATCTTTCTTCATTTTATTTCTGTATATTTTCCTAATAGAATATTCACTTTTTTTTTGTTTAATTCTCAAATTTTTTACTTTTAATAACTGCAGCTCATTTATTATTTTGAAATTTATTTTCTGTCATAGGTCAAATGCCAATGTGTGATAATATATATGAGCTGAAGTCTCGAAATGAGCTTCAAGTAAGCTTGACGCTGTCATATAAACGCGGTATATTAAATAAAATTTAACGAAATATTGCTGATGATTCTTCCAAAACTGAACGCATTTTAAGCCTAACCCAAATGTAGAAAGTCTTTACTCTTTAGCAAGATAAATGAATGACATTAAAAATACAACAGCAAAATAGTTTAAAATACTAAAAAAAATTGTTAATTCTCCATTTAATATTTGTAAAAGTTCTGATGTATTTTGTACATTTTATCATGTACATTTTAATGCAACAAACGTCAAATTTCTCAAAAAAAGCTTTATTTCCTCGACTTAAAGCGTACACCTTCAGACTTGACGAAAGATTCATTCAGATATAACCCCTAACTATAATAGTCATATAATGTCATATGAACTTTCGATAAATATTAGATATGCATATGATACACAAAATCGTAACCCTACTTTAATAGTCGCAACCAATCATACGCATAAAATGCCAAACACAAACATTTAATACACAATTATAAAAAATTTATGTATTAACCTTTTATGTTTAATTCTGAAATTTTTTACTTCTTGTTAATTATAGTTTACGTTACTTCTAATTTCTTTTCAATTTAGTTTGCTTGTATGTATGATATCATATGATATGTACGTTTTGTTTAAAATTCTTAGACTTTTAAATGATAACGAATGATGGTTATGACCATTAAAGTTAGTGATATGAAATGTCATACACCGTACAAAATATCATATGACTATTATAGTTAGAGGTAAAGAGAGATTGCTTAAAAGTGGCCTTAAGTTGTCAGCATTATACTTTGAACATTTGGTGAAAATCTTAAGTCATTTAAACATATCTGAGGACGCTACTACGTGCTATCGTTTCTGGATTTTTTTTAAAGCAAATTTTGACAATTTAGACAAGAAATTGTCAACCAAATAACGTCGAAAATGCTTATTCGAATAGAAGAAACTTGTTTTTAAATTCAAATTTGATATTTGTGGAATGAATAAAATAAAATAAATAATTTAAAATATTTGTCTTGTCGAAGCAAATTTTGCTGTGTAACCCACGTTTAATTTAGTTTTTCTAAATTAAACGAACTAATGCGCCATCTGTCACATCCGGTGTTAATTCATTTGACATTAACAAATTCCTTTCTTTCCGATTTTGTGAAATTGACAAGGTGTGTAAATTTAATAAAAATTTTTAATTTCTTATTTCACTAAAACTAAGTATAATTATTTAATTAATATCAATAATTTTTGAAACAATGTAGTTCTAATAAGAAATTAAAATATTTTATATGATGATATGTTAAATAGAAGTGTTGATACACGTGCGTAATTCTAATTTCAGGTTCAATCATCAAAATGCAAATCTTCGTACGCGGTTTTGAAAACATTGAAACATTTGATGTTTCAAAAGAAGACACAATTCAAAGTGTTAAAGTAAGAATAATTATTTGAATAATTTAATATAAAAATTAACCAACTTATTATTTTAGCTACAAATTTCTCAAAAATACGGAATTAATGGTGATGAAATCGCTTTACATAGTGAAGGAAATGTTCTTGAAAACAATATACAAATAGGAGAATTACCATCATTTGAATTGGACATTACTGTTCCACTTCTTGGTGGTAAAGTTCACGGTTCATTAGCTCGTGCCGGTAAAGTTAAAGGTCAAACACCAAAGGTAGAAAAACAAGAAAAGAAAAAGAAGAAGACAGGTCGTGCTAAGAGGAGAATTCAATACAACAGACGTTTCGTTAATGTTGTAGCCGCTTTCGGTCGTCGTCGTGGACCAAATGCTAGATCAACATAAGATGTAAATTCCTTAAAAAAATAAATTTTTAATTAATTTAGAAAATGAGTTTTAAATTTTAAAATAAGTGGAAATAAGTACTAGACAGAATATTGTGTGGTATTGGTTAATGAATTAATATAAACTAAACTTATGATTTCAAGTTACTATAAACTAAATCTTGGAATTGGAAAAAAAATCTTATTTTTATAATAATTACCTACCACCGTGTTCTTTTATCAAATTCACTTTGAAAGTGTGTACCTTTAATCAAAAATCTAATTTTATTGTCATATTTAGTTTATTTTCATGAAAAGTGAGCCTGATAGTTTAACCAAAATTCTTTATCCGCGTTAGGGAATCTTATTTTATGATATAAACTCTTCATCTGTTCACATTAGAATAACTGAAATTATTTCATTAGTTATCAGTATTTCACTTATCAGGACTGATAATTGTTATATAATTCGCTTCTAAAGCAAATTCTTCACCTGTTTGTTAAAAACAAATTTTACGCAAATTGATATTGTAACGATAAAAAAATCAGCTTTAGATTTAAATAAAAAATACGTTTATTTATATTAAAAGTGTGTAATTTCAAATATAGGTTTTGTAAATATACATATATTTAATTTTCCTTATGGAAATTAAATTATTTGATCATTCTTAAAATATAATTCCTTTTGAAAGTTCCTCGCAAATTTCTTAAAAGAGTTGTTAAAATCGATTTTTAAAAAATTCCTGAAAAATAAAAATAAACACAAAAATCGGGGATCGCAACTTTCCCATAAATTGTATAAAAATCCGAAGTGCACCTAAAAACTGCATTATGAGGAATATAATGAAATGAGTAAAAGGTTTTGCAATAACAAAAAAAAATTTTTCAAAAAGACTTACAAACTTGATAAATCAAAAAATTTTCGATATAATCTTGTATATCCAAATCGCGTTTAAAAATTATTGAAGAGATAAAATTGCATGCATTAGCAGAATTTAATTGCATTGTTTTATTAGGGTTTGAGGCTACAGTTTTCTCTGTAAAGATTGTTGAAGACTTGGACATAATTATTGCCCAAAAAACTGCAGAAATTTTCTTATTTTTTTTCGTAAACTAATTTTTTTTTATTAAAAAATATTACATTCATAATTTTTCTTAAACGACAATCACAAATTAATATTATCGTCGTATCTATCTTTGAACTGTAAAAGGCTTTCAAGTGTTTCTACATATTCATCCGACTCTAATCCTGATTCCTTAAAGCGATGAAATCTTGAAATTTTAATTTTATTTGCTTCGTTATGTAAAGATTCTAATGTATTGGATATGTCGCCTGATGCCTGTACAAATGCTATACTTGGTAAAGATTCAATGCTGGTATTTAAGTTTCTTGGAGAATTAACTAAAAATCCTTGCTTATTTAAAAACGGATCAAATGAACCGTTTAAATAGGGATATTGAATTTTAATTGGTAATTCTGTTGCATATATATGAGATAAACTTCTATGATCTACAGATTGAAAATATAATTGAAACATTTCTGAAATAGAATTACATGTAGGAATGTTTATTTGATTTTGTGTCTGACGAAATTCTTTTTTCAATCGGTTTTTAGGTATACCACGTATGCAAACTGTCTGAGTATAATAATTTGTAATATTACAATTGGGAGACAATTGCGTAAAGAATGGATATTCAATTTCATTTAAAGTGTCAAACAAACCATAATCATTCTGCATGGGAAATGGTAAAGATAAAGCGGCTGCTGCCAAATTTCTACCATAGCCATTTATATTGGAACAAAATTCAAATAAATGCGATGAATATTGTTTGAATCTATATCGTAAACTTATTGTCTCTAAGTATGTAGCTAAAATGGCTGATGTATCTTTAACAGTATTCGAGTAGTTTATATGTTTAAAACTTCTGGAATTCGAATTCATTCGAAAAACATTTTCTTCTGTAGATAACGATACAAACAAATCGCTGTATTCAATTAAACCCGAATACGATGAAGCAATATTCACCAATCGCATCGCATTGTTCCATTTATCATATACTGCTGTTTGTGGTTCAAAAATCGGCACAGCAAAACTTACTTTATTATATTCATCTTTAAGATATTGTAAGCATTTACCAGCAATACCTACAAATCCGTTTGTCGAATCAAAAAGTGTTTGAAATCCTTGGCAGTTATTGCATTCCTCGATGTACTTTCTAATATTGTCTAGAAAATCTTCTTGAAAAACATTTGTTTTCCACAGACTTTCACCACTCGAAAACACATCATCTTCAACCGAAATTGTTTTATCTTTAACGAGTAGAATTGAGCGTGGGTGAAATTGCGTATCTACAATGTCAATCCAAGAACCCTTGTCATTTGAAGTCATATCTTCATCAGTTGTAGAAGTATCTTCTGGCTCTTTGTGCAGATTTTTCTTTTCAATAATGTCAATTTTATCCGGATACCAATTAAGTTTTGTATCACTCGTAGGAACTTGTTGATTATCAGAATTCATGTCTTCCGGTGGACTCTCTTCGTATAAAGAACATATTTTTGAAATACCTTTTAAATTTTTATCTAAATCTACTAACAATACGCGAGGAGTAAATGTTATATATCCGTTGCTATTGCTGCCTTCTCTATATAAAACGTGATGATCAATTTCAGAATCAATTTCACGATCGAAATTAAATGAAGATTCTTGTAAATTCCACCAATGCGCACCAACATAATTAGCATAATTTCCAAATTGAAAAGTCAATACTTCTTTTGTTATTGAATTCATAACTATGGTTCTTTTTTTTTGCTTTCAAAAAATTAAGATTTTAATAAATAAACAATATAAATTTCCGCAAAATACTTTTGTTTACACATTTACACCACTATATTTATATTCCATATTTCTATCAACACACCTGACAAGGGACAAGTGACTAATATCATTTTGACAGAAAAATGACAATTTATAGCGCTCGAAAATAATCTAGTTTCTATAAAATTTTTCAATTACAAACCAATCACTTAAAGGTAATACGGAAAATGAAGTTTAAATCGATTATTAAGTTTTAAAATATCTAGCAATCAATATCTTTTCGCATTGTCCTATATTAACTTTTTACTTAGTAATAACATTCGTCCATTCCCTAAATTTCCATTTTTTCTATTGATCGCTACAACATTTTTGCATGTACATACTTTTTTGATATTTTAATAAATATTCAATTATCCCTTTTTTGACATCTTTTTTGATGCATTACCTCAGAACAATTACAAATATTTGAACTTATTAATTCAAGTGACTAGTATGTAAAATAAAAATGTCACTTAATATAATATTAAAAAAATTTATCAACATTTTTCATTCTAATAAATTTTAATTTTCATAACCTACTTATGTGAACGGGCTTGAGTTTCCTATAAAACTCAGTCTCCTAGCGCTATGCTAGAGTTAAAAAGAAGTAAATATTTAGTACAAATTTTAAGCACAAGATGACGTTAGTTTAATGTTTATGCGAAGAAAACACCGGCTTCATTATTAGTTTATTGGGAAATGCAAACTTATTGCAATTTCAAGGGTCTCGGAATTTATTGCTTGTGTCAAATGTGTAATTTTCTTTATATATCCTTTTAATTTTGTTTAAGTGCTACTTAAAATTCATAAAATTTAATTTAATTTATTAAGATTAATTATTGAATTATTTGTAAATAAAAATGAGTCACCATTACGTTGTGACAGCCCAAAAACCAACGGCAGTTATTTCCTGCGTTACTGGTAAGTTCAATTTTTAAGAGGTTAGATAAAACAATAAGAAAAAATAATATGTAAAATGATGAAATTTCAAGATTCTAATTCAAATTAGTATTCTTGTTATACCAAAATGATTTTTAGGAAATCTTAAAAAAATTATACTATAATCCGTTGTTCTTGAACCATATAATACCTTAGTTATCCTAATTTTTGTGTTTCTATTTTTAGGGAATTTTACATCACCTACTGACCTGAATTTGATTGTTGCGAAAAATTCACAAATTGATATATTTTTGGTGACTCCTGAAGGTCTAAGACCATTAAAAGAAATTAATATCTATGGACAAATAGCAGTTATGAAACATTTTCGACAGCAAGTGAGTTGGAAGTAATTTGTTCTTTTTATGTTTTCTAATATGGTTTTTTTCAAGGACTCTCAAAAAGATTTATTATTTATATTAACACATCTTTATAATGCGATGATTCTTGAATGTAAAATGAAAGGTGATGATATTACGGTTATAACAAAAGCTCATGGTAATGTTTACGATCAAGTTGGTAAACCATCTGAAAATGGAATAATAGCCGTGATAGATCCTAAAGCACGCGTTATTGGAATGTGCATGTATGTCGGTGTATTTACAATTATTCCGCTTGATAAAGATTCTGGGGAACTAAAAGCAACAAGTTTAAGGTAGTCCAACAAAATAAATTTCATATTTATATATAATAATAAATTTTAGAATGGATGAGCAATTAGTTTACGATGTTGAATTTTTATACGGTTGTGTAAATCCAACTATAATTGTAATTCATAAGGACAATGATGGTCGACATGTTAAAACCCATGAAATAAATTTACGTGAGAAGGAATTCATGAAAATTGCTTGGAAACAAGAAAATGTTGAAACGGAAGCTTGTATGCTTATTCCGGTGTCCACACCATTAGGTTAAAATAAAGAATTTTATAAAATCAATTACATATTTTATAACTGAACAATTTTAGGTGGGGCTATTGTAATTGGAAGAGAATCAATTGTTTATCACGATGGAAGTACATATGTAGCAGTTGCACCTTCAATATTTAAGGTATAATTTAGTATTAACTTAATTAAAAAAAAAAACTTAAAATATATTTTGTTCTATTTTCTAACAGCAAAGTACGATCAATTGTTATGCTAGAGTTGACAGCAAAGGGCTAAGATATTTGTTAGGAAATATGAGTGGGCAATTATTTATGTTATTTTTAGAAACCGAAGATAATGCAAAAGGTACTCCGTTTGTGAAAGATCTAAAGGTAGAACTTTTAGGTATGTCGATAAATAAAAATATTTTTAATTATAAATATTTACAAGAAAAAATCATTGTAGGTGAAATTTCTATCCCCGAATGCATAACTTATCTTGATAATGGTGTACTTTTTATTGGATCAAGACATGGGGATTCTCAATTAGTTAAATTAAGTGTTTCTGTAAATGAAAGTGGTTCTTATGTAGTGCCCATGGAAACATTTACAAATTTAGGACCAATATTAGATTTATGTGTAGTTGATTTGGATCGGCAAGGTCAAGGCCAAATTATTACATGTTCTGGAAGTTTTAAAGAAGGCTCTTTAAGAATAATAAGGTGACATATATTGAACAAATAAATAATATGATAAATTTATAAGTTGTAAAAAATAATTCTATAGAATTGGAATTGGAATACAAGAGCACGCCTGCATTGATTTGCCTGGTATTAAAGGAATGTGGTCTCTTAAAGTTGGAAATGAAAATACGAACTATGAAAATACTCTTGTACTTGCGTTTGTAGGGCATACAAGAATACTTACATTAACAGGTGAAGAAGTTGAAGAAACTGATATTCCAGGTTTTCTTTGTGATCAGCAAACATTTTATTGTGGAAATGTTGAGTATGATCAGGTGAATACCGTTTAAAAAAAAGTTATTTTTCATTTCGAAAATATCATATTTTATTTTTTGTTTAGATAATTCAAGTCACTCCATTATCAGCAAGACTAGTCAAAATTGGAAGTAAAAATTTGGTTGATGAATGGAAACCACCGGGCGACAAAAGAATTGGTGTAGTAGCATGTAATAATAATCAATTAGTGTGTGCATCAGCAAATGAAGTTTATTACATTCATATTGAAAATAGTAGATTAGTTGAGAAATCCAAAAAGACTCTTGAATATGAAGTGGCATGTTTAGATGTAACGCCTATTGGAAACGATGTAAAATCAAGTTTTGTAGCTGTTGGGCTTTGGACAAATATTTCAGCTGTTGTTTTAAATTTACCGGAGCTCGATGTTCTTTATACACAAAAGCTCGGTGGTGGTATGATTAAACTTGTTTTTTACTATTTTTATAATTGTTATTTTTAAACGGTACTATTTTTTTTTTAGAAATTATACCTCGGTCGATATTAATGACAACATTTGAAGGCTGTCATTATTTACTTTGCGCTCTTGGTGATGGTTCAATGTTTTATTTCGTTCTAAATGAGCAAGATGGAACTCTTACTGACAGGAAAAAAGTAACTTTGGGAACTCAACCAACCATTTTAAAAACTTTTAAGTCTTTTTCAACGTCGAATGTTTTTGCCTGTTCTGATAGACCTACAGTTATTTACTCATCAAACCATAAATTAGTATTTTCGAATGTGAATTTGAAGGAAGTAAACCATATGTGCTCTTTAAATGCTGAAGCTTATCCTGATAGTTTAGCGTTAGCTACAAAAAATTCAGTTATTTTAGGAACTATTGATGAAATACAAAAATTACACATTCGAACTGTACCTTTAGGTGAAGGTCCTAGAAGAATTGCATATCAAGAAAGTTCTCAAACCTTTGCAGTTTCAACAATACGAACTGACGTTCAAGAAACATCTGGTTTGGTTCCGTCGAGACCAAGTGCTTCAACACAAGCTCAAAATATAACATCTTCGAGCAATACATTGCCAAAATCAGGAACTGCTGGAACATCAGCAACAAATATTGAGATTGGTCAAGAAATTGATACAAATAATTTATTGGTAATAGATCAGAATACTTTTGAGGTATTACATGCTCATCAATTTATGCCATCTGAATATATTGTGTCGCTGATGTCTGCAAAATTAGGAGAAGATCCTAATACATATTATGTTATTTCAACAGCTATTGTTCATCACGATGAACCCGAACCAAAAGTCGGTAGAATAATAATATTTCATTATAATGATGGTAAATTAACACAAATAGCTGAAACAAAAATTGATGGTTCGTGTCATGCTTTAGTAGAATTTAATGGTAAAGTTTTAGCTGGTATAAACAGTTTTGTAAGATTATATGAATGGACAAGTGAAAAAGAATTGCGTATGGAATGTAATATTCAAAGTAATATATCTGCATTATATTTAAAATCGAAAGGTTAGTTTTCATTGTTTCAAAAATAAATAATTTATAAATTTACAATATTTTATAAAATTTTTTAGGTGACTTTATATTGGTAGGCGATCTTATGAGATCTATGACTCTTTTACAACATAAACAAATGGAAGGCATATTTGTTGAAATAGCTAGAGATTGTGATCCAAAATGGATCCGAGCTATTGAAATTTTAGACGATGATACATTTTTGGGTTCCGAGACTTTTTCAAATCTCTTTGTTTGTCAAAAAGATAGGTAACATTGTTTAAAACTAAGTAGAATATTTTGTATAATTCGATATTTTTATTAGCGCTGCAACTACTGATGAAGAAAGACAACTTTTACCAGAAGTTGCTAGATTTCATTTGGGTGACATAGTGAATGTATTCCGACACGGTTCTTTAGTGATGCAAAATGTAGGCGAAAGAAGTACACCAAATCAAGGATGTGTTTTATATGGAACAGTTAATGGAGCCATTGGAATTGTGACACAAATTCCTCAAGATTTTTATGATTTTCTACATGCTCTTGAAGAACGTTTAGCCTATACAATCAAATCAGTTGGAAAAATAGAACATTCATTTTGGAGAAGTTTTAACACACCACAAAAAATTGAAATTTGTGAAGGATTTATAGATGGTGATTTAATAGAAAGTTTCTTAGATCTAACTAGAAATAAAATGGCAGATACAGTACAAGGTTTAGAGGTAATAATTTTAGTTTTTTTTTGTAAGCCAATTTTTTTTAAATCAAATTTTTCAAAGATGGCTGTCAATGGAACGAAACAAGAAGTTACAGTGGAGGATGTTATTAAAATAGTTGAAGATTTGACCAGAATTCATTAAAGGTCTTAATTCACTTTTAAAATGTTAAAATATAATTAATGTGAGTTATATAGATATATTTTTTGACTAATAAAAATTGGAGCGTGAATATGTGTTTTTGATAATTATATGTTTATAATTTGCCAACTACTGAAATATCAATATTTGTTTTTGATTTTTTGTATAAATTTTAAATGATAAAATTCTTTATAATTTTTTAAATACAAATTCAAATTTTATCTTTAGTTACATTGAGAAATTATAGTCTAAGATTAAACAGCATATGTAAATAATTAAAACCAGTTATTTTAAATAATAATTTGAAATTTATAAACCTTTTAGTTACCTACTACACATTATTTCATAATAAAATTTTCGAATTACATATTTCCTATATATAAGGTTATGCTTTTATGATAATTTAGCTTTCCTATATTAATTAACAAAAATTGCATTTATTCTATTAAATTAAAAAAATGAATAAACAAAAACTAGTCTTTCTTATAAACAAAAATAAAATTATAATGATTCTCAATCTTATTAAACTTATGTAGTTGATGATACAGCTAATTTCTTTAAATGTTCCATAAACACTTGCAAAGATACATCATCAGTAAGAACAGGTGCACCACCATCCTGCAAATTTGAATATTTTTTAAATTTATTAGAAATTTAAATATCAAGAAAATTTACCTGTCCGTAAGCATACATATTATTATGCGTTTGCGATGGATTAACTTTAGATAGCAAAAATCGAGCTTGAGACCCTCCATGTTCCGTGTCAATATATCTTGGCATTGGAAATCTAGTTTGTAAAATTTCTTGAGCATCATCTACAGGTGCTTGTAATAATTGTTTGAAATTTTCGTATTCAGGCATATCTTGATATTTTAATGCTCTCCATTGGGCTATAGTTTCGCCGTGATAAATTAAAATTTGGAAGAAAGTATCCATAAGCAGTATACGGTCGGGTTGGATTGATGAGGTATCCAATAAAACTGGCTCTGGAGGACCATTAAATGAATAACTATATAAAATTGGTTGTATCATAATTAAAGATTGAGTTAAATCTTCTCGCATCAACATATGACGATAAAAAGTCGTTTCATCTGGAGAATTATTAAATACTTGCAAAAATTGCGATCTACGTAAATGGTACATAAATTGCGGATAAAGTGAGAAATTTTCAGTTAATCTGAAACTATTTGGATCATCTTTACTATATTCTCCGAATTTTTGACACTAAAAATAAAATATATGTAGAGCATTTTTTTTTTCTACTTTTTAATTTTATTACCAATCTAATTAATTGTCTATCAACCCATCTCAAAACATCGGGTCCATCATCAGTTTCGGCCTTGTAAACTACCATTCTTGACATTATTACTGCTGCTGCTTCTTGATCGAATCCAGCGCTTATATGATGAACATTCGTATTTGCGTCAGCCCAACTAAAAATTACAAAATTTTACTAAATAATTTTTAAATCTTTTTAAAAATTTTACTTTCTAGCTAGAGTAGTAACTCGAATGCGCCGTTGTCCAGTAGGATGCTGATATTGAGTTATGAATTGCAGGCAACCACGACCGCCTTGTGGAATTGGCGCTGCATGTTGATTTACAATTTCAAATAAAAATGCCATCGTAGAACTGGGATTAAATGCACAAATTTTCCATTGGGTGGTTCCCCCCATTCCAATTTCTGTATCCGAAACTGAAGGACTCTTCACATTCAAAGACACACATGAACCAATACCGCCAGAAATTTTTATTTCACGCGAACATTTAACTTCCATAACACCGTTGAAAGCCATTTTCAGGTCACCTTTTTCATCACGAGCAAATACTCTTTGGAATGTTTGTTTAAATAATGAAGAATTAAAGGAGTCACCCATTACCATATGGCCTCCAGTGGAATTACAACATTGTTTCATTTCCAATAAGCCAGTTTGATCAAGAGCACATGAATAAATCTAAAATATGAAGGTCACTAATTAATATAAATTTAAAACATTTAACAATTGCTTACATCAACACAATGACCGTTGGTAGCAGCTCGTAAAGCTAACGCATCATAGTGTTTAATACCTTTTTTCATGTATTTTGCATTATCTTTATGAATATCATGATGGGAACGGATAGGATGTTTTAATTCATCATCTACAACTTGACCTGGTCCTTGAGAACATGGTCCACCAACAAACATCATAATACGAGCTGCTGTATTAGGATATGTGCACTCCAAAAGCCCGACGGCAATTGAAAGTGCTGTACCTGTCGATCTTAAATATCTTCTTCCTTGACCAACAGGCCATGGATCCCTTTGCAATTCACTTAATAAGTCTGTTAGAGACATGTCACATTGATTAATTGGTTGAATAAATCGATTTCCTGGAGGAGCTTGTTGCTGTTGTTGTGGAGTCATTCGTTGTTGAGTTGGATTTGGAGCAGGTCCTCTGCCAATTCCGAGCATATCTTGTACTTGCTTCGCAGTTAAGTCTTTTGTACCCTTAAAAACATAGCACTTCGAAATACCTTCAGCTCCTAATTCATGAACTTGAACCATTTTACCAAAAGTTATTAAACCCACACGAGCATTTGGAGGCAAAAGACTTAACGACATTGTTAAAGAATCTTTTAATGCACATAGTTCTTCTTCATCCATGCATGTATCAACAAGATACAAAAAGACAGGAGGCATAAAAGGAGCTCTAGGAATTGTATACTCAATTGTACTAAAACCGGGAATTAATTCTGCAGGTTGATGTTGTTCGGATATGGCAGCATATTGCGGTGGAAACTAAAAAAAAAGTTCTTTAGTAATTCGATTTATGTCTACATTTATAATTTAATGTTATACTTACTGGATTTCTTTGGAAACAAAAATTGCAAACCCAAAGTTTAGCACGATAATCTACTTGACAAAGAGGGTTAAGAACAGCTCGACATGTTGACCTTGTACATATCACAGGTTCATATTGAATAGGTGGTAAATCCGGGCGTTCCCTTAGTGGTTGATACAAACAAGCAAGAGGTACAACTAAACGTCCTGCATCAATACGACTTGAAGGCCACACATTCCAAGTAAGACGAATTCCATCCCGTTCTTCATTTTGCTGGATAAATTCTTCATAAGTAGTCATTATAACCACTTATTTTAAAGTTGGCAAACAAGAATTGATATAATAAATATTTTACTTTATATTTAAATAATTGATATACAAAATAAAATTAAAAATTATTAATTTTATTTTGGGAAGCGAATTAATGAAGCCTAGGCCACGTCACTTTTGGTTCGTGTCTGTTTTCCTTCTGCCAAAGAAAATATTAAATCTGGAATATATCTGGATTAAGTTGACATTGAGTTGTCAAATGTCAATTTTTTTATTTTTAATAGAAAATTAAATGTCACTTTACTAAATGTAGTTTACATGCGATAATTCAAACTACCGCTAACTTCTCCACATATAAATAAAACTTAAAATATAAGCTTAAACTTTATTTTTAAATTTAGTTTATGTTATTTAGTTTTATCAAAAACGATTTTGGTGATGAATTGGGGAGTCTTAAATATATATTAATTCAAGAATTTAATTCTATTTTAATATTTTACTATATTTATTTTTTAATATAAACCCAGTAATCCATATGTCAAAATGTTGGAATTTTAATGGAAGTTGTTATGTCTAAATATGAATTTGGGTTTGTTGGGTAAACATTAATTTGATGGTTATTTGGCTATGTGTTTGTGCGTAAGAGCGTCCTGAAATTTGTCTAGAAAAATGATAAAAAATATTTTTATTTTAGTTTAAATTATTTTAAATAAATATTTGCATTAAAAACTTTATTTAAAAGTGTTTGCAAGTGAAATAAAATACAGAAAAATGGCTACTAATATGTATAGAGTTGGAGGTAAGATTTCTTTAAAGCTCAATAAACTTTAGTGGATACTTGAACCCCCATTATTCTTTTTATTGAAATATGAAATGCACTTGTTTCTTAAATATTAAAATTACATGCTGTTGCTGAAGTGTATACAATTTATGTAAATATGTTATTTGTAGATTATGTTTATTTTGAAACAACAAACTCATCACCGTTCTTGATTCGGCGAATAGAAGAATTAAATAAAACGCCTTCTGGAAATGTTGAAGCTAAAGTGATGTGTTTTTATAGAAGACGAGACTTGCCAAATCCTCTTGTTCAATTGGCTGATAAGCATCAGTGTATGTTATTGTTCTTTTTTTAGAACTACTTTTTAATAAGTACTTTTAGTGGCAGCTGCAGAAGATTCACCAATTGCAATTAAATTAAAGAAAACTTGGTTAAGAACCCCTGTAGGAGAAGAGCAAGCAGCTCAAGCTGTTTTAGACCCTTCAATTGGTATTAAAACATTTTTAAAAGGGGTATTTTGAATTCTAAATCTAAATTATCATTTTTAGCTTCTTTAGATGAAGAAAAATCAAATTCAGGTGGAAATGGAGTTGGAAATTCGGAATTAAATACCAAACAAAGACACCAAATAAAGCACAGAGAACTTTTCTTATCTAGACAAGTAGAAACATTACCAGCGACTTCAATTCGTGGAAAATGTTCTGTCACTTTATTAAATGAAACGGAATCTCTGACTAGTTACTTGAATAAAGATGTAAGTATTCTTTTTGCATGTTGAAAAATCTAAGTTTATCTTACATTCTTACAAATTTAAAATTTATGTCTAGGATTCATTTTTTTACTGTTTGGTATTTGACCCAAATCAAAAAACTTTATTAGCTGATAAAGGTGAAATTCGTGTCGGTAACCGTTATCAAAGTGATATCATTCCGATGCTTAAAGAAGGAGAGAAAGACGAGAGAACATTAGAACAAGTTGAAACCTTAGTTTGGAACCCAAATCATAATTTAACTGATAGAAAAATTGATCAATTCTTAGTTGTTTCGCGGTCTATTGGAACTTTTGCTCGAGCATTGGATTGCAGTAGTTCGGTAAAACAACCTTCTTTACATATGTCAGCAGCAGCTGCAAGTCGTGATATTACCTTGTTCCACGCGATGGATATACTGCATAAACATAATTATTCAATTGAAGAGGCAATGTGTTCATTAGTTCCCTCAACGGGACCTGTATTGTGTCGTGACGAAATAGAAGACTGGAGTGCAGCTGAAGCAAATCTTTTTGAAGAAGCTTTAGATAAATATGGAAAAGATTTTAATGATATTAGACATGATTTTGTAAGAATCTTAATACATTAAAAACAAAAAAAAATATTTTACAATTCATTTTTTTGTTTCAGCTTCCTTGGAAAACCTTAAAACAAATTATTGAATATTATTATATGTGGAAAACTACTGATAGATATGTTCAACAAAAACGAGTTAAAGCTGTTGCAGCAGAATCCAAACTTAAGCAGGTTTACATTCCTAATTATAATACCAAATCAAATTCTGGTGCAATAAACAATAAGGGAGGACATAATTTTAATGGATCTGCAGATGTTATCATTGATGATCTTAGTGGTAAACCTTGTGAATCATGCTCAACAAGTTCTTCAAATCAGGTAATTAGATATTTTTAATTTATACTCTGATAGAATTTTCTTTTAAATCTCTCGAATTTACAATTTTTAATTAGTGGTATCCTTGGGGACCACAGCATATGAATTTCCGTTTGTGCCAAAATTGCTGGAATTATTGGAAAAAATATGCTGGCCTGCAAACACCTACCAGAGTTTCAGATAATGAGGTTGAAACCAAAAAGAAACCCGTTGTTGAATTGGAAGAAGATAAGTTAAATGACTTATCCAACAAACAACACAAGTAGAAACATACTAAAGAATCATAATTTTTTATGATTCTAAATTAGTTTTTTTAATTTTAGGTGCTCAATTATTAATTGTGGGAAAGAGTTTAAACTTAAAACTCACTTGGCAAGACATTATGCCCAGGCTCATAACATAGCATTACGTTCCGGATCCCCAAGGCCAATTATGAAAACGAGAACAGCTTTTTATTTGAAAACCACACCTTACACAAGATTATCTAGAATACTATGCAGACATTTAATAAAAGCTAAAAAAGCGGCTCGTCAACCTTCTTATTTAATTAACATTCAAGCGGTTAAACAAGAATGTAATTATTTTTATTAATAATTTTTATTTGTTTTAATTTAATATAAATTTTGTTTTTAGTTTCTATTCGATTAGCAAGCAAACCTCATCTTAATCTAAAGAGTCTAAGTGAATTGTTGCTGAAAAAGAAATGTCGTGGTAGTGTCACAAAAATAGCAAATCGCCTAGGGTCTCCGGGTGGACAAAATGAATGGTTAATTTTAACTCCAAAAGAAAACATGCCACAACCTGATAAAGTAGCGTTTCCCAGACCTCCAAAGGCTTCTGATGGTAGTTTATTATATGAAAGAGTTCCAAATAAACAAATTGAACCAGATATTGTTACTTTAATACCAACTGGAGCAAATACGTCAATTAAAAAACGACCATTTGAGGATGTAATAAACAATCCAGAAAGTAAAGATTTACATTATTAATTTAAGATCATTTTTTTAAAACATTGTTTTATTTTAGTAAATGTAATGGCTGTTCCACCTAGCGTCGTTGTTGGTCCGCCTACAAAAAGAGCAAATAAGGATCCTATGCCTTCACATAGACCTACTGCAGAGCAGTTCGCAGCAATTGTTGCAGCTTCAGGACAAAATATCCCAAGACACCACGTATGCCTTCAATATTCATAAATATAATTTTATTTTTTAATAATAAATTTTATTTTTAGTTAAATGGAAAACCAAAAATTGCTCAAATGACACGGACGGGTTCTGGACGAAAACAGGTTATAAGTTGGATGGATGCGCCAGATGATGTCTATTTTAGAGCTAATGATGCATGCAAGTACGTTGATTGTGTATATGTTTTTAAAAGTTAATTTAATTTACTATATTTTTTTAAATATCAGAAAAGTGAGAAAATCTTTATCAACAATAGAATTAAGGCGTGCAGCTCGGAAACCATGGAGAAACTTACCTATTCCAAATATACCAACAATACCTTCAACTGCAAATGATTTGCAAGTTGTGGTGCTAGATTGATTGACATCAAGTCCCCGTCAATATCCTTCTTAGTATATAGATAAATCTTTTTTTAATATAATGAAAAAAAAACAAAAAAAAAACAAAACAAAAAAAATTTTACATTAAATTTAAACAAAACAAAAAACAAATAAAATATTTTATTACTTAAATATAAATTATCAATAAATTATTATAAATATTTTTCCTATAATTATAATTAAAAAACTTGTAGTGACAGCTTATAAATTCATAAAATATATTAATTTTTTTTTTTTATAATATCATATAATTTAGATTGAAGCTGTTTAAAATTAAATTTTACCGCTTCTATGTGTGAGGTTTAAGGAATTTAAATTGTGAAAAAAAAAAATATCAACAAACAAAACAAAATCATATTCTTCATAAAAAAAAGGCATATGTAAAATAAACAATGTATTATTATTTTCTATTTGAATTATGGCATATTAAAAAACAAAAACAAAACCAACATTATTATAAAAATAGGATAGTTTTATCTTTTAATGAACTTTAATTAAATAAAATTTATTTAATTTTAATCTAAATTTACGTTAGATATAAAAATTTCTAAAATGCATAGCACATGTTTTATGCAAATAAAAACAAATCTGATTAATTTAAAAAAATAATTGCGTTTTATTTCCAAATTATCTTAAATTTAATACAAAAAATGAAAAGGGGTTTTCTAAAGTAGTATATTTATATAATTTAATTTAATTTTCAGTACAAAGCTAATCAACTTTGGTAAATAGATTGACTTTTATTTGATAAGGCAATTTAAATTGCATTGGAAAAATTATGTGACATCACACTACAATAAAAAAAAAATTATATACATTCAGCACACTTAAGATAATTGATTTTAGAGTTTTTTTTTTCAGAAATTAAATAACCCTTCAAGTAATGCAGGAAAAATATAAATTTTCAATATAAACATTAAGTTTGATCTTCATAAAAATATTTTATTAAAATATATTATAAACTGGTAACAAAATTCCTATATTCCAAATATGTTTTCAAGAAATTCCTAAATTTCCTATTTTTAAAACTTTATAATAAATTTTTTTCAGATTTTTATACTAAGTTTCTTTCAGATACAATACATGATATATTCATAGTACTAAAATATAAACTTTAATATTTTCAATATTATAATAAAAGATATAAAAATTATAATGTGGGTTAATATTAATTAGTTTTTAATAAACAATTGTAATAGCATTTACAGTTTCACAATTTATATATATTTTGTGTATTTTATTATTACTATAAGAAGTTTTTAAAAACAAATAAATTTAAAATGTTGTTCAACTGCCAACAAAGAAATCTATTGATTTTATTTTTAATATAAATTAATTACTTGGACAGTTCGAAGTTAAGAGAATAAAATATTTTTTGAATTGTATTTCCTTCGAGATTCAACTATTAACTTTATCAAACTTGCTATTAAAAAACTAATTATCAAATTATATTTGAACTTTTTTTAGTTACACTATTAATTTTTTAAAAAATTTTCATAAAATCCTTAAAAATTTATGAAATCTAAATATTTTAAATGAATAAAATTGATTTAATAGGAAAATTTAGTAAGGCGAAATAATGTTTGGATTTGTCACAGAAAATCGTAGCTAAAAATTGTCCTTTTAGAAATTCTGTAAAAAATGAAACACAATAATTTTAAGCAAAATTTTTTAAATTGATTTAATAAAATCAATATTCTTTTTATTTTTAATTTTTCTCATAATAGGTTTTCATTAAATTAGTACCTTTAATAATTAACTTTAAATTATAAATATATATTATATATTTATTAAAATAATGAAACAAAGCAATATATTATTAAATAATTTATAATATAATAATAATAATAAAAATGCAATAAAAGTAATATATATATAATTTTTTTTTTTAATTTAAATTAATTTATAATGAAGTTTCGAAAGTTGGAGGTTTTGTCATGGCAGTTGATGCTTCATTTGATGTAACATTAGTTACAGCAGCAGCTGTTGTAACATGTTGTGGTATTGTGGTGGTTGATACTGTTCCTGATGTTATTCCACTATTTTGTTTAATATTAATTTCATTTTTAATTGCTTTTGCAACATCTTGTCGATATTGTGATAACGGTGAACGATATTTTGAAGCATCAATTTCATTTTTTGTAAAATTATTTTCTTCCGATTGAAAGAAAAAATTATTTTTAAAATCGATATGTTCAATTGAATCAGACTTTTCTTTTAACTTATTATCAATAATACTAGCGTTACTTATTTGTGAGCCAATTGAACCACTGGAACCACTAGTGCTATCCTCTTCTTTATTAGCCTCTGGTATTGTAGTAGACATAACATCAGTTCCAATGGAATTACCTAAAGCGTAATTACGTTTTTTAGCACCACCACCACCTATTATATATTTTGATGGTGAACCAAATTGACCTTGTCTTATCATTCTACGATTAGCAAATTGTCTTGGGGAACGACTTAATTCTAATAATAGCATACTTGAATTTAATGAACTAGAAGATGTTGGTCCTGTTACTGAATTTATTTTTTGTTTTCCAGGTCCACATATCGTTGATGTTGATGATGACGATATTGATGGATTTAACATATTACGATTATTAAGATTATTTACTGGATTCACATTTTGTTTTGATGCTTTTAATAATTCAACAGCTGATAATTTTGCATTAGATGAATATGTATTTTTTGTTGATTTCGCTAATAATAATTTTTTAAAATCCATTAAACTAGTTTTTGCTGTTCCTAAACGATCGGAACATGTATTTGGTTTTTCATCAGCATCAGATGAATTATTATTATGCTTTGGTCTTATATTTTGTAAATCCATTGATTTAACTTTCGGTGGGGTAGAAAATTGTGTTGAATCTTGTTGTTGGTCATTTAAATTATCTAATCTTGATGGAGTTGATGTTCTAAAACTACCTCTATTACATGGTACAATTGGTGATATTGTAGATGCTGATGATATTGTTTTTGGCAAGTGTACTGGCGATTTGTATACATTTGTACTTAATTGATTTTGTTGTTTTTTTAATGTTGTTAATTCGGTATTTCGTAAAATATCTTTTCTAGGCAGTGTACCATATATTTGAGCATTACGATTGAATGGTTCATTCTTTTTTTGAAGAAGATTTTGAAATTCTGAAATTAAATAAAATAAAAAAAAAATTAATTACGCACAATATTTAAAGGAAATAAATTTAACAATAAATATTAAAAGATTTTTTAACTAAAAACACAATATACAATATATTGTCTCCTAAGTTCCTTTACAACTGAATGGCATGAAAATAAGAATAAAGACTGAAGTTATAAAAAAATAAGGAAACTAACTTGAATGTGACCAATTATAGTCATTATTATTTTGAGTATAATGCACTTTAATTCAAAAAACTTTTTTTTTGTTTTATAAGTGTTATGTACATAGATTAGGGTGTCCATTTAGGCAGATTGGATAAAGAGAGCTTTCCACAAAAAAAAAAGAGAACAAAAAGAGAACTTACAAAATCAAAAAAACAAATAAGTACAACATTTATTGTTTTATTTAAATAAATTATTTACACTTCAGAACTCAACTAATTTTCAGTTGTGAGTTTTTTAACAACATAAAATAACATAAAAACAATCAAAACATAACATTAATAAATTAATAAAAATTGTTAACTGACTTATTTCTTAATAAATAAAAATATATTAAAGAGTTTTTAAACTAATTAAATTAAAAATGTATCATTAAATTAAAAATGTAAAAATGTAAATATCATTAAGATTTAATTTTCTTCTGAATCTGAAGATTCATATTTTTGACCTTCTTGTACTTTTTTAAGTAATTGTACATTATTTTGGCAAATTTCATAAAATTCCTCACATTTAACTTCTTTAAAATTGTAACATATTGTTAAAATTGCACGTACTGTAGAAATTTTAAGTCTATTTCTTTCTTCTGTCCATTGCGAATTCATCATGGAAAATATTCTTTCGACGTTCGCATTTTGACTCGGAATGGCAAAGAAAAATTGATTTATTTTTAATAACTCTGAATAAAATTCTGAGTTATTTGCATTGTTTTTGAAATAGGTCAGCCATTTCTCTTGTACTAAAAGTTTTTTAAATCCATCATTAGTAATATTTTTTTCAACAAATCTTTTCAGATTGCAAAATTGATCAAAACACTTTATGTCGTTAATAATCGTATCATTTTTCATTATGTGAATGTAATTTATACATTCCATTATTTCATCCAATTCTGGTATACGATTCAAATCCATCCATTTGAAACATTTAAATTCTTGAAGGTGGACAGTCCACATTTCTAAGTATTTCTTAGCGATTTTATAACAATTCAATGTGTTGAATTTAAAAATGGATACTTCACTTTCATGACCTTTCCGAACTTGTTCACGTAATATATTGTTAACATTAATTGGTAAAAATGAGTTATCATATCTATCTTGCAAAGAATTATGTAAGCTATCTAAAATTTTCATTGTGTCTAAAATTGAATTTTTTTCACTTTCCATGTTCTTACATCTCTCATGAAACAAATATGCAAATGAGTGGACGAAATATAAGTAGCCTTCGCTTAATTCTGTTTCAAAAAATTGCCTCAAAACTGTGGGACAATGTTCTAAAGATAAAAAGTATGTTTTTAAAGCTGGAAAAATTAATAAAATACGTTCTACGGCTGGAAATAATGAAAGCCAGCGGGTTTTTGAATGGCGAAGTAATTTTTTATACTCAATTTCAGCACTTATACAAAATTCTTTTAAATTATTCTCACGAATTGTATAAATAGAAAAATAATTGTAAATTTTTAATATTAATAACTCAATGTCAAAAGGCAAAGAATCCAGACCATGTTGTGCAGCATTATGAGTAACATGAACCGGACACCCAATTCCTATTAAGTTTTGATTAATTTCATCTTTTAAAAGTTTAAATACGTTTCTCTCCCCTTGCCGATTCAAACCACCGAAATTCGTGTTGCAATTATCAGCAGAATATGCAATACATTTATTGAGCAAATTAAATTTTTTTAAATATTTAACTATGTAACTTGCAATGGTTTCAGATTTCTCATTGTACAATTTATCCAAGTATATTATTTTCGTTTCTATTCCGCAAGTGTCAGTAAAATATTGAATAAGCAAAGGAAAGATTTTGTCTGACCCATGATTGCTAGCGTCAGTTGAAATAGAGATGAAAGGAGTACCGGTTTCATTATTTAATGTTTCAATGTATTTTTCTATACAGTACGGCGTAATCACATTCTTTGCAATTGCAGCTGTTTTCATTCTTGCTGATGATATTTTTTTAGCTTTTTCAGAATCATCAAATAATTTTTTTAATAATTTTGAAGTGCAATCTGTCGACCTGAAACTCATGTGATGTTTTACCGTATGAAACGCTAAAGCGACTTCAACGGCTGCAATTTGATTTTCTAGTTTAGAACATTTTTTGATAAAAAATTCATTTACTGGAGTTGAATGGTTATTACTTTGAATTATTGATTTGTGTTTTTTTGAATTTACGTGCTGATCAAGATCGTATTTACCTTTGTTTGCTAGTGAAACACTACACGAACACAAAGTGCAAAAAGCTTCGAATTTTGAATTTTTATTTGGTTGGAAACATTTATATTTTCTTTGAAGATCTTCATTAAAAACGCATTTTCTTTTCTGACTCATTTTTCTGTCCTAAAATATTTAAAAAATAAAATTTTTTAAAATTTTAATTAAATCATAATCACATATTAATATTAAAACTACCTAAAAACTTACATTTAATAATTTGAATTTCAATATTCAAAAAATTATAGGATCCAAATATTCAATGAAAATCACAATAACAATATTAACGTTCCCGGCTGAGTAATTGTAATCACTAAAAATTTTAAATAAATCATAATCACATATTAATATTAAAACTACCTAAAAACTTACATTTAATAATTTGAATTTCAATATTCAAAAAATTATAGGTTCCAAATATTCAATGAAAATCACAATAACAATATTAACGTTCCCGGCTGAGTAATTGTAATCACTAAAAATTTTAAATAAATCATAATCACATATTAATATTAAAACTACCTAAAAACTTACATTTAATAATTTGAATTTCAATATTCAAAAAATTATCGGTTCCAAATATTTAATGAAAATCCAAATAAGAATAACAATATTAACGTTCGGGCTGAGACTTGAGTCTTTGTAATCACTAACAATTGTAAATAAATTATAATCACAAATTAATGTTAACTACTTTAGTTTTAAATTAAAAATTTACATGTAATTTCAATATTTAAAAAATTGAACACATAATAAATTTAATACTTTCTGATACAAACGTTTAAAATCGCGGTTACTTGAAAAATGACATTTTCAAATAATTTTGCATTTGAATTTTGAATATTTGACATTTTAGAATGACACTGTGTATATACACAGGGTTTCCACTCAAAATTAAATATTGCCAGATCTTATTTTTCCCCAAAAGTAGTAATTTTATAAAAAAAACTGTTCAGAATTTGTTCAAAAAAATTACCAAAATAAGAGAAGAGTTACCAAGTTACCAAATTCGTCGTGTTAAAAATTAAAATTAATGAAATATTTTGTTGACATATTTAAAAAAAGAAAATAAAACAGTATTTTAGCAATTAAATAAAAAAAGAGAACAATAGAGAGTTTAGTATTTTAAAAAAAGAATAGAAAAGAGAGTATCAAAAATAGAGAACGTGTTCTCTTTAAAAGAGATACGATGGACACCCTAACATAGATAGATAAGTACCTATACAATATATACGTAGTATATATTTATATTTACTCTAGAAGGATATAGTAGACTTCTTCCTTAATATTTATATATTTAATCCCTTTCTACTTTCAATTATTGTATAGCTATTCACTGTATATAGCACTAATAATAATAATAAATATATACAATTTTATATATACATAGTTATTTAACATAACATAATATGTATAATGTTTATTCCTTTAGACAATTTGGAGCATAAAATGGATTTAACAAAGTAAAATATATAAAAGTATATATATTTATACGGATTTATTCAGAGTCCCACACAAATTCTACTTATGAATCACGTAAATAAAAATTGTATATACTTGATGAATGTATCTATACCTGCACTTTTTTAAGTTTTTCATTGAAAGGAAAATCAGGTATGTACATATATATGTTTAATACATTATATGATATACTAAAGCGCATTTTAAATGAGAGTAAAATTACGTTTAGGCTTTTTTTGTTTGTTTTTTGTTTTGTTTTAACTACAGATGACCCTAATATGTATTTTTCAATTTCATTTTCATAATGAACATAAGGAAATTCTATCGATTTTCTCTTTTTCTATTGTAAGTAAATATTATAAACTAGTTATATAAGTAATTAATACATATATATATATATAATGAATTATGTATGGTTTTACTTTTTCTTTTAATTGGAATATTATTGAAAACACTAAAAAAAAAAAAATTAAATTTTCAAATTTTTATAATAATTAATAAAGGTTTGATAATTTTACCTTTTGTTTCTTGCATTTCCTTTTTAGCTTCTAATGTTAATTCATTCGAATCGATATTTTTTGAAATTTGTCTGGTTCTATTAATTGAAAATCTTTGTTGCTCCTGTTGTTGTTGTTGTTTAATACTATTATTATTATTATATATTTTATTATTACTATTTACTGGACGAATAATTTTTAATTCACGATTAACACAACCGCCACTTAATTTTTGTAAATTATTTATATTAGTTTTATTTATTTTAAATTCATTTTTATTTTCTTCATTACTGTTGTTACTATTATTAATTTGCGTTGTTATTAGTGCTGTTGTTAATGTTGTTGTTCCTGTTGATGATGATGATGATAATGAAAGAGCACTATCTGCATCCTTAACATGTGGACCTGGTAAAAATGTAGTATGACCCCGTTTCTGTCGTCTAAGACTATCTGAATTGTATATAATTTTCCCCTGTGCATTAAAAGAAACGCGCATGTCACCTAAATTATTTGAAGCTTTTTTATTATCTTTTGCTGCTATTATTTTATCAGATTTTTTTATATCTTTCCCCATATCAAGTGCATAATTTTGAATATTTTGTGGAACATATTTTTTTTTATTATTACTATCAATTATATTAACAGTAGAATCAATTTTTTCAACATTATTTATATTTGTATTATTATTGATTTTTTCATTTGGTGGTGTAAAATCTTCTTCTTCAATTGTTCCAAATGTGTATGGATTAAACAGACTTGATGATCGACTGGTATTTGATGTTAAGTGTTGTGGTAATTCTTTTAATGAAACATATTCTGATTCAGAAGTTGTTGTTGTTGTATCAGAAATTCCATATACCGATGAAGAATTAATTTGTCGAATTTTTGAATATGGTGTAGAAACATTACATTGTAATAAAGGCATTTTATTATTATTTGATACATCAGCTAATGTAACATATTCACCAATTGTATGATAAATATCTTTTTCAATCGATATATCAATATCAAGATCATTTTCTTCTTCATCATCATCATCATCTGTTATTAATTTAATTGGTTCAATAAATTCATTTGCTAAATCATATAAGTTTTCTTCTTCGGAAAATGTTGTTGAATCATCTTCATATGAAGTTATACTTTTTCTTGATGGTGTGGGTGATTGTTCTATCGGTAATTCGATAATATTGCGATTATTTAAATTTTCTTTTGATGTTTTTTTCTCTTTCTGTTCTTTTGTATAAACTTTTGCATATTGCACTCCGTAATTATTGTCTGTTAATGGGTTACCTATGAAAAAATTATAAGAATATTAGATTGAAAGAGATTTATAATAATTAAGACTAATGATTATTAGTTTTTCTTTCGGTCTTGATAATTTTAAGTGGAAATTTGAGGACCAAAACGAATGAAAACCCTACAGAGGCTCTAATTTCGGTAATTATTTGAGATATAAAAGGTTTAAGTTGTTTTTGGGATTTCAGTTTCGTTTGTTTTAATTTTATATAAGACCGAAGAAGAATCCCCCTGTATAATTATTACGCTATTTATTACTATTGATATAATATATTTTAACAAAATTAAACTCACATAATTAAAATTCGATTAATTTATAAAAGAATTCAGACAGAATCAGAAACATTTATACTTTACTTACTTTTAACATTTTCATCATCACTTGTTGTTGGGGTAATAATACACATTGATGGTATACGACTAGAGCTAATAGCAGTTTTTTGTCTAAATCTTTCTGAACGATCATTACTTTCAACATCTGAATATTCAGCACATTCATTATCATCATTTAAATCTGATGTTTTTATATTTATATCATCATTTTTATGTTTTTCAATATCATTTAGTTTTTCTTCATTTTTTATTTTTTCACATTCACGCTCTAAATGAACTGTAACTTCGACTAGTTCTTTATGTAATATTTTACTATTTCGTTTTATTGTACCGCCACGTTCTAATGTACTAACAGCTGTACTACTTGAACAATTACTACTTGAATACGATAATTTATTATCATTTACTTCGGCAAATGATATTGAATTTAAATCATTTTCATTTGCTGTTAATAATGTTGTACAAACTGTACCAGCTGAACTAGCAGTTGTTGATGTTGAACCACGACCAAATAATTCATATTCACTTTCACCAGTTTGATTTAATAATGTTCCAATTGAATTATTACTTGATAAAGCTGATGTTGAATGTAATGGTGTGACTGGTTCTTCTTCTTTTAATGTTTTTAAACCAGAATCAATATGAAATGATGTATAATAACCTTCTGTATCACAGGAATATGCTGAACTTGTTTCATCATCAATAAAACATATATCATTTATTAATTGTGGATCAGGTGTTGATGGCCCTTCACTTGTAATACTACTTGATGCTGATGTATTTAAAAATCTTCTACGACTTACAACAGAACTTGGCGGACCAGATGTACCAAAACTTTGATAACTATTATTATGATTTAATGATATACTTGATGCGCTTGATTTTGGTAATATTGTTATTTCGCTACCAATTGATGCTCTTCCAGATTCAGAACTGGCACTCCAGTTACCGCTGGAAGAGTGTGGTTCATCTTTATTAATATTTGAAGAATCATTTCGTCGTTGCCGTCGCAACGATGACGATTCACGTAATTTAACTGAATTTAATTGTTGATTATAATTATTATTACTATGATGGTGATTATTATGATGGTGATTATTATGATGATGATGGTGTTTATGATGTGGTGATGGTGATGAAGCAATTGTTGCTGTCGATTCTGGACTATTTGATGATGTTGATTCTGATTTAAAATAATTAACAATAATTTTATCTTGATTATTATTATTATTACTACTACTATTATGTTTTTGATCATTTGATGATGCTGATGAAAAATAATTTTTTCCTTTTTCAAAAAATCTTTTACGATTTTTATTATTTGTATTATTATTAGCTATTATTGTCGTATTTAATTTTATTTCATCAGCTTCACTATCAGCCTCTGATGGATTATAATTACTTGAATTCTTAGAATTCTTTTTATTATTGTCATCGTTTGAGCGATCGGCAAATTTAAGACGATTTCTACCCCAATTTTTCAATGAATTTAAACGACTTAATGTCGATTTACCGGATTCTGTAAATTCTTTATTCTTAAGTAAATCACTTGATTTACTTCTTTCTGGAACTGTTTTCACTGGTGTTGTTTCATTGGAAATCTGATTGGGATTTTCATCCCTAATGAAAATATTAAAAAAAAAAAAAATTAAAGTTAATTAATTATAATTTATTTTATTAATAGAATATTAATTATAAGTATAAAAAAATACAGAAACAGGATTATGCCGATTACGAAACAAAAATATTTACATTTAAACGAAAAACGAAATAAAATTAAACGAATTTTAGCACATTTTTGTTTTTTTTTTAATTATATTTATATTTTTTATTTAATTTTTTTTGGTGTGAACTGGAAATTTTGGTGAACATAAATTTTTGTTATCACTTTTTATTAATATATTTTTGAATTTTTTTAGAGTAAAACATTTATTTAAAGTTAAAAAATTTGAATTAAGCAAAAATATGTAATTAACAAAAAATTTTTGTTCATTTAAAATGTTAGTCATGTAAAAGAGTAAAAATAAAATAATGTATTTAAATTTTTTGATTAAATATTTCTTAAATCTAAGAATAAAAAAAAAATTCTTTAAAAATACAACAATTGATAAGCAATGTTTTAAATAGAGCTTAATTGGGGGATCCAAATATATTCGGAAGGAATAGAAAAATATACAGAAATAAAATCGTTAACTAAATCTCGAATAAATCTTGAAAAAAATCTCTATAAAGTTCGAAATGAAAAAAAGGGAAATTTGAAACTTTGACAAATGTTCTGTTTAACACCACATATATAAGGCTTATCCTAATTTAAACAATTCGCTCAGTAAATTAGAATAAATTTGGACAAGATCTAAAATTTGTTTAAATCTAAAATTTGTCCGAACTTATTATTAGCTATGATTATTTACAGTACCGCCGCGTGCTATTTAGCCGCCCTTGTGCAAAATGCTCAAAAGCCGTTCCTCCCCCCTAATTTTTGAAGTTTATTAAAATATTTGAGATGGAAAAAAAAATTCATAAAAGCAATATTATTAATATATGTATATTTAAAAAATTCATTTAAATAAAAAAAAACTAAAATAAATAACGTAATTAAATATTAATAATAATATTTAAATTCTCAAAATTCGTAATTTTTGCTCTTCTTGCTTTTAAATTTACAAATTTTTTTATTAACTGACCCAAGTTTTGGTTCTCCATAAATTCGTTTTCTATAGATATTATAGACAAATTTGTTAAACGCTCTTGAGTTGTTGTGTACCTTAAATAGTTTTTAATGGTCTTAAGTTTGCAGAAACTCTTTTCGCCTGAAGCGACCAAAACCAGGTAGTGTGAGATAAATTCTTAGCACAATACAAATATTTGGGAAAGTTTCACTCAAAATATTTTGCAAAAAAAAGTTCAATAAATCATGAGGAAATATATCTTTTTTTATAAAACTTTTTAAGGTTTTTAGCTCTTCGAAAAGAACGTTTCCATCAATAACAATTTTAAGTCCATATCTTTGCAACATTTAAAGATTTCTTCATCCGTTCATTGATTGATTGCATTGACGTTTTGTCAATTTTTACAATTTTAAATGTTTCATTATTCTCTTTTAATAAATTGAATCTTCCAAGTAGGGATGATAGTACATTGTTCAAAATTGCAAAAAAGTACTTCTATCCTAAAATTCCAAGAGATAAGTTATAACTTCATCATTGGCTTCATTTTCAAACATTCTTTTTTCATTTTTTATACTTAAAATGCCGCCCCCTTGGTAGCCGCCCTTGTGTAGCGCACAACCTGCCCACTACTACGCTTCGGCCCTGATTATTTAATACCTACTATAATTAATTACTACACAGTTTTTAATAGTACTAACAACTTAAAACTATCGGCTATTATTTAGGACATATTTTATTTAATTAATTTTGAACTTTTAAATTTGGTTTCAAATTTGGTTAACAAATTTTTAAATCAGTTTTTTTTTTCTAAAGAACCTCTAGAACCTAATATTTTAGTTCTCGAAACTTTATTCCCTAAAATGGTAATAATTTTTAAGATTTTTTTTCAAGATTTTAATTATTCGATAGTTTTATATGTTCTGGATTTTACAAAAAATTATCGTGCACCGAATTTAATTTAATGAATTCAAAAATATTTTGGAATAATTTACATTAATTTTTCAATTAATTATAGGGGTTAAATGAATAATGGCATATTAAAAGCATTGCATGAAAGCTAAAAATGAAATATGACGTACGTATATTTAAAATTTAATAGCTATAATTATAATAAAATAAATAATTTAAAGAAATAATGATTTTCAAAATATTATCTAAACAAAAGGAAATTGGTTTTTTTTTTTTTGTATTTGGAAATCTCAACCAATTAATGGGTTTTTAATAATAATTAATAAAATTCAATAAAAATTATATATTAATATGCATAATATTTAATTATCTAATTTTTAATTTCGATTTAATTAATAAATGCAAAATAATTAAAGTGAATATAATTTAGGAGAGAAAAATTTTTAAGAATGTAAGTTTGTTGGAACAACTTCATAACTGAGCCTAGCTTTTATTTTTTTTTTTTTAAATTTGCAGTATAAAGGTATAAACACAATTCCGACCACCGACGAAGTATTCGCGGCAAAAATTTTAAAACATATGGGTTCTTATTTATTTGCACATAATTGTGACGATCGTCGCCCAACCAAATTTTCGTCGTCGTCGAAATAGGTTTATTTTGTAATATTTTCGCTGTAGTCGAGTTTGACAACATTTTTAAACGTAAAAAAACAGATTTTTAAATTTGACAGAATTTTTCAACGTTTTTATTTATAAGTTTTTGAACCAGCCTTTAATAGTGAGTTCAATTTTAAACTTTGAAGAATTTTTCAAAAAACCCAAACTTATCTCGGGTTAAATTTACTTCATGTACACACCATCTTCTTCTTCTATGATTTCGAATTCTTTTAGACAATCAATATACCATGAATACCTTACGAACATTTTGTACAGTACAATTTTTAACAAATTCATTTTTAAACTATTTAAACTATTTTTTGATATTTTTGTTTATATTTTTTATTTTTCGCTTCGCTACAATTATGTTTCTTCTGACCAAAAATTGTTGAGCGGAGTGACTTTAACTTGTGGTCGGTAGTGGGTGGTCGGAATTGTGTTTTTACCTTAATGTAATTATTGCGAAATTATGTAATTATAAACTGTTCAGTATCACGGTGTGCCACAGTATCACATAGATGATGATTTCGGCAAATTTCTAATTTTGTCTAAAGACAATTAACACATTTGGGAAAAAAATTTTAAGCACATTGATATTTTCCAATAAATTGAAGATTTTTCAATAAGAAATAGGTCATGCTCTAAGCTTGATGTTATGAATTTGATACAAAATTTTAATGGAAAACTGGTCCGTTTCTTATACATAAAAGTTTGAAGAAATAAAATATTTATTAAAATCTGAAAATTAGGAAAATATTGAATATAAAGTTGAGTATTAAATGTTCAACAAAGTATTTCAAATTAAAATACCGAAATAATTGATTTAATTAATGTGAGAAATTGTACATTTATACAGAATGTTAGCGTTATTCAAAATATTTAAAAACTCCTAATTGCGACAGAATTTTGAAAATTTAAACAAAGCTACAGAAATAAATCAGAGTGTCATTGTAGAATAATGAGTAAAAATTCTTATTTCAATAATGTGAGAAAGTTCTATATGTATAAAAGTCCAAACATCATTAAATTTACTTAAACGTTTTAAGCGTTTCATATGAAATATTTTCTAACCGTCAGAAAATTAAACAAACTGTTGTCTAATTTGATAAAACTGATAATAAGCTTTGATTTAAATGGAAAACTATAATTTTATAAAAATAATAGAATTTTTGATACGAATGCGGAACATTTCTTTTCTACAACTTACGGATAGTAAAAAATAAAAAAATTTTAAATTTTTCTACGAAAAGCACAATTTGGTAGTTTAGATTCCAATTCATCAATGATTATAGCAATGGAATTTTTGATTTATTCGATTATTGTTTGAATTTTTTTACATCCCTACGTGATTTTGTTGTAAAATGTCATTGTTGTTTATTTTTAAAAATAAACAAATAGCGTTTTTTTTTTTTTTTGAATTTTAAATGAAAAATTTTATTTATTATTTAATAAAATGTCGTAATATTAAAATTTAAAATGTAAAAATAATATTACTTCAAGCAGTAAATAAATTTTTTCCTTGTTCATTTTTAATTTATTTTATTTACAGTCAATTTTGTTTATTTAAAGTCAAAAATATTGCTGTTATGGAAACGTCAAACAATACTAGGTTCATGCATAATGATAGTCTGAACGGTTGATTTTAAAACTAGGCTATTTAGTAGGTTTTTGCGTAGCGTGAACATGATACACTTCAAAAACAACATTTTCAAAAAAATTGCAACCTCAACACAATCTTTCCAATCTGATTTACTAATATTTTAAAGTCATTTGAAACTTCAAGGTAATCGGAGCCTTTTCAAAATAATTTAAACAATTTTCAATTTCAATTATACCACTGATGTTAAGCCATATTTCAAATAGAAAAAGTTTAACATTGAAAATGTAATATTATGTAAATTATTTTAAAATAAACTTTTTAAAATTGGGTTGAAATTAACTTTGAAAAGATTTTATTTGAGTGAGTGACGTACTTATTTTGTAAAATTTTTTAATTTTTTTCAATCCGAGCCACTCATATAAATATTAAAGTTAATTATTTAAATCTTTAATATTTAATTTTAAATGAAATAACTAATAAGACAATAATAACTTGGACAATGAAACAATGAAAAACCAAAAAAAAAAAAAATGCAATAAAAAATAAGCATGAATTTAAAAATAATTGAATCAGCATAAAAATTGCAAAAATTAGAAGCCTGATTATAAACGAATCATGTAATATGTGTAAAATTTTTTTTACTAATATTTCATAATATTTAGAAATTAAATAATCATGGTAAGTCATTTAGCAGATTATTTGTAAAAAAAATAATGTACATAAGTATAAGGTAAAATTAAATTATATTGGAATATATATATATAAATATTTTTTTTTTATATACTAGTGTTATATTCTTCAGAGATAAATATTATATATATTGTATATAAAAAAAAAACATATTAAAGCTTGAAGCTTTATGTACATAATTTTAATCATGCAACAGAGGTAAAATATAAATTTATTTTCTGTACAATAATTATTAATTAACTCTTAAATAATATATAATATGTATGTACATTTAAATTAAATTAAAAAAAACAACAACAATAACAACAATTTAAATACGTATATATATTATAATTAATTAGCATGAAGAGTAGTTATAAATTTTTTAAAAAAACAAAGATAAAAAAAAAATCTATGTATATTAATATATTTTTAAATATATATATATAAATTAAATAATACTGACTAAAAGAGAAACCTGCATAAGCCGAAATATTTTATAAATATTTTATAATATTTTTTAATATTTTTTATTATAAATTTTTTATTTGATGATTTCACTACAATTCTATAGCATTTTTTTTTTATTTTTTTATATTTTGAATTGCACTATAAATAAACGAATGTATGATAAACGTTATAAAACACTTGACGATTTTGAAAATGTCCACAATTGCATTTGTCCGAATGCAATATTAGATTCTTTCCTACAAGGTAAAAAATACATAAATATATTCAAATATTATATATATTTTTTTTTTTTTTTTTTAATTTTATATAATTGTATTTATTATGTAATATATATATATATGTTGTTATAATTTATATTTTATTTGTTAAGAATTCGGTTTTTTGATTTTATTATCGTTGTACCCTACACCCAAAAACTTGTAATTTTAATAATTTTATTTAAAATTAATATTAATACCTATGACGATATTAATTGTAATTTATTAATATTATTTAATTAAATTAATGAAATAATTTTTTTAAAATAATTAATAATATTTTTAAATTTATTCCTGTATAAGGAATTAAAATGATATTTTAGGTAGCAGATTATACAGGATACAGGGTGCATTTTATACTAGTTTTCATTTCTAAATTTAGGGTCTTATCGGGAACATCAATTGTCAGTTGAAAATCGACATCCATCAATTAATTTTTTAATGTGGTATCGTTACTAGCAATTATCAATTAATAATTGATATATTGTGAACTGCGTCAATTAGCAACAAAAAATTGGTATCTTCATAAAATTGGTTTTTTCAAACAATATTTCTGATAGTTTTTGTCAATGAAAAATTTGATACGATACTCGCCGTAGCCGGTCCCAAGCCCGGTTGAGCAAGGAGGAGGGAAGAAGAGTTGTAACCTGAATGGCCACATACATCGGCGTCTCAGGAAGTAGGAAAATGCTATATAATGCAGTTGAACTCGTGACATAGTTATGAGAACTTCAACGCATTATATGGCAAATTCTGAAGCAACTCTTCAAACCCAACGGCTCTCCAAAGATGGGGGTTGGGCGAAAGGCTAGCATCCTCTCCCCGTGAAAACTTAATGTGCTTCGAAATCTCAAATAGAGCCTCGGATAAATGGTGGAATTAATGGTAAATTGACCCGGCAACGTAAAAAGGATAAAGGAAATGACTTAAAATTTGGAACGTGGAACGTACAAACAATGTTACAACCAGGAAAAATGTATGAAATTGCACAAGAACTCCTCAAGTATAAAATTGACGTAGCAGCATTGCAAGAAATAAGATGGCAAGGTAAAGGAAAAATCAGAAAAAGGCTATTCTCATTTTATTACAGTGGAAACGATACAAGAACAGGCATGTATGGCACTGGTTTTATAGTTAGTAAAAATATAGAAGAAAAAGTATTAGGATTTACACCAGTTAATGATAGAATAAGTTACATAAGATTAAAAGGTAAATTTAACAATATTACAATTATAAACGCATATGGACCAACTGAAAATGCAGATGACAATGAAAAGGATGCTTTCTATGAAATTCTATGAAAATCTTGGAGATGTATGTGAAAGAATAAATAATTATGACACGATAGTCCTCATGGGAGACTTTAACGCAAAGATTGGAAGAGAAGCACATATACATAAAATCGCAGGAAAATTCTCATTACACGATATTACAAACAATAATGGCGCAAGATTGTGTCAATTAGCGTGCGAACAAAATATGCGGGTCAGAAGTACGGCCTTTGAACGAAAAAATATTTACAAAGGCACATGGAAAATACCGGGAACAAACGAAGTAAATCAAATTGACCATGTACTAGTGTCAAAAAGATGGGCAACATCAATAATAAACATCACAACATGCCGCGGAGCCAATTGCGACAGCGATCATTTCCTTGTTGTTGCAAAAGTAAGGCAAAGAATATCAAATATTGCAAAAAAGGGTGGAGTTAAAAGAGTGAAATGGGATAATGAAAAGTTTAAGGAAACTGATTTAAAAGAACAATACCAAAGTGCAATAAGAACAAAAATAGAGTCCCTAGAAGGTACAAATGGTACAAATGAAACTATAGATGGAAAATGGTCGCAAATAGAAGAAAGTTTAATTACCGCAGCGAGAGAAGTTATAGGAAGAAAGCGACCTGAAAGAAATTCTGAATGGTTTGATGAAGAATGTGTACTAGCAATAGAAGAGAAGAATAAAGCTAGAGAAAAGACATTACAGAATAACACAAGAGCAAATAGAATGCAATACATCGAAAAAAGAAGAATATCTACAAAAATCTGTCGTAGGAAAAAGAAATTAATGATGAGAAACAAAATAATTGAAATCCAGAATGAGCAAGATCAAAACAATGTAAAACGGTTTTACGAAAAAATAAAGAAAGAAACCAGAGGCTATCAACCAAGGTTAATAGCCTGCATAGACAAAGACAATAAAATATTGTCAGAAGAAAACGAGGTTTTAAATAGATGGTCCGAATATTTCAAAGATCTGTTAAATATAAACCATATAAGTGCAGAAATTAACAATGACATAATGTACAACGTGGAACCTAAAGACATACCACCATCAGCAGAAGAAATTAGTGAAGCAATAAAAAAACTCAAGCGTAATAAAGCCCCGGGTGATGACCAAATAACAGCGGAATTATTACAAAATGGCGGGGAATTTTTACATGATAGAATTCACAGATTAATAGTTGAAATATGGAGCAATAAAGTTATGCCTAAAAAATGGAGTGTAGGATTAATATGCCCCATACACAAGAAGGGGAACAAGTTAAACTGTGAAAATTACAGGGGAATAACGCTGCTAAATTGTGCATATAAGGTTATGTCAAATGTTTTATATGAGAGAGTAAAACCAATATATGAAGAGCAAGTCGGAGAGTACCAGTGTGGTTTTAGAAATGGCAGATCGACAATAGATCAAGCATTTCTGGTTAAACAAATCATGGAGAAATGCTACGAGTATAATGTAGATTTGCATATGATATTTATAGACTTCAAGCAAGCATTCGATAGCATTAACAGAAAAGAAATTCCGAAGACCTTACTGAAACTGGGCGTGTCCACGAAGTTGACTGGTCTTATAATGATGACAATGCAAAATTCCACGAATAAGATATTAATACAGGACTCTACATCAGAAGAATTTATTAGTACAAGCGGTGTACGACAAGGGGACGCTCTTTCAGCAATAATTTTTAATATGCTTCTGGAATATGCAATAGGTAACATGGATTTGGGAGGTAATATATTCATGAGAGAGTATCAGATTATAGTGTACGCAGATGATATTTTGATTATTGCCAAAGCTTATAATAAAATGGCAGATATATTTAAATTAATCACAGAAAAATCGCGTAAAATAGGCTTAAATATAAATATGGCAAAAACTAAATACCTAAAAATGTCAAGAAATGAAGAAAGAAGACTTCCACAAAATATAAAAATAGAACAAGATGAAATTGAAGGTGTTAATAGCTACAAATATCTTGGCATAATATTAACAAACAATAACAGTAGCCAAGCCTGCGTACAAGACCGAATACAGGCAGCAAACAAATGTTACTACTCTCATAAGAAGCTGATGACATCCAAGCTAATAACAAGAAGAGCAAAGTTGCAAATATACAAAACCATCATACGCCCAGTAGCAACTTATGGAAGTGAAACATGGACCATGAATAGAAATGAAGAAGAAATGTTAAGAATATTTGAAAGAAAGATATTTAGAACTATTTATGGTCCAATACGAAATGAAAACGGCGAATACCGTAGAAGGCACAATTCAGAGTTATACGCGCTAGCAGAGAACGAGGACATTGTAAAACATATAAAGTCCAGTAGATTAAGTTGGGCGGGGCATGTCATCAGAATGGCGGAAAATAGAGCACAGTACAAAATTTACAATGCTAGACCATTGCTTAACAGAGCAAGAGGTAGGCCTAGAAGCAGATGGGAAAATAACATTGAAGACGATACCAGAAAACTAGGGGAAATAAACTGGAAAACCACCGCGAGAAACAGAGATGAATGGAGGAAGATAGTGAAGAAGGCTAAAACTCACCAGGAGTTGCAACGCTAAAAGATGATGATGATGATGAATTCGCGATACGAACGAAATTGACAATTGAATAATTTTTTCAATAGTCAATTGGTTGACAGTTTCTGGTCATGGTAAGCACCATAGTTTTAATATAAAATTTTTCTGCCAAATTATACGACCTCGGACCTATCAAAGTCCAAAACATTAAATCTTCTAATGTTTTTTTTCTTTAAATTACATTAGAATAGTGTAAATTTAAATTTAATAAAATAAAATTAATTATAATTTTAATTAAATATAATTAAATTTTTTTCCTCAGATATAAATAATATTATAATTAATATAATTTATAATTATGAAACATTTTATGAAACTTTATATAAAAATTTATTTATTTAATTTGTGTTTTTAAGTGTTATTAAGCTAGAGTGACGCAAGATTATGCAATGTTAGAGCTGAGTTCAAAATCAGGGTAGTTATTCCCTTTTTTTTTAGAATGTTTATATATGATGTGAGACATCTTGTAATAAAATGCAATTCAGAATTATTTTCTCATAATAACCATTTTTTATGAATTTCAGTTTCTATTTTAAATTTAAATTCATCAAGTTTTAAATGATGATTTTTGAATGAAGATCTAAGTTTTTAGAAAAGTACCAATATACATATTAAAATTTTTTTTTGGGTGTTGGGTGGATATTTAGCAAAACTGTTTAGCAGTTACTTGTATATCTACTAAAATTAATTAATATATAAAAATAAAATAATACCGAATTATTTGATAATTTTGTTTAAAATCTTTTCGAATTCTTTCAATTGTTTTTTTTTTTTTCATTTGTGGACACTTAATTTTTATAATTTTGTATTTTTTGATTATGAATGACATGAAAAGCTTTTTAATTTAATAATATAATATAATACTAAAATAAATAAATAATTTAAAATAAAAGAATTGTAAACATATGATAATTTAATAAAAATAATAATAATAAAAAAAAATATATATTTGTAATTTGATAAGTAAACTGAAATATAAAACTAAATTGAATAATATTATACCCTTGAACAGCCTCAGATATTTCTTTTGGATCAATTCCAATTATTGTATTTCTACGTTTGCCTCTTGATTTTTTTGTTCTTGTTCTTGTTCTATCATTTTCATCTTTTGTTTTATTGTCTTTTTTTCCAGTTCTACTGTCAGCATACATAGATTTTCTGGCAAGGCACATACGATCAAAACGTCTACCAGTCACATCAACAGATATTAATTCTGCTGGATATCTAAAAAAAATTTATTATAAACAATATAAAGTATTTATTTACATGAATACGTTTTTAGTTTTTTATTTTATGTTGTCTGGATTTTTTCATTTTAAAAAAAAAAAAAAAAAGATAAAAAAACATATATATAATATATATATATACTAACTTATTTGCTATTAATTGACATTGTTCTTCTGGTGATGGTAGAAGATGATCAATTGGTATATCATTTTCTGTTCCGATATCATTAAATTTTGTATATGTGGAGGGATTTTCTTGATAAGAGCTAGGAATAATATTTATATGATCGCTTTCTAGGAACGAACCAACTTTACTAATACAATCTGGAGTAACAGTAACATCTCCTAATGCTTCATAAGATGTCCATTTACGTAATTTATTTATATTGGCCGGCTAAAAAATATATAATTATTATAATTATATTAAGTACATATTATTAATTTAAAAGCTAATTTATTAATTATTAATTACCAATCGAATTTCAATTTCAGTGTCAATTTTCGCTTTTTTCTTTTCAAATGATGATTCGTTAATAATACTTTTCGAAATAATTGTATTATTTTCGTTATGATTTGTTGCAATTGTTGTATCAACCATATCGACGGATTCAGAATAAGCTGGACTTCTACCAGCAGCCTCATAAAGGTTTTGTACATTTCTTGGACGTGTTTCTTTAATAAATAATTGTTTTTCATAATCTAATTTTGATTTAAAATGTTCTTTTATTTGTAAGAATGTTTCAAAATCACTTTCGGCTGAAAATTGTAAAAAAAAAAAAACAAATTAATAATTATTTATAATAATATTATTTAATAATTTTTTTTAGAATATGTATATAATTAAATTTTAACAATATTTCAATTCAATATATTACATCAGTTTTAGGTATTTTGAATGTAAGAGTAGTGAATTTAGAAATAAGAAAATATTTAATGTAAAATTAAAATAAAAAAATATGGATTTTGGGAATTCGGAATTTCAGAATTGTAATCCAATAATGTTATTGCCTTATTGTAGATTGTAAAAATTGTAAAAACAGAAGCAAGAAGCTGTTCGAGGTGAGATGCCAAATGGAAGCCTTATGTTGTCTCGCGGAGTGACATAGAAAAAAAATCCAAGGTCGAAAAACTGAAAATTTGAAAAAATAGAATGTAGGGATTAGATTATACTTCCGACAGTTTAACTTCCCAAAAATTAAATGAATGTACTAAAGACAGAACAACTTTCTAGTGAATTTGTAAAGATTACTAATTTGAATATTTAATTATATAGACTGTTTGTAAATATATTTATTATGAAATATCTGGAATGGGAATATGAAGTTATAATGCAAATTAAAATATTTGGATTAACCCTCATTATTAAGCTTTTAAAAGAAAAGTGAAGGGCAAAACACAAAACACAAAATAAAACACTATAAATTCATTTGTGATTCACATTCGTTTTGTGATTTTTCGTAATAATTCATAAATTCTAGAATTTAAATTTAAATTAAATTTCTCAGGAAAAACGATTACTAAATTAATTATACAACATTTTTACTAAATAATGCTCAGCAAAAGAATATTTCAAATATATAAAATTTTCATTTACTTAAACTGAGCCCTACGATTCCTTATTTATAGAATTACATTATTACTAAAACTTAAATGAGTCATTTATACACAATAATTAATATAAATTCAAAATGGGGCCAAGTTTTAAAACAATTATAAGAGAAAACTTTTTTAAATACTTTTTAAATTATATATTTCCATTATCATTTTTATTTAAAAAAGATTTATATTTATAAGTACATCTACAGTATTTATAAGTATATTTATCCATTTAATCCCTATTGAATGTTTTTTTTTTTTACGAATGATTTAACATTAAGTATGGATTAAAAAATCTAATTACTAATTAATAATCACTTTATTTAAAAAAAAAACCTCATACATAAATCATTACTCGCAACACAATAAAAAATTTAATCTACTTTTAAACAAATAAACTTTTTTAAAAAAAATCCACAACAATTCGTTTTTAAAAAAAAAAAAAATTAAAAACCTTCACTCAAAATATTACAAAAGATTCCAAATTAAATAGAATTAAAAAAGCCAGCAAAAAAAAATCCAATTCTTTTAGATTCTTAGTTACGTTTTGACTATATTTAAAGATCACGAACAAATAATGCGTTAAGAAATAAGTATTAAATAAAAAAAAACTTTAAGTTTAGCTTAAAGGTCTATTCGACACTTACATTTTTTTATTTCAAAATATTTTAATAAAATCCATTTAATCTGGTATTATTAAATAATATTTTCTTTTAGAATTACATTTTTTAACGATTTTAAACAATTTTAATATACAATTTAGTTTTTCCACTACTAGACTATCGAACTTCGGCTTTTGGAAACTTAAACTCTCGAATGAAAGATCAGCAATCTAAACACTGTGTTACCAAGCCGATTGACTATATTAGCTTTAAATTGTTATTATTTTTACTATAACCATTCGGTTAATAAGTCAAATGCTTATACACTACTCGATCGAGACCCCCTTAGAAAGGTATTAGTTAATAAAAAACATTAACTAATAATTACTTTCAGGACCAACTCTCTTAAAGTTTTCATACCAACCAACTGATACCTCTTATTTCCATGATTCCTTATGCACTTAGTTTTTAACTTTGCAAAGTACATTACCAACCTAACTATTTGTTAATGAAATCTTTCGGCCGATTTACATCCGGGATATCGGGATTAGCAATGGAAGTTTATGGAATGGGTACATACCCAGATATTGATGAAAAATTGATGAAAGCTTAAGCGGTAGAACATTAGAAAGAATCTAGAAAATATGGAGATAACAAGTAATTGTATAAACAAATGTCTTCGAAATATGTGTGCAAAATACATTGTCCAAGAAGAATAAGTAATGAAGATCTTTGGTAAGTTATACTGATAAAGAACCAATAGAAATAGGAATTAAGAAAAGAAAGTACAGATGGATAGGTATAACATTCTTAGAATATTTTTAACTGCATAGTAAGACAGGCACTGAAATGGACTCCTCAAAGAAAGAGAAATGTTGGAACAATACATGACACAGAACAATAGAGAGAGATATATCACATAAGAACAAGACATGATCACAAACCAAAGTCATTGCACAATATAGAAGAAGATGGAAAGGGTGCAGGGTCATAATACCCATAAGGGCTTGTAACTCATTTAGTGGAACACAAGTTCCTAATGGACTTAAGACTTATACAGTTCTAGGGCTAAAGAGTTACTAGGAATATTTTTCAAATATTTTTTAAAACAAATATGAATTAATATTAATTATATAACGTCAGGTAAGTCTTTATATATACAGAATTTCTTGCACTATATCAAAAATAATTAGCATACATTTTGGAGTAGAATTCGAAATCGTATTTCCTTTTTCCAAAATAAATAAAAATTAATAATTTTACGTATAAAATACATTTTGAAAAACTGTTTTAAAAAAAAGAGTAATCTTAATTTAGTAACCAAAGTTTCGAATACATAAATTCATAAATACTCATCATAAAGATCGGAAAAGACTCAGAAATTATTTGAAAATAAATTTCGTTTTAAATATATTAGTATAATATGTATACGCTCAATCACACAATTTTAGTTACATGATGTTATACGCAAAAATTAGTAAAGCGAGTTTTAATTCACTTAATGGGTCATAACTTCTAAAAGAAACTTATGACCAACTTGTTAAGAGGGTTTGGCCATGTAAATATTTTAAGTGAGTCAAAGATCAATTAGGGATTTATGTCGCAAAGGACTTACTGGAAGTCCCAAAGGAAGTATAGTAAATATACCAGTTAATAAATCGCAAAAATAATAAGCAGCCCCATAGTTGTTTTGTTTGTTATTAAGTTATCCAATAGTTATCCGTGCCAATATTAATTTAATTCTTAATAATATTAAATAAAAATATTTAATTTTTTTTTTCTATCTAAATTTTACACGTTATCTTTTTGCTTTTATTGTTTTGATTAAAAAAAAACTCAATTTATAATTTATTAATTTTTTTTTTTTTTTTCATAACAATTTAAGTCAATTTTTGGTATCTTAATTTTTTTTATTTTTTTTTTGCCATTCACTTGTACGTCAAAAATTATCTAAATTCAGTAGGTTTAAAATTAAATATAATATTTGAATGGATTTTGTCCATTCAAAAAATAAAAAAAATAATAATAATATAATAATAATAAATAAATATCATTAAATTACACTTCCAATGTAAAACAATTCAAGGCCGCCGCTTAAATATCTTCAAAAAACGAAAAATGAAAATGACTTCACAAAAAAACAAACACAATCAAAATATAAAAGAATGAACGCTTTAAAAGTTTTAGTTTAGCTTGGTTTTTTTAGTACCTATCTATTTAATTTTTTTGCGTGTTTGGCGCTCATCATTTTCATTACGACGTTTTTTCGTTTTTCAATACGAAAAAAATTAAAACAAAAAAAAAAAGAAGAAAAACAAACATAAAAAAGCACATTCAGTCGGATCGAAATTAAAAAAATACAAAAAAAAATAAATAATTCCGATTCCCATTAAAAATAAAGAATTTGTTTTTGTTGTTTTGTTTAATTTAAGGTACAAATAACTTTGGCGGTTCAAAAATTAAAGAAAATTAAACAAAAAAAAAAAAAAATTGAATTTCAAAAGTATTTGTTTTTATATTTTGGTTTCAATTTGACCCGCACCATCGCATCGCATGGATAAACTTCAATAATGCAAAATCGTTTTTTACTTTTTTATTTAATTTTTATTTTTTTATTGTTTTAAAATTAAAAAATGTGAAGGATTACCATATTTACGAGTTTTGTTTTTATTTTAATTCTGAATACTGATACAGATATGAGGTGATAAATTAAACGGAGTTTACTATCAACGAGTTAAGTTTAATGAGTTAAGTTTAAAGAGTTAAGTTTTAAGTTGAATTCAATTGATTATAGTTGTTTGTTAGGTTGTGTACAAGTTGTTTATAAGTTGTACACATGTTGTATGACGATAGTGCTCAATACCAAGTACCTACTACTCTATAATAATTTGTCGTTGAATTATAACTTCTATATAATTTGTCGCCTGGTCTTGAATAAAAGCAATAACTTTGTGTTGGAAATAAAATGTCAGTTTTAAAAAATGCATCGTATAAAATTAAGAAGCTATAAAATATTATGTTAATTTTTTTTATTTTGGGCTGCTAAAAAGTCACAAAAGTCAATGTTTGGCAACTCCCATGATTAACGTTTTTTTTTAACTCCCATGGTGAACGTTTTTTTTAAACATTTTTACAAGTTTTTTGCAGTACGCTTATTAATTCTAATAAAACAAAGTAATCCAATAGAAAACTAACCAATGGCGTAGTGGTAAAGACGTCGCCTTTCATATGTTAAAGTTTCGGATTCAAACCCTGGTCAGATCATATATATAATAAAAGATATCGTAAAATTTTATAATTATATCGTAATATAAGATAAGAATTAATATAAATATATAAATTAATCTGGTGTAGGATAATAGATGGCGCAAAAAATTAACATTTGTGTTCATAATCTTATACAATAGCTCCAGCCGAGTAATCAACAGCTTAGTGAATATATACGATTAAAGAAACTAAAGCCTTGTCTAAATAGAATAGGTGAATGCCTTATACCTACTCCTTTAAGAGTGGAAAAAAAATAAAAAAAACCCAGTTCGAAATTTGAAAAGTAGTTCTATAATTGACTAGTTCCAGAACTACTCTTTGGTAACAAATTAAGAAATTGATATAACCAACTTGTCTGTGTTAAAAATACTCAATTACATTATTTTAAAATAAATTAAACAATGTTCATATCAAAATGAAAAGAACTGTTATTTATAATATACATACACACAAACATATATATATTTTAAAAACCAAACACACCTTTTCCATTTAAAAATTTATTTTATTTTTTTTTTATTTTTATTATCTTAACAATATAATTGCGATAGTAATAAACATATATGTACTGTCATAACAGTAGTGTTTATGTTCTTTTTCATTTTTGATTTCTTTTTTATTTTTTTTTGGCGTTTTTTTTTATTTAAAAACTCATTCATACTTTTTTTTAATTTAATTTACACATACATATACATATTTGAAGAAATATATTTGTATACTAATTACACAGTACACACAGTTCATGTATTCATATAGATATATATCTGAAGTTGTATACTATTATTACCTGTCATATAGACGCTGGTTATTAACAATTTTTTGGCAACTGAACCGGAAACAGAAAATTTTATTGCAGCGCAATAATATAAAGTGAGACTTTTTAAATTTTTTTTTTGTTTTAATTTTTTTTTTGTAGTGTTCTTATTTTAAAAAGTTTTAAATTTGGAAATCCCTTAATTATTTTTGAAACATTAAAACAATTTTTTTTTTAATAGTCGACGCAAACTATTCATGAAAAATCAAAAACATAAAGAACAAAATAATAAAAACTTATATAGTATTGATGATGGTAGTATGGTAATGGTACTATTAAATTAAAAATTGTTTGATACTATGACAACTATTACCATACGACACAATATAAAAATGGACAGGTAAAAGAAAAACAGCAGGTTGATTTTTGAATTATATTCACATAGTCAGGGGAAGATTACAAAAATATTTTTATTTTTACGAACATAGTTCTAAGGGTATACCAAATTTTCCGTTACGTTTGTGATACTGTGAAGTAGGGCGGAGAAATTATGGACCTAAATGTATACTTATGGACTCAAATGGATCAGAATCGAAAAGTATGTCGATATATAGCTATGTGTGATCGTCCAGTCATCCCCCCGTATGATAAATCAAAAAAGTAAAGAAGCTCGGACTTATAAATTCATTTTTATGCAATAGTCGCTTTTAAAATCCAGACAATTTGCTCAATGGCTGCCATACAACTTCTTTTTTTATATGCAAATAACTTTATACTTGATAAAGCTGGGTATTTAAAATTTTGTCCAAAAATAGTTTAGATTTATGGCCAAAAATGGTGCAAAATTTGGTTGATCTAGTATAGCGGGTTGGAGTAGCTGCCCTACAACTTCTTTTTTAATATGAAAATAATTCAATATATTATGAAGCTGATAATCGGAAATTTGTTCAATTGTAGTTAACTTTGATGACTAAAGTCTGATTAAAGTATATTTGGTCTAGGCCAACAGGTTCGATTAACTGACAAAGAATTTATGTTTTATTTTATATACATACTAGTAATTAAGGCTTATAAGTTGAAAATTCTAAAATTTTACCCAAAGTTAAACGAAATCATATAATATGTACTATACGTGTACTACTATACTATAGTATATAGAATATACTACTATACGTTCGCGTGGATATCCTAAAGTTGAAACAGTCCACCCTAATCTCTTTCTCGTTTTATTGAATATTTAAAGTACATTTTTTTCATTTAAATTGCTTTTGAATGCATAATTAGTGTTACTTGTTAAATATTTGATTGAATGAATATGATGGCCTGGCCAGGGCACCAATGGTAGTAAGTAGATTTTTCTAGAGTTGAAAATTTACCACCATAATTTATTTTGATAAGTGTTTAGTGCTTAAGAAGCGTTTCTTATCAAATAATTGGATTTAAAAAATAACAAAAATTTATTTAAATCTGGAATATTCAAAAAAACACGGTTACTATCAAATTTTTCAGGGTTTTAGTGTGAGCATTATTAAGATAAAGGTGAAAATTATGGGAAATATGTAATTAAATTTTTAAGGCAAGATAAAAAATTTACAAAATTGTGGTGGAATTTAAGATAATTTACAAAATTCCATGAAATTTATTTACCTTTAAATAACAAACAAAATTAAAAATACCCAGTGGATTAAGGGTACATCTTCTTGGAAAATATTTCTTTTTTGTTTTTACTTTAAATTTTTTTTTTTTTGGGAAATTTTAAGGGTAAGTATAAAATATTTAATGTTTTGCACCATAAGAGAAATTTGGCAAAGCGAATTTAGGATTATGACTAATATATTATCTTAAGGTTGTTTTATAACTGCAAAATATATCTTTTGTTTATAATTTAAGGGTAATATTTTAAATGTAGAAGTGTTTTTCTAACAAATTATTGGGTTTTATTGTAAGTGGCAAGTGCAGACTAGAATTCATTTGTCTAACATATGTATATTTAAAAATTAATTTCAAAATTTGGCAGATATTCTAAGTAAAGTAAAAAAATTAAAAGTTTTAAGTTAATCGGATCTATTTAATTTATTATTTTCTTTATAGAATTTGAGTAGAAGCACTAAAACCAGAGCTGGCACATTTCCATTACTTTGGTACTTTAGTACCAGTACTATTATTGGAAAAAATATTCAGTAAAAATTTAAGTATTGTTACTAGTAATTGTATTTTTTCCAGTATCAGTAACAATAATTATTTTACTGAATATTTTTTCTAGTATCAGGACTGGTACTTGAAAAACGAAAAACTGAATATTTCATAATTGAGTAGATTCATACATTTAGAATGGTTTTATGTTTTATTGGTAATTTATTTTATTTATTTAATTAATTATTTATGTATAAATACAGTTTATTCAGATAATATATAGAAAAGTGGGTCGATCTGATCTAGATCTAGCTATATGTTTCCGTTCTTTCATCTGTCCATCGAGTTTGAGTAGTTGTCATTTAAAAAACTCTTTCAATATAAAAGTTATATACTATAATAGTAGGCGGTTCAAA
>OY720441.1:68104091-68226620 GCA_963082915.1 Dolichopus griseipennis
AACATAACACATCATAAGTACTTCCAATGGGTTATACAGTCCTCCTATATTTGCAAATCAGAATAAGTGGAGTGAATCTAATGTTAATGCATTTTTTAATTCGTTTATGCATATTCATATATATATCATTGTATATATATATGTATATACATATATACAATAATAGTTTAAAATTCATTAAACATTGTTAATATTTTAAAAAAATAGAAATAGAACAAAATGTCATTACGGATGACAAATGAAATACAGTTGATAATTTAACATAATTAAAAATATAAATAAATAAGTAGGGCTAAAGGGTAATTTTAAAGTTTGCGTTTTATATTTAAACAATGTGTTGGGGTACTTATATTATTTGTTCTTAGTGTTCCAAATGTAATATTGAATTAGATAATATATTCTTAATAATATTAAACAAATATTTAATTTCAATTACTTTGCAAGTACTCGTATATATAACAAATACTTTAACTCTGTAAAGTACTTTAGTACTCGTAGTGCAACTCTGTTTATTTAATTTATACATCTGTTCTTCCTTTAAAAAAAATTAGTCTGGAAAATCTTCCGTTCTAATTGGAAGGTTTCTCAACCCTATCGCCGTAATACACGGTTAGCAGCTCAATCTGATTCATATACAGTAAAGTTTTTTAGAACAAGAACTCTGAAATTTAGGAACTCTTTTTTAAGTCGCACCTCCAAATTATGGAACACATTACCTCCAGATGTGTTTTGCATTACATATCATCTAAAAAAAATTCAAGAAGGAAGTCAACTTGTACCTCTTAGGTTGCCCATTCAACCCTTGATAAACATTTACATTTATGTCTTATCGTTACTTTTCAGTCATTATTTTGGCTCCGGGGGGAGGTTCTTCTAGTTGGGTAAAATCTCATTCTACTTGGGGGATTAGGATTTCAGCTGCCTTTTGAAGGTTTTTTCTTCCCTTAGAAAAATAAATACTGGTGTCTTGGCACTATTGTACCAACAGTAATCACTAATCAAATAATCATTTTCTGGATGAGTGTTTTTTTCTAATCAATGTTCATTATGTTTGTTGTCAAATAATATGGTGTTAAATTGTTGGTGCAATGGAGCCCAGATTCTTCTAGTTTCGTGCTGAGGTGTTTTTTTAAAAGACCTGTTGTAAAAAAATCTTATCTGAAGAAAATTTAATGTTATTAATTATATAACTGTAATTAAAATTAAACTTAATCTTCGTTTACCCCCGCATTCCGAATTTTTAAAGCCGTGAACCAATTTATAAAGCGCAAGTCTCTAATTTGGATAAAAATATTAAAATATTCAAAACTGCAATTAACCTTAAGCCTCAGAACAATTGAGAATAACAATAGATTTTTAAACAAAACAATTAAAAATCAAAGAGATTTTACTAAGAGCAATATCATAGATTAAAATTTTATATAATAAATAACTTGTATAAATAAAATTCTAAAAAATCAATAGTTCATGTTAAAAAGGGGTTTTTTTTAGAAAGATGACAGTATACTTAATTACAATAAACATATTATTGTGAAGAACAAATATACTATAATAAGTGCATATATTTATACCAATTTTTAAATTTCTTTAATATAAATTAGATATCGAATTAAGATAATTTTATATAATTAATAGATTTTATTTTATCTTTTAAATCCAATTAAAACACAATACATAAAATAAATAATATGATCTAGATGTCCTCATTATTTAAAAATATACTTATACATTATATTGAATATAAATATTATTTTCTTTGATATTTGATTCTTTTTTTTAGATAATTTATTTATTTATGACACCTATTTAACTTATATATTAACAAACAATATAGATAATAATCAATTTTTAATTATAAATAATAGTGTTCCAAAGATAAGAAAGTTTTTCAGTAATTTATTGGATGCAATGTTCCATTTTAAATATTTTTCCGGATAATTAACTTATATATAGATGGTAAAATAAACGTATAGACCATATAATAGACATATCTAATAAATTTATTTTTTAATTGTAGGTGAACAATTTTTTAAATTTTTTTAGGATTCATTTTATAAATTTTGATAATAATTTTGAAATTTTTATTTTTATTATTAAAAAAAGATTTCAACTTTTCGATAAATATATTTTGATTTAAATTTAAAATATAATAAAGGTATACAATTTAATTTTATTGCTTAATAACATTACTACAGTAATACTAAAGATCATTTTCTTTTTGAACCAATTTTCGACCGATTAATTGCCATTAATCGATACTATGAAATGATATTATGAGATCGACACTAAAGGGCAAATGTTAGAATATCTGATCAAATGCGTAATGGTTAAGACTACACACTTTTAATCGAAATATCTTAAGATTCGAACTCCTGGGTTATAATACAAGCTTTTGTTTGTTATATAATTAACAATCTTTTATATATACATATCATAGTAGATTTTTTTTTTTAAGTGCTAACTGTTCAACTGTTAGGCTAAAAAGCCTGTTTATATGTAGGTACATGTTGGAACAGGGGGTCATTTTATATTCGTATTGTTAGAATTGATCTTAATAAATTTCACATACAATTTAAATATGAGATAGTACTAGGCTTAATAACATGTAGAAACATCTTAGATTTTCGATATATACAACTCCATTTTTGTTTATATTGTAATATTTTGTATTTGAGTTATATGGCATTTCTGTGAGTTATGTTATTCAATTAATTTATCTGTTTATATTTTGCATTTGTTTATATTGTTATATTAATGTATTTTTTATTAAAGATATATAATTATTAATTGTTGATTATGCCATTAATTTGAACCTGATGGCGAACGGTAGTTGAGTCGAGCCGAAAACCAGAAAAGTTTTTTCACTTTCACAGGAATTTGAACCCGGGTCTTTCGCATGAAAAGTCGACACTCTAACCACTGTGCCACCCAGCCGTTTGATTTGGATTTTAACATTTAGCCCCGATAATTTTTAAAAATTCTTCCAACTCACAAATCTTCTATATACAATATATATACGATCATTGAACTATCTCATAAGGTGTTTAGCTTTCAGCATTAATTAATATTTTCTATACTAACTATCAAAAATTATTAAATATATTTTAAAGAAAGTTTTTTTAATTACATTAATAGTACAAAAATGCCATACACATTCAAAACCCTTCGCTATTATTAATTAAGTTTAATATTAACTAATACTGCTACACATTTAAGTACATATATATAATTAGTTGTAGTTCTATGCTAAAAAATAAAATACAATGCTAATTTTGTATGACCCATTTTGAGTTATTTATTTAATTTTCAAAAAAAAATTCATAACTGTTTAAAAAGAGTAATAAAAAAATTCTATTTTTAATTAGAAGTTAGATATATATATATATATATATAACCATATATTTTTTTTTGCAAATTTACTCCCATGTACTCATATATCTTTACATAATATAGGTTTATGTTGCTGAATTCATTTTTATTTAATAGTACCACCTATTTGTATGTTTAGCACCTCAGTTAGTACTATTTTTCACGGAATTTTCATTTCTAAAAATTTATGATCCAAAAACTTCATTTTACTATTTTTTTTTTTTTTTTAGAACTTAAAAAACTACAAAACAACATTAAAAAAAATTTAAGTTGTGAGAAAAAAAAAAAACCTTCTATGAAGTCTGAACTAATTTATGAAGTTTGCAATATTCTTTTGAAGTTAGGAAAAGAAATTGAAATAATGAGTAAATATTGCATAAACGTCAAAAAAACAACAATAACAAAAAAAAAAGGAAAAAGTAAAAAAAAAACTTTTCTTAATGAGGTGCCATTTTAGCGACATAAAGTTTAGAATTTTTACTCTAAATATTTGCCGATAAAGGTGTTCTACAATTTAAATAAATACTCTATTAACACTATGATAATGATTGTTGTAAAAATTAAAATTCTTGCAAAATAAGTATAAAGATAAGCAAAATTGAAGATTTTGATCTGCATAATTGAATAAACAAGCCTCATTTTAAATTTTAAACTGTTTTTGAGATTTTATTATAAAGAAATGAGTCTTATTTTAATTGTTCAGGAAAATTTGCATGACTAATTAAGGTTGATTAAATAAAGTGGTAACCTTATTAGGTAGACGAAGATGCACTCACCTTCGGAATTCTGTAGGAAATTTTGTAAGTACTTGACGGCTGGGTGGCACAGTGGTTGAATTTCGACCTTTCATATGAAAGGCTCGAGTTCGAATCCTAGTGAAAGTGAAAAAACTTTTTTGGTTTTCAATTCGACTCAGCTACCATTCGTCATTAGGTTCAAATTAATGGCTTAATCAACAATTAATAATTTTGTATGTTTAATAAACAATAAATTAATATAACAATATAAACAAATGCAAAATATAAACAAATAATTTACTTAAATATTATAATTCGCAGTTATAGAATACCATATAACTCAAATACAAAATATTACACAAATAGAGTTGTATCTATTGAAAATATAAGACGTTTCTACATGTTATAAGTCCTAGTATACTATCTCGTATTTAAATTGTATGTGGAATACATTAAGACCAACTCTCACTGTACGAAAATAATATGACCCCCTGTTCCAACATGTACCCGTGGCAAAGACTGGCTTATTAGTTAAAAAAAAAAAAAAATACGGACCTCAAGATTATTTCGCAATACTAGCTTTCCAAAAATATGAAAAAGGACAGGTAAAAAACATCCTTGTTTTTTTAATGTTTTTTAACAAGCCGTGATATCTATTAATACTGAGTAAAATGGTACTTAAGTAAAGCTGAAAGTACAATTACGTGAAACTCAATACTATGTCAAGTACCAGTATTACTTAGTTTTCGATAATTACAAAATTTAAGCATAAGTAAAAAAACCAAGTAAAAAAGTACTTGTAATTTCCAGAAAGTAATTTTTAAACTTTTCCGAAGTACTTGAATTCTTAGAAAAATAATTAGATATTTGATACTTAAGTATTTCTTTGATACTAAATTACACGAAAATATTTAAGGACCCAAAAATCATTACAAGAGTAATTAAACTCAAAATTTAATTAATTTCTGGGAATTACAAAATATTTTTACTCACTTTTTTTACTAATATTTAAATTTTGTAAGTATCGAAATCTAAGTTATACTATACTTGACAAAGTAATTAGTATCAGGTAATTGTACTTACAATTGTACTTTAGTTACTTTACTCAATATTATACAGCGCTGTTCAAAATTTAAATCATGTTTAATAACTTTTTAAAATTATTTGTATTTTTTATTTTTATTTCAGAATTTTGTGAAGAAAACTTGGGGAATTGGAAATGGTACAGTACATAACAGAACAGCTATCAAAAATTACGAAAAGTTATGAAAAATATAAAAAATCTTAGACGTTTCTAAATGTTATTCAGGGTGGCGCAAAACAACGGATTTGGTTTGAATGTTTAATAACTTTTTAAAATTATTTATATTTTTTATTTATATTTCAGAATTTTGTGAAGAAAAACCACTTGCGGGATATAATTTTTCTACTTAAACTAAAAATATTTCCAATTAATATACTGTATAACAAAAAAATAATAATAATAATTAACCATTAAATAAAAAAGTTATTAAACATTCAAACAATATCGGTCGTTTTGCGCCACCATGTATATTTAATCAATTTTATTAAGATAGAAATCAAAAAATATGTTGCATGTTTATTTAATGGCAATAGGTGTTGCCGTTGTTAGTTAAAAGTTAAAAAATCTTTCATTCCTTTTTTTTTAAAAGCTTCTGAGTTCAATTCTACATTTCACACACAAAATTGTTGGCAGATAAAGGTTCCTAACAAGTTCTAGTTTTTTTTACACTATTGTTTTTTGACGTTGTACACTATTTGTAATGATGACAACACATGCTTTCAAAATGTATTTTGTCGACGCGAATGTTGTGACTTAAAATTTATTGTAAAATTTGAATAATCAAAAAAAGTTATTGTTATAATATTAGAATAATTGACATCGATACTTATCTTCTGTCTTTAGATAGTCCTGTTTTGCTAGAATGAAAGAAATTTGTGAATTTTTAATTCTTTATTTTTTTCTAAAAACGTGTAAGCCAAATTCTTATAAGATATTTGAACAAGTAAAATGAAATGGTCTTCCCTCGCGTAATCGATGACGACGCTTTGTTTTGTATTTGGTATAAACAATAATAAACTTTTTTTTTTCAATAAAAGTTTTAAATCAAGATTCAATATGTATATAAAAACTTTTAAAGAAATTCATGAATCATTTTTTTAAACAAAAAAAAAATTAAAAATTATTTATTCAAGAATCTAAAAAAAAAATCTATCAGATTTTACAGGTAAACATAAATTTAAAAAAAAAACTTTTTTATTTTTCAGATAAATAATTACACAAAGTTGCGATAAACATTGCTATATTACAATTAAACATACATTGTGTATATTAAAGAATTTGTTTGATTCTGAGTAACTTTTATACAATAAAATATTAAATTTTTAAATTTTATCTTTTAAAAAATAATTTTTGTAATATTTTTTTGATCTAATTTCAGGTCAATGCCCAAAAATGTACAAAAAGTAAAAATTAAATGCGAACTTTTTACCAAAATATTGGAAAGAATATTTCATATATTATTATGCCAAATTAATTCAATTTTAATTGATATAATAATTTTATCAATTCCATAGTGAATGATTCCCAAATCAAAAACCACTGCATTGTAATTTTAACAATTTTTTTTTTTATTGTATTTTGTCTCAATTAATTTTAAATTCGATTCGAATCAAAAGTAAAGTGTTGCGTGTCATAAATTTTTTAGTTTGAATCTTTATTTTCTTTATGCATTTGGGAAGTTTTTTTGTGAAAGTCATTGTGATTACTGATTGTGATTACTAATGCATCACATTTTTTTTCGTACATTTGGTACTAATGCAAAAAATTCTTAAAATTGCATTGTTTTCTGAAAAATTTTAATTTTACCGAAGACAAAACAAATTAAAAGTAAGTTTTTGATGGATTAATATTAAACGTGCAGTGGTATTGTAGAATCTGGTGAATAATTTCAAAAATATTTGTTTTAAAATTTTAAGAATTTCGAAGACATCTTGTATGTACAAAATATTTACTATATTTTCATAGTAAATTACTTTTAATTTATTTGAAATATTTTTTTAGAAAATTGCCAAAATATTTTGTGCAAAAGATTCTGAATATATTAATAGATCATTAATTGGCAGTTTAAATTCGAGACAAAAATGATAGAATAAGTACTTTAAAAAAAAATCAAGAGTACTCATAATGTTTTTGATATATATACAGTATATAACAATTTGAAGAACACAGTAGTTGACATCGAATGCATCATTAATGATGTTTACAAAAGAGAATGCCAATTATTTATGAAAAAAAAATGGATGGGAATGTTGGGAGAATTGAAAAGAACATCAGTTACTAAGTATGATACTGGTACTCATAGTACTCATTTATAATTTTTAAAAAAATTCAACGGTTTGATGGATGTGTGAAGATAGTTTGGGTTACTAGGGATCGTTGATGTAATATAAGGTTTAATAAAAATTTAAGGACCATCGATTAACCAACTAAAGTCTTCACAACTGATTTATTATAGTTATTCATGTACTGTCATTTACTATGTATTAAACACCCGAAGACAGTTTGAGTGCAGAGCGACCGTTTAATGAACATAAGGTTAACATGAAGGACCACAAATTAACCAACTTAAGTCTTTACAACTGATTGAATATTATGAATGAAGACTACTACAATTATCGATGTATTAAACACCTGAAGACGGTTTGAGTGCATAGTGAAGTGACCATTTAATGAACTTAAGGTTAACATGAAGGACCACAGATTAACCAACTAAACTCTTCACAACTGATTTAAAAATTATGATGAATCAAAAGGAATCTTAAATGAAGGCCATTATCATTATCCATGCATTGATGCACCAATGGTTTTCGCATTTTATATATTTCTTTGAAAAATGATTAAAAAAAAAAATTACAATTCACGTTTTTTAAACTTACAAAATACTCGTACATAACATGAAAAAGTTCTTTTAATATTCAAAACATCGTATAATTCTTGAATTCATTTTCATAAGAATATGAAATTTGTTATGGTTGTTCTTTATTTGCCTTTTTTTTAATTAAAAATTCCATTGATGTTCTCTTTATAACAATGTATGAATTAAATTTAATATTTTTTTTTTTTTTCAAAAAAGTAATCACAAAATTTATGTGAATATTTTAAAACCTTAATATATAATATAAGTAATCATAATAAACATAATATCAATAATAATTATCGATTTACTCGTGGTGAACCGGTTGGTTGTGATTCGTTTGTTTGATAAGCTAGGAAAATAATAATATGGAATATTTAATTTACTTAATTATAGAAAATTATAATTTTATATTGAGGTTTTGAAAAAATGAAAGTTTGACTGTTTAAACAATCTGTTATATTTTTAAAGTTATTTAATAAACCGTTAGAACTAAAATTAAATTGTAACTCCGCGATGACGCTCCTGTTACTGGAAATATGAGCCTTACTTAAAAGAATTGAATTTAATCAATAAAAGCTGTGCTTATCACGAGTTTCAATTATTGAATTAATAATTACAAAGTACCTAATTGAAATATTATTAATATCATATCAGTAATTTAAAAATTAAAGAGAAAGCACTAACTATATTGGATCTATCATTATTTGTAAGTTTATGCTAAAGTTTACTTGTATTTATGTTATACTTTATAGTTTGAAGGTGCCGCAGGTTCAAAATGAAATTTTCCCACCAAATTTACATAATAATTAACTTCTAAAATTTTTCAGTCAAATTAAGTTACTAATAAGTAACACAAAACGGAATTGGAGAACGAATTGTGTCTCTTAGAACCATTTAAATAAAAGATAATTGTATTGTTTTGACAAAAATCTTAACAAAAACCAAAAAAGGCAAGGATCAAGGTGCTAAAAAAACTTTCCAAAAACTTATTAAAATTATTTGGAATGCCTATGTATGGTAAAGTGATAGTTACACTTTATTTGGTTGTGAGATCAATTTGCTTATTAAGTTTAGACTGGTGATCAATTAATATCACTGAGATCACTTAATTTAGATTTCCTTAACAAATTTTTTAGATCACTTTAAGTTTAATTTTCTTACAAATGTTTTTAAATTTTATAAAAAAAAGTGTTTACAACTAAAAAAAGTTTAAATTTCAGCAAAAAAATACAATTTAATATCAGATATACCATAATTATAAAAACCGCACGCATGTTATTTTAATAACGGTAAAATTTGCATTGGTTTTTTTACCTTTGTTATGGTATTCCATAAATTATATTTAGGCTTCAACTTCAACTTTAATATAAAATTTATATGGATATAAGATATATATGTATATATATTTAGTATATGTATATTTAAAAACGCTTATCAAAACATAAACGCTTTACCATACAATAGAATTAAATTTAATAATTCGTTTAAATTAAAAGAAAATGCCGACATATTTATATTCAGTAAATTACTTATAAGTTATAATATGTTTTTATTTAAATTTTTTTTTTATTTTTTTTATTGTAAAATTTTTGCGTCCACTGACTTTTATTACCAGTGTATGATTTTGATGTATGAGTATATACAATGACGCAAAGAAGCGTACAAAATTTGTCAAAGTAAAATTGATGAAATTTAAAAGATATATCCACAATATATATCGGTTTGGAAAATTCAATTAATAATATATATTACAATTATATATAAGTAAATATATTATAAGTATTTATGTATATAAATAAATAAAAACAAGTGATGAAAAAAACCAAGGGTTTCTAAAAAGTACATTTATAAAATTATATAGGGTTTGTTACTGATTATTTAATTATTTATTTTTATAAATATATATTTTAAAAATAAATGATAATATTATAATTTAATTATTTCATCAATTTATTAATTATGACTAATAGTGAAATCATAACTCATAATATAATCCCAATGCACTAAAGAAAAACAGTTAACAAGTGTGAAATATAATTTTGGAGCTTCAATGTTAACGTTTAATTTTGGAAAAACATACACTGGTGAATAAGTTATTGTTTTATAAAAGCATAAAAGTTTTAATTTTTAAGACCTAGTAGCCCTTCAATTTTTGCTAAGCAATTATTTTTTACGAAATAATTTTTTTTGGAATACCTATCCGTGGTTAAAATTTCTTAACTCTATTTCAAAAGGTGTAAAAGTTTTATAAACATACGTACGGACGGACGGACAGATAGAGTGAAGCTATATAGGCACATTTTTACAAAATTTTTTGATGTTTTTATTTCTATTGAATTATTACTCAATATTGAAAAATTTCTTGATTTAAAAATTGAATATATAATATAACAATTGTCTAACTGATATTTAATCATAATAGAACAGTAGGCGTATAAGGTAAGAACTTTAAAGATTATAATATTTCTCTATATACAGTGTTTAATTGTGTTAAAAATAGACTGAATAATAAAAAAATTAATGGTGGTCTTTCAAATTCAAAACGATATTTTTTTCACGTTATTCCGTCTCTTTTAAAGTCTTTTATGTCAAAAAATGATTGAGAAAGTCATCAACCAAACGCAACCTACACAATTTTTTTTTTTATATTAAACATTATACTTCTGGAGAATATTAATCAAATTTATTTAGAAAAATGTTTTAATTAAAAAAAATACAATATAATATATATATATAATAAAATTCTAATATATTCAATTATTTTTAATTGATATTCTAAATTACATTTTATATTATAAAATCTATATATAAGTTAATAAAAGTAATTTTAATTTAATTTAATTAAATAAAAATATTACTTTAGACTAGACAGATAAATATTAATTGAATGTATATGTAATCTGGTTTTTACCCAATAAACATTAAAAATAAAAAAAACTTTTAATCTAATGAAAAAGTAAAAAAAGGATTACCAGTACTTTTTGTTTTGTAACTAAGTACTTTATATATGAGTATTTTGTATTTTGTAAAATTTTATTGATAGTTTATATGGTTTCAGACACAAATTAGATAAACTTTTTCGGTATATAAGTATTCATATATATATATATTATATATATATATATTTGCAATAAATTGTAAATTCCTTAATAATTGATTAAAAACAAACAATCATGTTTTTTTTTGTATGAACACATGGTTAAGGAATCACGAAAAACAAGTTTTTCAGTACTAAGTACATACAACTTAAAAAATTAAGAAGATATAGGAATTTTTCTTTCGTAAGGATTGATTGAAAAATGTTGTTTTGCCTTAAGACTTTAATTGAAGGTACATAAGTAAGTAAAAAACCAAAAAAAAAAACAACAACAAGTACAACAAAAACAATTTACATGAAAAAAAAAATTAATATTGAAATAAGGTAAAGTTTTTAGAAAAAAAAAACGTGAATTTTTAAAGTTGAATGTATATAAAATATTTTAAATTTTTTATAGGGCTCTAAGAAGGAAGTCCGAAAAATTGAAAATTGAAAAAATGTTCTCGAATTTGGTTGAAACTTAAGGAAATTTTCGCATATATATAAAAAGTTCTTTAAATTAAACTACTTTAATTTAAACTACTACTAGGGACTTCTAGCGTTTATTTTTGGGATCTATCAAATCTGTTATATTTTTATATCCGTATGACTATATAAGTCAAAAGGGTATACTAAATTTGCCATTCCGTTTGTGACGCAAAGAAGGAGGAGGTTAGATATAAATTCAAAGGTATGGATCGGGTCAGAATCGAAAAGTAAAACGATCTAGCTACGTATGCCCGTCCGTCGATAACTCAACGATAACTCAAAAAATAAAGGGGCTAAGATTATGAAATTTCCCCAAATTCGTTTTTATGCAATATCCGTCATCGCTATTGAAACCGAGCCAGTTTGTTCCACGGGTTCGAATACCAACCACACAATTTATTTTTTTAAATGAGCATTTCTCATTTTCCTATTAAAGTTGGTATCTGAAAATTTGCCAAAAATACTTTAGTTATAGGACCAAAGTTCGTACAAAATTTGATTGAATACTGCAGTTTTTTCGATTAGTTGTCATACAATTTCATCTTTTATATGAGCATCACTCTATACCTGATAAAGTTGGATGTCTGAAATTTTGTTAGTAGTAGTTAACTTTAATGGCCAACGTTTGAATTAAAGTTGGTGTAGGGGATGAGGTTCGAAGAGTTGCCTTTCAATTTATATTTTTTTTAAATGATTCATTGCTTACCCAAAATTTAATAACTTTGGTATGTACTTACGTACTTTCATTTTATTTTCTCTTTTTCTAAATTGCAATGTTGCATGTTGTTGCATTTGATTGTAATTGTTGTTTAAACTGATTCCAACTTAGGGTTTGTGAAATCGTGGTAAATTCAACCAAAGAACTATAATTTTTGAAAAATGTGATAGTTTCCCTTTTGGATTTAAATTTATAAAATTACAAAACCATATAACAGTTTTAATAAATTCTTTTTACTTTATTAAATTGAGAAATTAGAACACCTTTATTTGTATAAAATATTTAAATAAATTATACGAAAATAGCATTCAATCAATTTTTGAAGGATTAATGAATATTTAAATTATAATTTTATTATTTATTATATTACTTTAAAAAAAAAAATCCATCTGTTATATTTTTTATAAAAATTTCTATACATTTTAAATGTTACCATAAGTTTTTAACCACTTTTGTTATATATATATATGTGTATACAAAACTACTGCATAAGTGCAATTACCTTCAGCTTCAATATATTGGCAATTGTTTTCAATATAAAAAAATAATTGTTAGCCCTTCAATAAATGGAACCCCTTTTTTTTTTTTTGTAATTTATTATAATATTTTTCTATCAACATGATCAAGTAACTTTTGCAGACCTTCTTCAAAATTTTCTGGGTTTTTTATTTTTGTACGACTAGATAAAGATAAGAGTACAATTTTATTTTAGGTGGTAAAAACCATAAAAGAAAGTAAAAAAAAAGTAATATGGTATAAAAGCATATTTATAAAAGACTGTTACCAATAAAAACAAGTAATGAAAATAGCTGAAGGGTTTTAAAAAATGACATTTTCAAAAATGAAATAATGTTGAACACTCAGTTTTTGACTAAAGTATAACTATTTTAAAAAATAAATTTAAAACAAACAATGTTTTAGAACATTTCTGAGAATTCTCAATTGTATGAGAACCCATGTTCAAGCTCAAGATAACTTATGTTTAAATATAATACTAGAGGTTTAATTTTTGTATATTACTTTAAAAACGATTTGGACAATTATACATTTTTAAGTTATAGGTCCTTAAAAAAAAGAAAATTATTAGTTTTGATCTCCTCCTCCTTTGGGGTAAAGCTCCTTAATAATGTGTGGTCCACACATGAACATTTTTAAAATATTCTTAAATTTATTTCCAAGGATCCAACGTTTCTTTAAGTTTTAACTTAGTAAATAAAACTATTTAGAAGATGTGAGGGATCAAAATTGAGTTTCGCATAATAGTAAATTAAAATACCATATGGCAACTCTATTACTATTAACACAAATATTTATAAAGCCTATAAATTTATTTCCAAGGATCTAACTGCTCTTTATATTTTAAATTTGCAAATAAAACAGTTAAGAAGATATGAGAGATCAAATACTTTAAAAAAATTGAGTTTCGTATAACAGTAAATTAAAAGACCGTATGGCAACCCTATTACTATTACCACATATATTTCTAAAGCTTATAAAAACAGCTAGGGTTTGTGTTTCCAAACTTAATTCTGAAAATAAATCTTATATCAACTTTTTTAAAATTTTAATATAACTCGGGCTTTTTCGATCTTTTGAAGACTTCTATCTGTAATCCATATCTGTAGCTGTTAAAATACCATTGTATTATTTCAAACACTACTTTTAAAACTTATTAGTCGCCCAATACAAGCGGACGAGCGAACAGAATTGAAACTATCCCATAAGTCCATTATTTTCACAATTTTCTTGAAAAATATGTTAAAAAGGAAGGATATTGCATTATTTTTTGAAAATATTGCAAATTTTCTTAAGTATGATAAATGGGTACACATATATAGAGAAAAATGTCAAAACTCAATAAGTCTCAATATGTGCATATACTAATATATATATATATATATACGTATAAATATTAAAGGAGCGGTTATCCTGACTGTAAAAGTATACTTTTAATTTTGCATACATTTAAAGTGCAATACTATACAAAAAAAAATGGAAATGTTATTTTTTTTATGGCTTCTCTTAAAAGATATTATAATACTTTTTAACAAAATATATATATATATATCAGAACTCTATAAAGAACTTGAAAATACTTGAAGGGTAACTTATAAGAATAAGATATCTTCACAGGAACCAAAAAATATCATACGTTGTCTTCAAAATTTTTTTTTTTTATAATGTTTAGTTGTCATTCCTGTGTACTTATATATATATATATATATATATATATATTCCTTGAATTCTCCCGATATTGGAATGTGTACTTAATAGTTTAAGGACTTTAAGTGAAATTATTTTCCAATTGTTATTGTGTTGCATTTATTATGTTGTTGTTATTATTGTTTTCGCCTTTTTTAATCAATGACGGAAAATAATTTTCAAAAGGATATTTATATATTATATATATAATATATTTTATATATATATACATGAAATAAGACCTATTCTATCTATTTAGGGAGAGAAGGCAAATAATAAATTATGAAAGTATTCTGGTTTTACTCATTGTATATATATAAAAAAATATATATACTAATTGTACATATACATAAGTGTAAAAACAAATATGATGATCTTAAATATATATATATACATATATATATATATACGTCTGACTCTGTTTTAACCTATGAATTTATATACAACATAGTTTTAAAGTGACTACAAAATATCTTTGTATATAAAATAAAATTTATAAAATTTTAAAGTTTTTATTTTTGGAATTGAAAATCAATAAAAATTTAATTAAAAATTAATTTTTTGGATTCTTTTGTTCCTATCCTATTATATATACATATATATATATATATATATAAATTAATGTATTTATTTTTAGAAACGGAAATATATTAAAAAAAAAAATAAAATTCTTAAAAACCACTGCCATCATCAATGAATTCCCCATTATAATACAACAGGGCTATAATATAATATATGTAAGCGCTTCTTTCTATAATATGTCTGTTGTTTTGAAAAATTTTTTTTAGAACAAAACATCTTGTAAATTATTATATAAGATTTTTATTTTTATTTTTTTTTTTTTTAATTTTAAAAAGGAGGGAGGCCCGCTTCTTTGTTTAAAATTTTTTTTTTGGGTATTTTAATTTTTCTATATTTTAAACAATTAAAAAGAAATATATTTAACTTTTGAATTTGTAAAATATGTGTATATATATATATGTAGGGTATCTATATAATATACTATTAGAGTGATCATATGATCAAAATTATAATGTAGAATATGGAGTATTTTATGTAATTAATGATAACACAATAAAATGTGATTTAGGCAAGTCCTTTTTCAAAAATTAAATTGACATTATTATTGACATATTGAGACGTTCCAAAATATGCGCGTCAATTGACAACAGACATGACGTTTCACAAAATGGATTACAAAGTTTTAATAAAAGGTTTTATTTGGACGTCAAATTAAAGTTAGTTTTTGCTTGCATGACCTCATGAAAGTAAAAGAAAGATGTATTATGTTTTTTTGTCTTCTTCATTTTCCATTGCAAAATTATGAAAAAAAAACAGATAATATTCTGACATTTAGGTTATACGTTTATTTTTACCTTTGTGTTAAGTGCAGCTGTCACATGCTTGCAAAATTAATTACTTTTATATTTAGGTAATTTGAAACATTCTTTAAAAAGAAATTAAGTATGTATACATATTATATACATTATGTATGTTCTTATATTTTGTTTTTAATTAAAAATAGCCCCTTTCTAAAACGTCAACAATTTCACGATCATCAGTTGATGACTTTTGCATTTGATTTGCAATAAATAATTGTTATTAATGACTTTTGCAGTATTAATAAAATAATTGCAAAATTGCGTCAATCTTTACAAAATTTTGACAGTTAAAGAGTTTTCTGATTGTTACGTCAAAGAAGTTTATGAATTTGTGACTGTATTCATCGTTGTGTTTTTGACATTTCAGAAAATTATTTAAATTAAAGTTATAATTATCATTTTCAACTCCAATCAGTGATTATTAAGCGGTGTATACAGACTACTTACATCTTTACTATAACGAGTACTTTATCGAATTAACGGGATACTTTTAGGAAAAATTAATAGTGTGTAAGTATATACAATAAAAATTGATAATGAACTGAAAGGAAATTAAAGGAATAAATTTTTTGATTATTTCGCATTAGTAGCAATGACATTGCTGTCATATAAATTTCGAATGGCTATTCGTTGGTTTTTTTTAACACATTCTTTTGGTTTGGAACATTTAAAAACCAATCACCTCATTTAATTTCTTTTAAGTAACTGATTACAACTGATATTGTGCAAAAACTGATATTGTGTACTTTATAACATAATCATCAGAACTGATGATTATATTATTATAAAGTACACAATATTGATTGGAAAACTGATAATGTGTACAACGCTTTAATGAAGCTATAATTTTTGACAAGAGTTCGACATTTTAAAATGACTATAAATATTTAAAGTGTATGTATTTATATATTACAAATTCGATTTATTCAATGGCAAATTAAATTACTATAAATCTTTTTTTAAAAACAAAAATACCGAATATAATTTCTATTTTAAAATAGAACATCTGAAAACACTAATATTATAATTTAGAATATTTAATATATTCAAATATATTTGTATTTACATGCAATCATATAAATATATAACATCATATAAATAATATATTTCAATGATGTATCATTTTTAATCTTGAAAAATACCAAAAAAGAGCAAAAATATAATTTTTGAAAAAAAAAATAAATTCTGATGGATTAATGGTAAAAATGAAATGAATAGAAAAAAAAAATGGTACACGCTTATTTAAATACTTAAAAAAGTTGTCATTCAAATTTAGAAAATATTTTCCATTTATGTACATATAATGAAAATTGAATTTCTATATATACATTTTTGTTTAATATTATTATTTTTTTATTTTTATTTTATATAATATTTATAACTTAAAAATTTAAAATTTTACTTATATAATTCTTAAAAATAAAATAGAATTGTTTTTTGTATCAGCACTTTTAAGTTAATAAAAATAATTGAATACTTATGTTTTATATTCTGCCAGACTGTTAAAAACTCCTCTTATGATATTATTTGTACTATAGAGTGTATATAGTAGTGTAGACTATAAAATATTTCAGAATATTTAAAAATGAAAAAAAAAAAATAATTGATGCCATGCGTAACGTACTACAGAAGGGTACAACAAATTTAATAGAAATTAAAATCAAAAAAAAAAAATAAAATTAAATATTTTTATAATAAATCTATTTAGATTTATGTTTCGGTACAGATTTTTAGTTCTTACTTAGAATCTATATTGATTTTTAAAATTTAAAATTGAAAATATTTAAACATATAAAAGATAGTCTGTGGCATCTATTTGTTTAATCACAAGCCATAGCCACAGTTGAAGATCCAATATTCTTTAAACTGAAAAATTTACAAGATTGGGTCTTTTAAAACTTATTGTGGAAGTTGTAAAGAATTTAGATTTTTTATATGCTTAATTACGGGAATTTGGGAATCCTTGCATCTTTTTCACATAATGCATATAGGCCAAAACGTAATGCACTAAACTCTAAAGTCGTGGCCATACAGAAAGCGGGCGGGCGATTTTTCTGCGAGCAAATGGCCACACAATTTTGCGATTTTTCTCCCCGCTTTCTGCGTGCTCGCGGTCTTACTATTAAGAAGCATGTGAACATTTTTATTTAAAACATTGGTGTTGAATTAACGTCAGAATTGCTCTAACCAGCTTCTAAGTGCTTAAAAAATGAGTTTAAAGTTTTCAAAGACTTTGCCATGACAAATGGCAAATGTTGAATATAAGTGTAAAATACCAAATAATTATCAAAATACTTCTTTAACAATATTATTTTATAATCAAAGAAACCTGGTAGAGCTTTGGAGTTTTTTTAAACTAGGATCAACTTTTAATTTAAATAAAATTTTTGATAAGGAAGCTGCTCAATAGTCGCTTCATGCTTATTAAAGTTTGATCAAATCTATATGACCTTATCTTAATTTATAAGAATTTATATTATTTTATTAAATTAACAAATTCAGTAAAAATTAAAAACTAGCAAAATTAATAAATTTATAACTGATGTCTTCTTCAACTCATAATTTTTAATCCATTTTGTACAAATCACAATTTAGAGTAAAAACCAGGGTCGTTGCAGTTAAGTAACCAGTGAATACTAGATCGTGGGTGAACTAGTTAATATAACCGTGTATATAGAGCAATAAGAGATCATGAATAAACTCAGAGATTATCATCAGTACTACGAGTATAGCATAAAAGTAAATTTTATGATCACCAGCATTCGTAATCAAATAAACAGTGCAAGAAGAAGATGACTTTTAAATTTAAATTCAATTTTAAATAATGGTCGCCTGCATTAAAACTGCGGGTTTTTTTTTCAATTTAAATATTGATTTATTACAATTTTATAATCTTAAAAAAAATTTTTGAAAAATTTATTTGAACTTGAATTAATCAAATTTAATTACATAGTATTTATACATATATTTTAATTTTATTTTAAAATTTCCCTGTAATAAATTCACTTTTATTTTGAATATTAAAGAAAAAAAAATTAATTAAAATGAATAATAAATTTTATATTTAATTTAAAAACTATATAGTTTATTTGTAATTTTTTTTAATTTCTATTTAAATACTAAATTATGTTTTTGTGAAAAAATTCAATTAAAATCAATTGGGAAAAATGTAGTAGCAAAGCGCAATAATATATTTGTATGATCCCAAAATTATTCGTGATCATGTCCGAATCAATTGATGTTTCCATATATGTATATATTGGTATATAGTACCCATATCTACAGAACAATGTTTATTTATTTAAAATTCATATATATGTATATATGTATAAACAATTATATATATACTGATTATATTATGAAGCATGATAATAATGTAATAAATTCGTGCTTATAGCACAAAATTTTGCTCTTTCCTGATTCAATCACCGATCAATTCCGCATATATTATACATATATATATATAGTATTATTTAATTACAATACATAACTATACAATATATTGTATACACATCTATATATAGAAATCTATTTAAAAAAAAAAAAATCTTAAATTAATTAAATATATAGTTATTTATATTTTGTATATAAACTATTAACTTCCCATATTACGTTGATTAATATTAATATTAAAAATTAGAAAAATGAATGTATGTACGTTTGTAAATTGTATATATATGTATGTATATATAGAAAAAAAAAATCAACAATTTTATTACAATTAAAGAATATGATCTAATTATTTCACGAGAAGTAGAGGAAAAATATAATAATAACAATAACAAACAAAAAATCTCGTTCTCAATACACACCTCACTAATTTTTTAATTATTTTAGTTATGGTTAATGGTACTTGCCGCTTGCCGCTTCAACTTTAGTGTTTAATAATTTTAAAAGTGTACAAAATAAAAAAAAAAGCAAAATGTTAATTTATATTTAGTTTAACCATAACAATATGGTGAATATTATTATTTTATTAATATACATACATAAATATTAAATAGTTTTATACACGGAGTACTAATAATGAGTGCCTTTTACCAACTCTTTTTTAATTACAAAACTTTTGTGTGAGGATTAGATTTTGAAGTTAGCTCAAAAGTTTTCAACACAATAGAAGTTAGCTAGATCAATGATCTAATCTAGATCCTAAAATAGATCGGATCAAACTTGATCAATGATCTGAAGAAAAAAACATGACCAGATCATAAAAATTTATCTGATCTTTTATAGATCATTTTTTAGATCAAATGATCTTTCTTTTTTATTAATCGATTCCAAATAAAAACTGGTTCATTGCGCTTATACATACGTCATCGTTTTGGTCTGATCTACTTAAATCATAAATAGATCGTTTGATCTAAAAAATTTGATCTTATCACAGATCAGATCACTTGATCTAATAATTGATCTTTGAAAGATCAGATAAAATTTTTAGATCTGATCTTTTGATCTAGAACTAAAAGTCTGTTCCAGAGTTATACTAGAGGGCAGAATGGCAATATTCTTCTATCAGAAATTAAACAAACAATTTAAATTACTAACTTTCAAATATTTAGGGTAAAGAAGATTGAGATTTAAATGACATTTAGAAACGTTCCTTTGTCATAACTCTAAAATAATTTTTTAGAATATAGCCTTGTGTGTACAGAAGTTATGGTTCCACAGCTCCATAACTATGACTCCTACAATCTAGTCCTGCAATGTAAAAAAATTTGCCTGCACTGTAATGAATCACCCTGTATGTAGCATAATATAAAATGTAATATAATAAATATCCACGGGTACTTTTGTGTTAAATATTGTAAATAAAAAGTTTGAGGCTAAAATTTATTAGTTTTTTTTTTTTTGGTACGTGTTTATGTGAACTGCTGCGAAAATTATATACCTATATACATACTTATATATATATAGCAAAATATATACTTATTTTACACAATTGAACAATTTGAAAATTATGGGTGTTGGTGTTCGGAAATACTAAATTTTTTTCAAAATAAATTTAATTTTATACATATATAACAAAGAAATATAAGATAAATGATTTAAAACATAAGGAAGTAATTATTGAAAAAAAAAATTATTTAATTTTCGAAGATCAAAAAAGAAAAAAAAAAAAAAGAAAAAATAATAAATAAAGGGAATTTATACGCACTTCTAAATTTAGTATATAGAAAACTATAAAATTGAAATTATGGCAGATGCTATGCTGTAATAAGTGTTAACAGATTGTAAGAGTTTTTAATCTGTTCATTAAAATCGGTACTTTTGTATGCTATGTATATATATGTGTCTGTATTTGAAAAAAGGACAAAATTAATGGTGCATGACAATTATATTAAAATCTAGGAAAAAGTACATAGTTTTATATTTACAAAGACAGGAATTTTAATTTGTTTGCTCTTTACTAAAAACGTCACTTATATAACATTAGGCACTAGACGGCGCTATTTAAAATATTTAAGTCAATATAAAGTTAGGAAATTAGAACATACTTAATATAAATTTCAATAATAAAATTGATTTTCAAAGTTAAAAGTTTATTAATTTTATATTAGACATATAGTAACTTCTTCTTTTTAGTAACTGTTTGCTTGCACGACGTTTCCATTATTTCATCGTGCAACAAACAATTTGAAAATAAAATAAAAATTAAATTGGCGCCATTAAACAAATTTATTGCGAAAGGAAAGAAATGTTTAGATGTATATATCTATCGATGTATGTTTATGTAAACAGAACGATTTGTCTAATAAATGATCTAAATGTCACTTTAACGCTCACACCACTTAGCCATCGTGGCACTGTTGGGTCACTGACCTTGTTTTATAGATATCTTGTAGAGACTTACACCTGGTTCTAAGGAAATTAAACAATTAATGCTTCTATCCAAGTCATCCCTCTACAGTCTACACAATCAAACTTTCAAGGTGTCGCAACACAGCTTATGGAAATTTGTTTGTCATGCGCTAATTTGGGGTGTGGAACCATATTCTATCAAATGTGTTGCCCCAAATTGATAATGTATATATGTATGTGTACGATTTAAATAAATTTAAGAAGAACATTAATATCTTTCTTCTAAATATCTCTCTCAGTTTTCTCCATCTCCCATAATCCTATAATCCTAAATTTCCTAAACTCCCCATAATTATTTTACATCCCTATTCTTCAATCCAAATTTTACATTTGTATCATATGTTTCACCCCAAAGTTTGATTCACCATGGGTGGGTGATTTTGGTGTGTTAAAGTTGTGCACTACAATTTATACGCCAAAGTCCAATAGGTGACTTTTAAAACTTTCCACTTCTCTCTTATATTATTCATTTGTATCATAGTTCCCACCCTAAAGTTTGATTCAAAAAGAATGGGTGAATTTGGTGTGTTAAAGTTGTTCCAATTGGTGGTTTTTGAAGCTTTCGAATTTCCTCTTTAAAAAAAATTAATATAAGAGTTTAGAATTTTTAATAAAGTATTAATAAGACATTGTATATAACTTTATTAGCCATTTTGTCAAGAAATCTTCTTTTTTCAATAAGTACTCAGTACTTAGTCTAATGTAATTGACAAACTGGGATTTATGATAGTCAAGAAAATGAGACACTGTCAACAGTTACTTTTTCTTTAACTTTATTCTAAAAGAATATTAATTATCTTTTTCCAATTTCGACTTCTACGACTAACCTGTGATTTTAAAGAAATGAACCAGTTTTGATTTTTTAGTATATTAGGTATAAGATACATTTAAAATTGTTTTAGGGCTTCTTGTTGATTACAAATACAACTTATAGGTACTCAATTCATATTATCATAATTTAATATCACAATTCAGTCGTATATAATATTCTTTAAAGCTTCCTCAGGGGTTAATTTCTAATTTCCTTATTCATAATCAGAACTGATGATATGAGATATACAATTTTTTAATAAATTTTATATACGGTAAAAACAACCTTAGATAAGGAAGGAAGCAACCTTAAACAACAATTCACTTAATTGAGATCTTACTTTATTTTCAAAAACTATAAACTTAAACATGTTTTACAAAATAATTGTACCGCATTATATGTTGTTTATAGGTAAGCACATATACAATATATATATATTAAGCACGTATAGATATATACATATATATATATATATATACAATTACAATGGTATCTAACTATAGGTACTTAAATCCTTTTTAATATACCAAATAATAAATTATTAATGTAATTTAGATGTTTTGAGGAACACTTAGAACTTTACCTTTTTTTTTATAAGTAAGTAGTTATAACTGGTATGTATATATGTATGTGTATATAATTTATACTTCCTTAAAGTGCAACTAAAGGTATATACTAACTATGTATAGAAATACTTGATTTAAAGTAAAACTTTGTTTTAGATTTTAATCTATAAAAAGTTACACAAGTTCTCAATAGGCAAGTACTTGTTAATATTATTATTTTTCCATGGAATCTATGTATATATATAAGATATATAAATATATATATATACGGTGTATGTATTTACTGTTTTGCCTAATAAGGAAATATGCTGTGAGAAACAATGTAACTATTCGCTGATGTTTTTAATTTTTTTTTTTACATTTTTATTTTAAAAGAATTAAGTTTATTGACCGTATCGAATTCACATAAATACGATATGAACAACATAAAAATCAAAAAAAAATAAAAAACAAAAAAAAAAGATTTAATAAAATTATATTTTGTTTTTTTCTATACTTAACTTCAAATAAAAACAAAAAAAAAAACAAAAAAAAAAACAAACAAAAGCAAACATTAAACCTGTAAGATTGCAAAATGATATAGTCAGTTTAAATATTATTATAAGTATATTAAATGCTGGTTTGATAATTTGATATCTATCTCAAATAAAAAAAGTTAAAAAAGTTACATGAGTACGACTGATCCCCATATAAGATGATCTTTCCAAAACAGTTTTTTGTTTTTTTTTTTTTAGAAATGATGAAAATTCTTATTAAATTCATTTTTTTTTTTTTTTGTTTTTGTAAAACAGTTATGATGACGGTTTTTAGTACAATTTAAAAAAAAGTTTTAAAAAAAGTGTCTAGCTTATTATTCGTCTGCCCGTCCGTCCGACCTTTGTTTATAGAGCTCCTACTCATTTTCAAATAATGAAAACTGCAATTACATTATAAAAATTATTAGGTACTTCTCATAAAATGAATTTTGTAGCACAACGATTTCCTGTAGCTACACCTGTTATGAAGCTACAGCCAGCCAAATTTCAAATAAGTTCTATCCGTATATTTCAGTTCTTAACCTCTTTTAGCTCCTAACTTTTGATGACACAAGCTTACTTAACACAATATTTTCTTAACACAAGTTATAAAATGTAAATCTTCAGTCTGAAAACGACAAATCACAGCTGCTTTCAAAGCTTTATAGAAATAATATATAGGTACTTAGTTAAATAATTAAATAGTGTTGCCATATGGTACTTTAATTTAACGTTATACGAAACTAAATTAACGCCTATATCTAAAGGGTTTAAAAAAGGTTCTTAAAGGTCAGAAATTTTAAATTTTGAGAAAAGTTGTAATATGAGTCATTTAAGAAAATATTGTATTTAGTAATCTTGTGTCTAGCAAGGTGCGCGACATAAGTGCGAGGGTAAAAATCCAAGGGGACCTCACAGAACCCTTCAACATCAAACAGGGACTGAAACAGGGGGATGTACTCGCGCCTATGCTTTTCAATCTTGCCCTGGAGCATATAGTCAGGAAAATCCCATCTGACCCGAATGCCACGTTGCTATTCAATACCACCCAGATAGCTGCATACGCAGACCACTTAAATCTACTAGGAAGATCAGAGGCAGGTGTCAGAGAATGCTACATTCAGTTAGAGAAAACAGCTATAGAACTGGGTCTGAGGATAAACATCGATAAGACGAAAATGTTAGTAGTATCCAAACGTAACCAGAGAGAGAAACAAAACATTACTTTTGGTGGTGACAACGTGCAAGTAGTAAAAAGTTTTGTCTATCTAGGGTCCGAGATAACAAGTGGAAACGATGAAACATCAGAGGTAACTCGAAGGATAGGCAAGGCAAACAACGCATACTACTCTGTGTTGAAGATAATGAGATCTCGAGAAGTCAGCAGAAAATGTAAACTTGAACTGTACAAATCTCTTATCAGACCGGTGTTATGCTACGGCAGTGAAACGTGGACGATCACCCAAGCGACGGCAAACCTACTTTCCCGTTTCGAAAGAAAAATACTTCGTAAAATTATCGGACCAATTATCGACCAGGGCCAATTTAGAATGCGACGCAACGCAGAGCTATACAGTGTATACACCGATAGTGATGTTGTGACATACATCAAGCTACAACGTTTAGGTGGGCCGGTCACATACAACGTATGCGATTCCCGCATTCCAAAAAGTATTGAACGGGAAAATAGACAGAAAAAGACCAGTAGGAAAGCCGAGAAATCGATGGGTTGATGCAGTCGAGTCAGACGCTGTATCAATGCTGCAAGAGCAAAATTGGATAACTGCTGCCCAAGATCGCGTGAACTGGAAGAGGATGATTCAGGAGGCCAAGGTTCGACAACGGACTGTAGCGCCATAGAAGAAGAAGAAGAAGTCTAGCAAAGGTTTAGCAGCTTAAAGAGGTTAAGAAATGAAAATTAGCAATTTTTAAACACCTGTAACTTTAATACCAAATTAGTTCAAATTTTTTTAAAGTAAGTACAAGTAAGTAATTGCAGCATTATATTTTAACAGCTTTTCTTAATTAATGGACTTTCTTAAAATTGAAGAGAGTGTCTTCTGATTTTTCACAAATCTTGCAAACGTTTATGGATATATTTTTTTTTTAATATACAGCAGCCGGTTTACCCAAAACTTTTAAATTAAAATTTTTTTAATTATTTTACTTAATAATAAAATTATATTAATTATTTTAAATAAAAATTATTAAACGTTGTGTAATTTTTTAAATGTGCTTTTTTAAGAACTCTTACAATAACAAAATTAAGAAATAAAAGTTTACTTAAGAAAAATTGATGAAAATTTTGACAGAATTTAAATACAGTTGTTCTCGTTAATATTCGTACATGTTAATTTTTTTTTTAATTTTTTTTCAGTTTACATGAGTTTTTGTTTAAAGTTCGTCAAATTTAGAAATAGAAATTAGAAACGTTCTTAATTGAGTTAATTATTTTTTAAATAGATTCAAACTTTTTATTTTTTTGAGATTCATATGCATTCGAACCTTTTTGACAAAACAAATTCAAATTTTGTTGAACGTATAGTTAAATTAGAAACTTCACATATTTGAACTCGTGCTAAAATGTTTTAGAGATCAAACACTAATTTGTACCAAACAATTTAAAAAGGTATAATTTCTTATTGAAAATTGAAAAGTTGAAACTCTATCAAAGTTTTCACCTTCATTTGATTAATTATATAGTGTTTATTATTCCAATTTTCCTAACTGTGTAGAGTGTTTAAGAATCTAATTATGATTTAGGGTACACTATGCTTAAATAAAAAAGCTTTTACATTAATCTACTTTATTTGTAAAATATTTATAGTTTATAACAGTTTAAGTAGTTCTAACAGTTTTTGAAATATATATACCGTTATTTAAATTTAAAATAGAGCCCTCTAATGTCAAATGCTCCAATTCAGTTCTTCATTATTTTAATTACATTTTAACACTGAAAAATTTTTGAACATTACAGTGTAGCTTCTATCATTATATCAAATCAAAACTTAAAAATTTAAACAGGAAAATGATTTGAAAGAACTATATCTTTTAATCGCATTTTTTGGAGACCAACTGTAATTGTATATACAATTTATTAAAAAACTAAAAAATTGCCGTTTAAAATTTCAATAATAAAAACATTAAATATTTACAAGATAAAAAATAAAGAAAATAAAAGAAAAAAGTATCTCCAAAATTGACATACATAGGTGTCGACATGTCACTTAATATGTACTATGGTACCATGTATTTATTTATTTTGTTTTTTTTTGTAATATTACATATCACATTATATTTAACTTTACTTCAAGTTCGGTATCATCAAACTAAACATCATAAACAATTTATTTAATTTATTTGTATACAAGTATTAAAAAAAAATTTACTTTTTTTTTTTTATAAAATACGAATTCTAAAATATGAAAACTTAAAAAAACCAAAAAGAAAGAAGATAGAATACGAGTATCTTCAAGTTACAGTACAACTTACAAAATTGAAAGAGTTAAAAAACCATACCGTAGCAACATTATTGCAAAGCAAATCGTACCATTTATTTTATATATTTATTTTTTTTTAAATAATTAACATTACCTTTTATTTTACTTTTTTTGTAAATTAAAAAAGTACGTACTAAAACTAATGATTTTTTTCTGTAATAACTTATTTTTATTAAAAAAAAAATAAAAGTTTAGTAAAGTCAAGAAAGGTGTAATCTGATCGTTTCTGATATTGTTTCATTTTAAATTATTATATTAATGAAGTTTCGGTTCTATTGCAATTGTTGTTTTGTTTTGTTTTTATATTAACACCTTGGGTAATTCAATTATTTAGTCGGAAATTATCTTAAACTTAAACTTTATAGCTTAAAATTTAAGTATATCTTAAACTTTTTTTTAAAATAATCTTTTAAAATCTGAGTTATCCCTCGATTAATCTGTTGGATAGGAAGTTAACCTTCCACGAAAAATACATGATGTAAGTATACCGAAATTTTGAAAAGCTCAATTCATTTGAAATTCATTTAAAAAAAAAACCCTTTTAAAAAGTTTCCAAGAAGATCAGGTAACCATGTGAACAAAGTGATTTAAATAATTACACGTTATTTATAAAGGTTAATAGCTTAGTAATTAATATATCCTCACTGATTCAATAACAAATAACAAAATTATCTTAAGTATTAAAAACTAAACTCAATGACAGGAGATTAAAGTTATTTTTGATAAATGATAAATTTGAGAGCTTCCAATTAATTGAGAACATTTAAATTATCATCAAATTTTAAAATTGACGAAATGTTAAAACCGTTTGACAAATCTTTAATTTATCAAATCTGAACCAACGCGTCATCGTCTTCAAACTCGAACCAATAACAATATCACATATCACTACAATCATAACCTCACTTTTTTATCAAAATAATCATAACCGTTATCTAACAATTCTAAATAATGGGTGCATTAATTGATGGGAACTGATTGAGAAATTCATTGATGACAGTTCTCATCCATTTCTCATCAATTAAATGTCAAGACCAGCTGAGCGCAAGAAATGAACAATAAATAAGTACTTGTTAATATTATTATTTTTCCATGGAATCTATGTATATATATAAGATATATAAATATATATATATACGGTGTATGTATTTACTGTTTTGCCTAATAAGGAAATATGCTGTGAGAAACAATGTAACTATTCGCTGATGTTTTTAATTTTTTTTTTTACATTTTTATTTTAAAAGAATTAAGTTTATTGACCGTATCGAATTCACATAAATACGATATGAACAACATAAAAATCAAAAAAAAATAAAAAACAAAAAAAAAAGATTTAATAAAATTATATTTTGTTTTTTTCTATACTTAACTTCAAATAAAAACAAAAAAAAAAACAAAAAAAAAAACAAACAAAAGCAAACATTAAACCTGTAAGATTGCAAAATGATATAGTCAGTTTAAATATTATTATAAGTATATTAAATGCTGGTTTGATAATTTGATATCTATCTCAAATAAAAAAAGTTAAAAAAGTTACATGAGTACGACTGATCCCCATATAAGATGATCTTTCCAAAACAGTTTTTTGTTTTTTTTTTTTTAGAAATGATGAAAATTCTTATTAAATTCATTTTTTTTTTTTTTTGTTTTTGTAAAACAGTTATGATGACGGTTTTTAGTACAATTTAAAAAAAAGTTTTAAAAAAAGTGTCTAGCTTATTATTCGTCTGCCCGTCCGTCCGACCTTTGTTTATAGAGCTCCTACTCATTTTCAAATAATGAAAACTGCAATTACATTATAAAAATTATTAGGTACTTCTCATAAAATGAATTTTGTAGCACAACGATTTCCTGTAGCTACACCTGTTATGAAGCTACAGCCAGCCAAATTTCAAATAAGTTCTATCCGTATATTTCAGTTCTTAACCTCTTTTAGCTCCTAACTTTTGATGACACAAGCTTACTTAACACAATATTTTCTTAACACAAGTTATAAAATGTAAATCTTCAGTCTGAAAACGACAAATCACAGCTGCTTTCAAAGCTTTATAGAAATAATATATAGGTACTTAGTTAAATAATTAAATAGTGTTGCCATATGGTACTTTAATTTAACGTTATACGAAACTAAATTAACGCCTATATCTAAAGGGTTTAAAAAAGGTTCTTAAAGGTCAGAAATTTTAAATTTTGAGAAAAGTTGTAATATGAGTCATTTAAGAAAATATTGTATTTAGTAATCTTGTGTCTAGCAAGGTGCGCGACATAAGTGCGAGGGTAAAAATCCAAGGGGACCTCACAGAACCCTTCAACATCAAACAGGGACTGAAACAGGGGGATGTACTCGCGCCTATGCTTTTCAATCTTGCCCTGGAGCATATAGTCAGGAAAATCCCATCTGACCCGAATGCCACGTTGCTATTCAATACCACCCAGATAGCTGCATACGCAGACCACTTAAATCTACTAGGAAGATCAGAGGCAGGTGTCAGAGAATGCTACATTCAGTTAGAGAAAACAGCTATAGAACTGGGTCTGAGGATAAACATCGATAAGACGAAAATGTTAGTAGTATCCAAACGTAACCAGAGAGAGAAACAAAACATTACTTTTGGTGGTGACAACGTGCAAGTAGTAAAAAGTTTTGTCTATCTAGGGTCCGAGATAACAAGTGGAAACGATGAAACATCAGAGGTAACTCGAAGGATAGGCAAGGCAAACAACGCATACTACTCTGTGTTGAAGATAATGAGATCTCGAGAAGTCAGCAGAAAATGTAAACTTGAACTGTACAAATCTCTTATCAGACCGGTGTTATGCTACGGCAGTGAAACGTGGACGATCACCCAAGCGACGGCAAACCTACTTTCCCGTTTCGAAAGAAAAATACTTCGTAAAATTATCGGACCAATTATCGACCAGGGCCAATTTAGAATGCGACGCAACGCAGAGCTATACAGTGTATACACCGATAGTGATGTTGTGACATACATCAAGCTACAACGTTTAGGTGGGCCGGTCACATACAACGTATGCGATTCCCGCATTCCAAAAAGTATTGAACGGGAAAATAGACAGAAAAAGACCAGTAGGAAAGCCGAGAAATCGATGGGTTGATGCAGTCGAGTCAGACGCTGTATCAATGCTGCAAGAGCAAAATTGGATAACTGCTGCCCAAGATCGCGTGAACTGGAAGAGGATGATTCAGGAGGCCAAGGTTCGACAACGGACTGTAGCGCCATAGAAGAAGAAGAAGAAGTCTAGCAAAGGTTTAGCAGCTTAAAGAGGTTAAGAAATGAAAATTAGCAATTTTTAAACACCTGTAACTTTAATACCAAATTAGTTCAAATTTTTTTAAAGTAAGTACAAGTAAGTAATTGCAGCATTATATTTTAACAGCTTTTCTTAATTAATGGACTTTCTTAAAATTGAAGAGAGTGTCTTCTGATTTTTCACAAATCTTGCAAACGTTTATGGATATATTTTTTTTTTAATATACAGCAGCCGGTTTACCCAAAACTTTTAAATTAAAATTTTTTTAATTATTTTACTTAATAATAAAATTATATTAATTATTTTAAATAAAAATTATTAAACGTTGTGTAATTTTTTAAATGTGCTTTTTTAAGAACTCTTACAATAACAAAATTAAGAAATAAAAGTTTACTTAAGAAAAATTGATGAAAATTTTGACAGAATTTAAATACAGTTGTTCTCGTTAATATTCGTACATGTTAATTTTTTTTTTAATTTTTTTTCAGTTTACATGAGTTTTTGTTTAAAGTTCGTCAAATTTAGAAATAGAAATTAGAAACGTTCTTAATTGAGTTAATTATTTTTTAAATAGATTCAAACTTTTTATTTTTTTGAGATTCATATGCATTCGAACCTTTTTGACAAAACAAATTCAAATTTTGTTGAACGTATAGTTAAATTAGAAACTTCACATATTTGAACTCGTGCTAAAATGTTTTAGAGATCAAACACTAATTTGTACCAAACAATTTAAAAAGGTATAATTTCTTATTGAAAATTGAAAAGTTGAAACTCTATCAAAGTTTTCACCTTCATTTGATTAATTATATAGTGTTTATTATTCCAATTTTCCTAACTGTGTAGAGTGTTTAAGAATCTAATTATGATTTAGGGTACACTATGCTTAAATAAAAAAGCTTTTACATTAATCTACTTTATTTGTAAAATATTTATAGTTTATAACAGTTTAAGTAGTTCTAACAGTTTTTGAAATATATATACCGTTATTTAAATTTAAAATAGAGCCCTCTAATGTCAAATGCTCCAATTCAGTTCTTCATTATTTTAATTACATTTTAACACTGAAAAATTTTTGAACATTACAGTGTAGCTTCTATCATTATATCAAATCAAAACTTAAAAATTTAAACAGGAAAATGATTTGAAAGAACTATATCTTTTAATCGCATTTTTTGGAGACCAACTGTAATTGTATATACAATTTATTAAAAAACTAAAAAATTGCCGTTTAAAATTTCAATAATAAAAACATTAAATATTTACAAGATAAAAAATAAAGAAAATAAAAGAAAAAAGTATCTCCAAAATTGACATACATAGGTGTCGACATGTCACTTAATATGTACTATGGTACCATGTATTTATTTATTTTGTTTTTTTTTGTAATATTACATATCACATTATATTTAACTTTACTTCAAGTTCGGTATCATCAAACTAAACATCATAAACAATTTATTTAATTTATTTGTATACAAGTATTAAAAAAAAATTTACTTTTTTTTTTTTATAAAATACGAATTCTAAAATATGAAAACTTAAAAAAACCAAAAAGAAAGAAGATAGAATACGAGTATCTTCAAGTTACAGTACAACTTACAAAATTGAAAGAGTTAAAAAACCATACCGTAGCAACATTATTGCAAAGCAAATCGTACCATTTATTTTATATATTTATTTTTTTTTAAATAATTAACATTACCTTTTATTTTACTTTTTTTGTAAATTAAAAAAGTACGTACTAAAACTAATGATTTTTTTCTGTAATAACTTATTTTTATTAAAAAAAAAATAAAAGTTTAGTAAAGTCAAGAAAGGTGTAATCTGATCGTTTCTGATATTGTTTCATTTTAAATTATTATATTAATGAAGTTTCGGTTCTATTGCAATTGTTGTTTTGTTTTGTTTTTATATTAACACCTTGGGTAATTCAATTATTTAGTCGGAAATTATCTTAAACTTAAACTTTATAGCTTAAAATTTAAGTATATCTTAAACTTTTTTTTAAAATAATCTTTTAAAATCTGAGTTATCCCTCGATTAATCTGTTGGATAGGAAGTTAACCTTCCACGAAAAATACATGATGTAAGTATACCGAAATTTTGAAAAGCTCAATTCATTTGAAATTCATTTAAAAAAAAAACCCTTTTAAAAAGTTTCCAAGAAGATCAGGTAACCATGTGAACAAAGTGATTTAAATAATTACACGTTATTTATAAAGGTTAATAGCTTAGTAATTAATATATCCTCACTGATTCAATAACAAATAACAAAATTATCTTAAGTATTAAAAACTAAACTCAATGACAGGAGATTAAAGTTATTTTTGATAAATGATAAATTTGAGAGCTTCCAATTAATTGAGAACATTTAAATTATCATCAAATTTTAAAATTGACGAAATGTTAAAACCGTTTGACAAATCTTTAATTTATCAAATCTGAACCAACGCGTCATCGTCTTCAAACTCGAACCAATAACAATATCACATATCACTACAATCATAACCTCACTTTTTTATCAAAATAATCATAACCGTTATCTAACAATTCTAAATAATGGGTGCATTAATTGATGGGAACTGATTGAGAAATTCATTGATGACAGTTCTCATCCATTTCTCATCAATTAAATGTCAAGACCAGCTGAGCGCAAGAAATGAACCGAAAATTTCTGCATTATGTCATTATAAAATGTCAAAAAAATTAATACAAAATTGAATAGTGAAATAGACGCGTGTGATAGCTCCTTAATTTAATTTTCCATTACGGATTCATTAATAATCCATTTAATTGACTATGAGTAAAAGTCAATGACTAAAACATTGAAATTTCGAACTTTTCAATATATATATTTTCTAAATTGCCCTTTTTTTACAAATAAGTATGCCATCTAATCGCATATTCAATTCTTTCACTTTATTTATACATTATTAAACTAAGTACATATACGTATGTACGTACATTGTGTACACGTCGTCGTATGTTTCATATTATATTTTTCTTCATGCTTAATAAAATTTTCATTTCACCTTGATGCAATTTAATATCGAAAATAAATAAAGAAAAATAAAAAAAAAAAAAAAAAAAATAAACAAAAACAAAAAAGAAAAATTCTATGTGTTTTTTTAACATTAAACAAAATGAACAAATGAACACGGAATATCAGTTTTTTCAAAAAAAAAATACTAGATACACTAACAGCATAGTGTTACTGTATATATGCACACATTAAGTAAATAAACAATTGCCGTATAGTGTATGTATACCATAATAATATAAAATAATAAAATGGTTTTGGCGGTTATTTTTTTTCTTTTATTATTCTTTCCTTTTTCATATTTTCCTTCTCTTTCTAACAGAAAAAAAAATATACATGCACAATTCATATGTTACAAATTTTTAAAATTTGAAATTATCATTACACTTTTATATATATATATATACATACATTATAACTAAGAGATATACGATTCCATTAACATTAAATGTACATATATTCAACTATACCATATAATATATAAATATATATACGTTATAGTTCGTTGAATAACTGTAACAGTCATCCAGGTATGGTTTTGCTAACGCATTCTAATCAGACAGGAAACTCGTTTGATGTTTTCATTTTATAATACGGATAGAAAATTATAAAAAAAAAAAAAAAAGCAAAAAAAAACGAGGAAGAGTGTAGTAGAGTAGACTGTGTCAACTCTGGGATACCCGTATGACCGTTATATAAACATTATATCATTATTATTATAAACATTAATTACTTTTTTTACACACCAGCTTTATTAGGTGAAATATAATGCTCATATAAAAGAAGGAGTTGTATGGCAGCTACTCGAACCCTCTGCAGTAGACCAACCAAATTTTGCAGTAACTTTGGCCATTACACTAAACTATTTTTGGCAAAATTTCAGACACCCAGCTTTAATAGGTATAGAGTAATGCTCATATAAAAGAAGGAGTTGTATGGCAGCTACTCGAACCCACTGCAACAGACCAACCAAATTTTGCAGAAACTTTGGCCATAAAACTAAACTACTTTCGGCAAAATTTCAGACACGTAGCTGTAATAGGTACAGAGAAATACTCATATAAAAGAAGGAGTTGTATGGCAGCCACCCGAACCCATGGACCAAAATGGCTGGATTTAAATAGCGATGACGGCTATTGCAAAAAAACGAATTTGCGAAAATTTCAAGATCCTAGCTCTTTTAGTTTTTGAGTTATCGTGCGGACGGACGGACAGACGGACGGACGGACGGACGGACGGACGGACGGACATACATAGCTAAATCGATTTTTTTTTCGATTCTGATCCGATCCATACACTTGAGTCTATATCTACCCCCCCTCCTTCTCTGCGTCACAAACGTAATGGCAAATTTATTATACCCTTTGACTATATAGTCATACGGGTATAAAAAGAGGTTTGAATTTTTTATATTTAACCAAAAAAATAACATAACATTGGGAAGCATTACTATATTTAATTTATACAGGTAAATATTGTAAGGTAAGTATAATTGTTTGTGTGTGTATGAGTAAAAAAAGTTACTTACATCTATTAAATATTTGTTAAAAAGAGTGGTTTTTATGTTTTGGTTTTTTTTTTAAAAAAAATTAACATATGAAAATAAAAAAATATCAAGTTAAATTCAAATTTTTGAATTTTAGTTTTGTTGTTGTTTTTTTTTTGCCGCGGAAAAAATCATGGCGAAAAAAAATAACAAGACAAAAAAAAACACAAAGTTATGACATTTGAAATGCATTATAAATTTATTTGGTTTTTTTTTTTTTTTTTAAATTGACATGTAAAATACATGTAAATTGTAGAATATAATATGAATATGTATGTATGTATTTAAATTTTTAATATTAAAAAAAAAACGTTATCCCTCAATTTATGTAGGAAGTAATTTGATTCTTATATAAAGGTACATCTAACACATGTATCTTTTTTGATTTAAACAAAGGTAAAGGTTTTAAATTTAAGATTTTATTTATTGGCTATTGTAATTGTAGATTACAACTACTTTATTAAATACCTATCATACAATTTTATTTTATTAAGTGCAATAACTGTTTCATTGTAAGGTTATTAAGCTTGTCCCTATATCATAGGTAAATGTTTGAACTGGAGGAAAGGTATTCTGGACGTCTTATATTCTAAATTTTCAATAGATACAATTCTATTTTTTGTTTATATTGTAATATTTTGTATTTGAGTTAATGAATGAAAATTTTATATCTGTGAGTTATATTATTCAATTAAATTATTTGTTTGTATTTTGCATTTGTTTATATTGTTATATTAATGTATTTTTTATAAAGATATATAATTATTAATTATTGATTATGCCATTAATTTGAACCCGGAAAGGTTTGTTTTTCTTTCACTGGAATTCGAACCTGCGCCTTTCGCATAAAAAGTCGGCACTCTAACCAATATGCACCCAGCATTATTAAATGAACGTTTGATTATTGACATTTATTATCTGAATCGAAAGGACCTTTTTTAAAAGTCGAACCTCGGACTCTCGAATGAAAAGTCTAATCACTATGTCAACTAGCCCTAACTTAAATTTAAATGTTTTGTTTTATTATAATATTTAAGATAAGTTTCCTTTGGGCGTTTCCTAATTTTGTGGGATCATAAAAGGTTTAATTAAACCTTTTTGGCACATTTAAAGAACTGGCAACCAATTTTTGAATATTTTTAAATCAGCTGCTGACTGATTATATATATTTATTTTTTTTTAACTCATTTCAATACCACCTATCATGGTTTCTTTTATCTGAAGTTCTTTGATCTTAATTTTCCTCAGTGTGCGTGTATATATTTTAAAAGCTGAACTGTCTTCTGATGGCAGCATATGTGTTTAATTGGTTTTTTTTCTAACACTTGGTATGAATAACTGTATAAAAGTATAATATAAAGACTTACTGTAGACACAAGTATACATAAATATAAATAAATAAGTTTCAATGTATATATATAGGTAACATAAGATGACGGAGATAGGGAAATTATATTATAATTTGATATTAAAATGCGTAAATTTTCAGATGTTGTTTTTTTAACAACAATTTTTTAATGAATTAAATTTAAAATGAATTATTAAAAATAATATTTTTTTTAAGATACCTGTAAAGTGTGCATATATAATTTACACAATATACATATGTTAATATATTCTAGATTTGGAGATCATTTCAATGTGCCAAATAAACATTTAAAGATTGGCATTGCTAATTGTATGTTAATGTAAAATGGAAGTAAAATTGGGATTAAAATTAATGGTTGTACAATTAAAAATGTTTCGAAATTAAGTATTAAAAAATTAAAATTTTAGTCAAGAATACAAAAATAAAACCCAATATAGTTTTAAAGTGCTGAAGTTATGAAAAACAAATTATAGTAAAATATGTTAAGCAACCTAGGCCTTATCTCTATACACACCACCCTTGTGTAGTTCAGATTTTCAGTATTTGTTCCCTTACTAGCTTATTTCCCTTCTTATTCCTTACCTTTTCGACTTTCAAGTGTCCCTATTAAAGCAGATAACTTGAGTTCAGTTATATTATGAGTTCTAGAAAATACACGTTTTTGACTTACACTATTTGTAATATTTTTCATGTAAGATGTATTTCCTCAAATTCAAATATTCCTGTTAATTTCGTTCACTATATGGTTAGCACCTATATAATATTGTTTATATTGTGATTCGTGAGGAAATCTCACCTTTGAGTTTAAAAAAAACAATATCTATATATATTTTAAAAATTTATGAACTCAAATACTTTAATATTTAAAAATAGTACTTATCGCGCTTCAATTGTTAAGTTCACAAGTTTTAAAAGGGAACTCACCCAAAAAAAAAAAAAAATTTAAAAAAAAAACAAAATGATTATTATCATGAATAAATAGCTTGTACCTAACGATTATATTTACATTCAATAAATAAAGCCATTCCCCCAAAAAAACAAAAATCAAGATTTTTACAAGTGATGAAATAAATTTTTAATGTTAACTTGATGTTTTCTTGTAACCTGATCGAATCCAATGTACAATTTAAAGCATGTACACACAAATAATAAATAACAAATCCATTAAAATTTTACACGTACAATATTAATTTTACAAATTCGATTAATATTTAAGGTGAGTCCAAAGATTTCAAATTTCAAGTGTATTACCACGTTTATAGAAAATTATTCATAATAAATTATTAAACTCGTACAATTGGATTCAGGCCTGTTGCATAATAAATGCAATTGTTTTTAAAGAACTTAAATTAAAAAAACAGTTACAAAATAAAAGATAACGGGGATTTAAAAAAAAAAGTCTAACACTTGAACTTATAAAATCAATTAATTTGACTAATTTAACACCAAACTACTCACTTCAATGGGGTAAAAAGTTTGATAAACACTTTGGAGTTTAAAATTGATATAAGCAAAAGTATAAGAATTTATGAAAAACTAATTTCAGATACCTATGGAATAAATACTTTTAACAAGACGCCCTAAGCTTCTGCAGTCATTAGATCCGTACCTGGGACATTCAATGATAATTATATAAATCTAATATAGAATAGAACTTAAAAAGTTAAATTGGGGAAAAATATTAGAATAAATTAAATTGGGAAATTTCATCTGTGTCAGAGTTCAGTTACACTTCTTATAAACGATTCCAGTGTTCCTAGCGTTGTAGTCTACTTGCTCCACTCTTTTATGCATTATACCTAGTAAAGAAGAACATCTTTTCTAAAGAAATACAATTTAAGTAATTTCAAGAACATTAACATCCTCTTCCTTAATATCCCCTCAAATTTTCTCATTTATCTTACATGATCCTTTATCTCCAATCTCAATTTTTTTATTTTCCTTTTCTAATTCCCATCCTTAAAATCAAGCTGTTCATTTGTAGCCAAGATCCCACCCTAAAGTTTTGACCTAGATAGACTTAGATAAAGTGGTTTTAAAAGGGTGTTGTTATAATTTGTCACAGTCACAAACCACCCAAAAGATCAGTGTACTGCCTCAATGGGCCATTTTAGGTGCTTTCCACTATTTCTTTTTATAAAAGAAAATTTTAAATTTCCTCAAACTCAAATTGGCAACAACACATCTCACATCACATTGATAAAACCTTATGTTATATAACTTTTTAAATAGAATTTTATTTCAAAATATAAATTCTTTATACTCAAAATGCCAAAGTGTTCATATACAGCTATACATAATTAATATCAATAAAAATATAAATTAAAATTTTTGATTTCTGTATATGTACTTGGAATTCTAAAAATGTAATTTGTTTTATTATTATTATTATTAACTTATATATACTTAAGTACATACTTATATATACATTATATTTTATAAATTCACATTTTTTATTTTAATTAATTTGCAAAAATTAAAAAAAAAATAAAAGAAAATTCTTTGAAAATAAAGATAATTCCAATCAAAGAAATCTAATTGGCTTTAAATTACTTATATTTTATATATTTTTTTAATTTAAATCTTTTTTATTTTCTCATTTTAAACCAGTTAAATCATTAACAAGTTTATTTCATTTTAATTTAAAATTTTCTAATACTTATACTATATACTATATAATATACTACTATAAAAGTATACTATTATTTATATTATAATATAACCTTTGATGGTTCAATGACAAGGTTTTCAACTGACATTGTAATCAGTGTTGCAAACAATACTATAAGTCTTCAAATCCAAAATTTGAAGGAAATTCTCCAGAAATGTGACCAATGTGTTAGGACTGATATTGAATATTCAAATTCAGCCCTTAAACACCTGGTAACACTTAATTTTAAAATAAGTTTCTATTAATGGCATTAAAATAAGTAAGCCAGGAATCGAGTCTTTACAAAAGTTTAACTATTACAAACGTGTTAAGTTGATTATTTGAATCCTTATTAAAAAGTTTTGCCTTCTTGTGTCATCCTTTCCTAGATTATGTCTAAAGTCTTCTCTATACTGTGGGAAGTTAGCCGTATAAACCCATTTTAATTGGCCAAGACCGAGAGTAAAAGGGAATGGGAATCAGTTCAGTTAGTAGTAAAACTATGATAGGATCGAGGGAGAATTAAGAAACTACAACCTTTCTTAAGATACAAACGTCCGGCATTCCTAAATTTATATTAGTTGGAAGTTAGAACTAACTTCAATTGTGGTTGACTTCATTTTTTGAGTTAAATTTTGAAATCTAAGTTTGACCAGGATTGGAATACCTAAATAATTTTAATTCTTTCAGGTAAGTAGTTATATATGTAGGAAATGAACAATACACATGCATGCAATGAATTTATACAACATATAAATTTGTTGTGAAAAATAAATAAAAAAAAATTTTTAATTATTCTGTTTTAAAAAAAATAAACTAAAATGCTCTGGGTGATTTTTGATATAAATTCATTGAGACATTTTTTATAATACATAATATGTGCATTTAATTAATTAACTTTTTATGAGATTTTAAAATTGAAATTTAAAAAAACAACACAAAAAATAGGAAATTTTTTATTTAATGTATAATATATATACATATTAAAATAAGTTAGAAAGAGCCCTTTGAAAAATTTTTTAAATTCATACTTTGCATTTGGAAATTGCAAATAAGGATTGGAAAAACATTTTGTTAGAAATGTCAGATGTTAGAAATAGGAACTTCTGATTGTTTTAATTATATTGTTCCGTTTTCTAAGTTTTGTAAAGATATTTTTGGATTTTAATTATCAATGGATTGAAAAAGAATTGAAAATGCTACAAACAGGCACTTCCTCCCCTGAGAATCTACCTTGAATTAATAATTTTTCAGTGATACACTTAGCAAGTTTATTAAATTTTATCAAAAATGTATTTAATAAAAATGGTTCTAATAAATTAAAGGTAAATAAATTTATACCCTTAATAAATAATAATTATTCTGAATTGATTCAAATATCCTTAGGTAAATATCCTTTTATATAAATTTATGTATTAGGTAAATATCCTTTTATATATATATCAATACTTACAATTAGTTAGTAAGTAAATAACTATTCTCATTTGAAATTTTCTTATTAATCTCAATCCAAAAATTTCCCAATCTCCAGTACGATAGAAAACTAAGTTTTGAAAGGTAAAAATGCTTAATTTAAAATTATTTCATTTTTGTATTTCAAGAAACTGAAAACGGTTGTAAAACTTAAGAATATCTTACAGTAGAGGTTATTTCCTGGCCTTCAATATCTTGATAACAAATGTTTGAATGATTTCAATAATGGTAATTAGTAAATAACAAAATTAATTTGATTGTTATTTAAAACATACCGAATTAAATTAGATTTTAAATGAAGTTGAGGAAATTGTTAGTATAATTAAAATGAACTTGAAAATTGTAAATAAAAACAGATTAAAAGAACAAGTGGAAGCGAGTACAACAATTAAAAGTATATTATTAGTATAGGAATTTTTTAAACTTTAGTATAGTCTTCAATATTCATAAAATTCGAAATTAGTAGGCACTAAATTACTTATTTTAAATAAGCAATTACTATTTAGAATTTTTAAACAATTTGTTTTTCATTAGTCAAGTACTTTGAAATTTTGAAAATTCTTTTTTTCGAATTCTCTTAATAACATACTAAAGGGATTGATGTTCAATCTAATGTTGATAAAATATATCTTTATAAAAAATCGTTATTTATTTATTTATAATTAATTTAATACCAGGACAATAGTAAATATTGCCTGAAGTTATTATAGTCTTTTGCCTTTTTGACATTTGGGCTTCTTAAATTAAATACTTTCTGTTATTTATAATTACAATATTAATTATTTTGTTTATGTTATATATTTGTATATTTAAATTATATTTGGTCAACATTGTTCAATAATTTTTTTCAATTAAAAAAATTCACGATCTGTACGGGAATCGAACCCGCACCCCTTCGGTTAGTAAACCAAATGTTTACCACTAACAATAGTTCTAGGTATGTAAACATTTTTTTTAACATTCATCGTAGTTATTTTCATAATTATATTCGCAAAAAATAGGTAAGTCATGATTTCCATTAAAACCCTCAGCTTAAAAACAACCCTCATATTTTAATTTTCTAATGTACGTTCATTAAACGCAATGCATTTCAAATCCTAGGTCACGATTTAACTACTCATGTAGATAAATTCAACGTGTTAATATATACAATATAACATGTTCGAAAAAAATTATCTTATAAATGCGGCACTTTAAAAATTGAAAAAACAAACGCATCTATCAAAAATCTTTTTTTTAAATTGTATATTAACCGCATAGTTAATCATTATTAATACCATTAAAAAGTTAACACCATATTAAAATGTATCTTTATACGAGTGGTATAAGGAAGTACATATATATATACATATGCGTGTATATATTTTAATGACATGAAAATAATGGTATTTTCCTGACCAAACATATTATAAAATTGAAAATAAGTTAAACATTTAACATATTAAATGAAAAACGATGATATACACTATACTAAAATATATAATAATAGAGTATTAAGGTCATAAAAATATTAAGTCCGAAAAATATTTTTTTTCCCTAAGTATCTTTTCTAAAGGAAAAAACAAAACCTCATAAAAATCAGTAAAATATTACCAAAAAGATAAGAGATAATATTGTCATACCATGTCATACTCATAAAAATAAAAGATTTTTTTTTTTTTTTTTGTCAAATAAATTAATTTAAATCTTAAAAGATTCTTAACTTAAGTGCGGTTGTCTGAATAGATAAGAGGAATTATTCCTGTGTAATAAGAAGACTGTGAGAAAAAAAATGTTATTTATAGTTATTATTAAAAAGATTCAATTACAATATTTTGTCCATTAAGTATTATAAAATATTTTTTCTTACATGCACAGCGTGATAGCATTTAATTGAGAAAGTATTAAGGGAAAGTACTGATTCACGATTCGAGTTTAACTTACTCTAAGTACAAAAAACTTTCTTTAAGATTAAGGACGAACGCAATAAAATAACATTAGGACACAATTTAAGCAAGACAATAGAAGTCAGTTAAAGTTTTTGGTCAATTATTGAAATGCATCCGAAAAATGTTTATTTGCAAATTTTTTTTTATACAATTTAACCTTGAAATTAACTTCATTTTGATTTTCGATTTACAGTTGTCAATGACAGCTAATTTTATTGACACTTTATCTTGACAGTTATAAATTTTTACCTCCTAAGCAAAATTAGTCCAGCTAACAATGTTGAAATACTACTTAAAAAGTTAAACATATTGAAAATAATACAAATGCGCGACTTTCGTGAATGAAAGTAACAACAAAGTTTCAGCGCAGTCTTGACGCAAAAGTCACTTAACTTCAACGCTACTTTGACAGCTAATTGTTTATGGTTTGTCAGCCACTTCTTTTATATTAGTTTGAAATAGCAGAATATAGAATTATAAAAATTAAAAAAATTTAAATATAGCAATAAAATATTTAATAGTTATTTTGATTCTTATCATCATGATTGAAATTCATTTAATCAACGCCAACCACTGTACAACATGGTATGTCTTCACTCTTAAGTCACTTACGTGAAGCATAGTGAATATGGAGCTTTATTTAAAATTTAAAAAATAAAATTATATTTTGAGCTTGAAGAATTTGTTAGATACTTTTTTTTGACATTTTGAAACTTCGATGCTGCGTCATTTCAGAGACATTTTTTATTTGAGTATTTTTAATATTTTTAATCCTAATCTCTGATACGAGTACTTTATTAAAAGACATCGGCCTTAAATTTTAGATTTTAGAGTGTTACTTCTGACTTTCGTGATAATTTAAACTAAAGATTGGTTTATTCAAACACTATAATTTAATTATAAATATACTGGAATAAACGCATGACATATAATAAATACAAAGTACTTGCCTATATTTAACACTTAATTGTTTAGTATTAATTAACTACTTATGTAAACTAAAGTACTCATTTATCTCTATATTTACTAGATGTATGATATAAATGAGTTAAAGCTAAGAGGAGAATGATCCCCATTAACATTTTTAATTCTCACATAACAATTATGTAATTTTAATTGTTTTTCGCGAAAGCATCATTCACTCAATCAATTGTTTTTCAATTTTTTGTTTTATATAATCCTGGGAAAAATTCTAAATTCCATAATAAAGTAATTGTTATTACTTTGTATATTTTTTTGCTTTTATTGGTTACTTTAAAAAAAAAAAATTACAATTACAATTATACAACATATTACAAAATAACAAGTCGTTTTGTACTCAACTAAGCTTTTTTTTTTTTTATAATGTAATTACAGGTAATAAAGTAAACATAATTATGCTATATATAGGTATAGATATCTATGTAATAATTAGTGACAATCATTTTATATATAAACAAACATTAAATTATGTGTGATGAGCACGAACTATAATTGTATATTAAGTAATAGCGAATTATTAATTATATTGTAATAATACTATATACATAAAAATATATATATATTTTATTATTTTTAGTATATAATGTCTGAAAGTACATTTAACTTTTTTTTAGGAGAGTTAATATTAATAATACTGCATAATGTAACACGTGTTATTTGTTAAAAATCATGTACTGTGATTAAAATATAATAAGTACTTTGTATTTAAAGTAATTGAATTTATTTTCATTATAATAAAATGTTCTAAAAAGGGTACTCGTATCAATTTGAACTAACTAATGTTTGAATTTTTTTTTTTTTAATTTGGTATATTTAGTCATTAAAAGTTTTAATTGTTTTTAAAAAAAAAAATCTATGTAATGATGCTTAGTTGCTTTATTAATGTTTAATATAAATTAATTGACAATGTATTACAATTTATTTTAATAATGAATATCATGAATACTTATTTGTGTTTTTTTATATTTACATACATTTTAATTTTTTCATCCGCATTATATCTTTTCTAATAAAAAAAAACCGGAAGTAAATATTGTACTGAATATGGACACTATAGCACATTATCAGATAGTAAAATTTATGCAGACTCAGTTAATGTAAAGTTAGTCAGAGTTAGATTGCGTTAGCAATTGTAAGTCTAATAACGCGTTAGGTAATTTAAGAATCTTACAATAAAATGATTGACCCAAATAGATAGAGTTTTAGTTCTTTAGGACCTGTCACTATGAAAATTTTCACAGATTTGTAAAAGTTACATTATTTTTAAAAATGTGAGACTGATATACCCTATGGGTAAATTTTGGAGACATAAGGAGAGATAAGGTGTAGTATGTAGTGTAGTAGAAGACACTCTTCATATGACATTTTTAAAATTTCATATGTTTATTTTTCATTTTAATTTTAAGTATATGTTTGTTTAAGTTGGGCTGTACGAAATAGATTCACAAGAAAATAGTTACCAATTGTGTCCACTAGTTTCGCATAAAAAAGGTTCCAAAAATATACATTTATAAAAGACTTCAAAAAAAAGAAGAAAAAAGTCCCAAAATTAAATACTTTGTTGCTGACATACTTTTTCTACATCAAAAAAAGTATTTTATTTGAAGAAGGATTTTCAGAGTTTGATGCAACAAAATCAGAGTTCTTGTATTTTGTTTAACAGGGTTTTATTATAAATTCTAAAAAATAAGAATAGAACAAACCATAATTATTTTATATTTTCTGGTTAAAGCGATATCTCTACTTTTTTTAAAAACCTATTTTACAATGAACACTTCCAACTAAATCCAACTGTCATATACTCCATATACCAAATACTTTTAGAAACTTTTTTTATATGCAAAAAGCATCCAAAATACAATTTTTTAAAAGTCGCCAAAATAGAGTGCCCGAATTTCCCCAAGTTTGAAGACTTTTTAGTAACTTGAGATATATTTAAATACTTAATTGTTCAAATTATGACAGTTAATTTTATATCTGTGAGTTATAAGTTGTAATTAAAATTATCATAGATAAAGGTATACATGCATAAATTATTATTTCCCGTTAATCCCCGTTAGTGCAATCATTCGTAACTAGTGAATCTATAGCTTTGGTCTCAATAGTTCTATATGTATAGTTAGTTAATAAAAGTAAATTTTCATTTAAAAATAATCAGCGTTATATGCTTTGTATGTTTTAGTCCAATTTGTATTTTAATTAACAATTATAAAATAAATTATAAATCTTGGTTTAAAACATGGCTTTTAAAAAAAATGGTAATCTAAAATATAACAACTTTAATACAATTTAAATGTTAATTATTTAAAATAACAAAAAAAACTCTTTTAAAGAATTTTTTGAAACCAGAATTTCATTCAATTAAAAAATTACATTCAATCAAAGGTCATGTTCTTAACAACGACCATTGACCATAAACCAAATAAATTCATTAATAAACATTCAGATGTTGAAATATTCATTCTTTATTATTATTTTTGTTTCTTTTTTTAAATTTTTTCATTTGCTGCCACTGAAAGTTATTATTTAACCAATCTGTCATTTTACAATGTGATTGATAATAATGCTGGAAAATATTTAAAAATATAATATGAATTAATTCAAAATTAAGTTAAATATTAAAAACAAACTGTATGTATGTGGATAGCGTACGTTATGCACAATTATCATTTTGAATGACATGTACATGTAAACAAAGAAGATAAAATAAAATTTGTATGACATAAACCAATACTGGATTGAACATTCAGCATCATTTATCCATATACATAATATCTTTCATAATCAGTATGATGTTAATATTAAATATCTAAAAAAATATAAAAATTGTTTTTAACATTTTTAATTTTTTTTTTTAATTTGTCTTTTACCAGGAATACGATTGGAAAAAGTATTGGAATAGTGGAAAAAAATTTGACAATTTAAGTCAATTTGATTGAAAATCTGATTGAATTCAAGGCATCCTCAGTACAATAAATTTTATTCCATAGTAGTAACTGTAGCTCTTGGGCATGGGAATTCCGTGCCAGAAAGAAATAGCAATATTTATGCAAATTAGATGCATTGACTGGCGCTGGTAAAATTATATTCTGGAAAAGCTTTTTGTAAAACTAGATAATCATAATGTAGAATAAAAAAGTGTAATGAATTGTTTTTTATAGGTTTAAAACAGGTGTTGTTCTATAATTACACAGTCTTAATAGCTAATAATATGCAAGAATGTTGTTTTTTATTAAAATCTTTTACAGTGTATTTATAAATAATGATTCCTGATTTATGAATAATGATAAATAATGATAAAAAATCAATACACTTTCTTTTTCTACATTGACATTATCTAGTTGACCTTATATATTATTTGCAAAAAGCTTTTTCGGAATATAATTATATACAATTGCGCCAGTTAATGCACTTAATTTGCATAAATATTGCTATCTCTTTCTGGTACGGAATTCCCATGCCCAAGAGCTACAATTACTACTTTCCATATAATGTGTTTCAACAATGTACTAAAAACGGGTATGTACCAAAAAATTCTTCAAAGTTCGTGAATGAAAATTTTTAGATTTAGATTAATGATCTGACTCAGATCCTAAAAAAAGATTAGATCAAACTTGATCTTTGATTTGAAGAAAAATAAGTTCACATCATTAATAAATATTGATCTTGATCTTTATAGATTAATTTTAAGATCAAGATCTTCAAACAAGATCAATTTTAAATTATATATTTAAGTAAATCTAAATATCTGAATTAGGTGTACAGCCTTAACTTGTGACCACAACTTGTTAATTTAAATTGTTTTAGATATTGCTGGATCTGCCTACTAGCTTTTTACCTCACGCTGCAGAATGACTTATGAGTTAAAAACATAACTCTTCGGATTGATTTATTTAAATTATTTTGATTAAAAAACTTCAACTTGATGCTTTCAAGTTTAAGGTCAAACATATGAGCCATAACTCATACGTATCAATTGTCAATCATTTTAAAATTGATTAAATATTTAATTGAATTGAAGTTTAAAAAAGTAATGAAATAAAATTATGGCCATTAGATTAGTTATTTAATAAAGTGTGTTAATTTACTGCGATTGACATTAAAATTTATAATATAATAAAATGAGAAATCAAGAAGTCTTTCTATACTTTTTCGATTTCCTTTCATTTATTAACAAAATAATAAAAAGAAAAAGAGAACATTTATATTGTGTTGCAATGCAATTCAAAAATGAATGGATAACATAAAAAAGTATACACATATGAATTTATAGATTTAACTACATGGCATGTATTCATTTACATTGTATACAAGATGCTTCATAATGGGTTAGAAATACAGTAGCTAATTGCTGATTGGGAGCGGTCAACTTTTAAATATTTTAAAATTTTTTTTGGATTTTCTTTTGATATGAAATTGAATTTAGGTAATGATGAGTTTTTGAGTTGTTATTAATAAAATTGATTGAATTTATAATTTGTAAATATATACTTCATATATTTTTATAAAATATATTTAAAAATATTATTAATTTTGTATCTTTTAATATTAAGTACTAAATTATTATTTGAAAATAAAATTTTTGGATAATCACAAAGTACTTTAATTAATAGTTTCAAATTTTTCGAACAAATTACACTATTTTTTATTGTTTCCTCAATCGAAACTCGTAATTGATATTTTATATCAAACTTATGGGAGAGTGAAATAAAGCCGAACGAATAAAAGTTCGAAAGGGGAATACCCTGATTTTGAAAAAATCTTAAATCCAATCTTATGGTTTTCTTTGTACATAAATTTTCAACAAAGCTGCCGCCCTGCATACATATATTCGAAGGCTGCTGCCCTAAAGCCTCCCACAAAACAAAATATTGTAACTTTAATTTAGCAAGTAATGATCAAATCCTTCTACTGATCCTTTTGAAATACATTTTTGGTTACCGTTTCCAAACTTCTACTAAGTAAATAACTTTTGAATCCTAATATTGTATTCAATTCTTATATGTTAACAATATTGCAAGTTCAAATATGCTAATATTCCGGAAAAGGAGGTAACCCAAATTTAATAACTAATTATAAAATTCCTTCTAATTTATAATATTCTGAAAACAGTTTTCCAAAAATTCTAGTTTTTAAGAGTTAGGTAAAAAATTAGGGTATTTCCCTTTTTCGGAATATATTGAAGAGGTAATTCGATTTTATGTCCATTGTTTTTGGAATAAAGTCGAATCGGCTTTATTTAATTTATTTTGTAAGATACGATACATTAAGATACATTTACTAATTTGACTTTATTTCTATTGTTTTTGGTAATAAAACCGCTTCGACTTTATTTCACCTCTCCAAACTGATCATTGATCCTCAATTATGTTAAAAATCATAAAAAATTGCCCATCCATTAGAAGTTTTTACATATACATATATACATATAGTTACTTATTTCAATTTCTCCTACATTTATTTAATGTATGTAATTTTCCCGCCCATTGCGAAACACACTCTAAATGCTTATTGTATAGTTATACTTATATATAGTTATTCGAATCAATTTACATTGATATAAGCAATATAAGTATTAAATATGTGAGTTCAAATGTAATAATATATTGATGTTAAAAAAAAAACCAACCAATGTGTTGTACTTTGTGAAAAAAATTGAAAAAAAAATTGTATGTGTAAACAGAATTTGATAGCCGAAGCTACCTTATAAACTCTTTTTTTTTTTTATTATTTTACTTTATTTCCCTGAAGAGCTCAAAAACCAGTCTTCCATTTGAAAAAAAAAAAAAAAAAGTTTGTAATTAATAATTTTCAGAAATACGATACTTAAGATGAAAATATTTTTATTTTTTATTTTTAAATTTTAACAATACATTAACCAATAGTTACGTTCATTTTTATGATTTTGTCATTTTTATACACACTTACATTAAAAAATTTATTTTTTTTTCTTAAATATAAAAAAAAATTATTATTAAGTAGTAGTTATTATTACTGGTTTAATAATAACTATTTTTTTTTTTCCAACTCTTTTGTTATTTAAAAGAAAGGTAAGTAAATGTTAAAGTATTAATAAATGATATGAAATTATTCAATTTCAACTTGATTTATTCTAGGCCATCCATATAAAAATTTCAATAAATTGAAAAAAATAAAAAAGAAAATAACAATACAGAAATATTAAATTTTAAATGCCTATAGATGAATATAGAAAAGAATGTTATTGTTTGCGTTTTAACCCTTTTCTAGTTAAAGGTTTTTAAGTACTTGTGTATTATCTTTGGAGTTATAGTGGCACGTTTGACTGAAATGACAATATTAAATTTGCAAACACTTAATATTGGAATATAGTTAATTTGGAAAATTACGTTCATGCATAGGGGTTCAGAACCAAAGTGAACTAACCCTTTAAAGAAAAATTTTTCCATAAATCGCATTAGAATTGAATATAAAAGGTCTATTTCCGGTTGTATCTGTGGTATTTTTTTATCGATCTAAGACATTTTGCAAAGTGGTGTAAGTCTTGTGGCTCTTTTTTAAATTGTTTGTGAGTTAGACCACTTTGGTTCTGAGCTACTCTATATCTCACGATCTTTTAAAAACATGTTTGTCAAATATTATCCAATTTTTAATATTAGGCGTTTTCTTTCAACTCAAGCAGGCCATTTTTCAAGGCACGCCTCTGAGCGGAATATACGCGGAGTAGTATACTCTGGGATCATTTAGATTTAATGACTTTACCAGAAAAACTTAAATTGATTTTTTAAAACTTTAGTTTATTTGGTTTTCTAACACTCATTAAGCCTTCTATTAATTTAAGAAAACCTTTAAATGAAATTAAGATCATAGTTAGTAATATGAAATTTCAAAATAAACCCTAAGAACTGTGTTCTGTAAAAAAAGCACAGTTGAAGCTCTAAGACAGTTCAAATTCTACTTAAATGTTAAAAAAAAGAAGAGTCTACTTTCCTCCTATAAATTTTTTAAAAATATTTCTGTTAAAAAAATATCAAGTAAGTATACTTAGTTGCCCAACTTAATATTTACCCATTATTAAGTAATTTCGTCTTTGAGTTTAATTCTTCTATATAGATTTGTACTGTACATAATTTGTTCATATAAGTACTTAATTCCTGATTTTTAACTTGTCACCAGTTTAATCCTATTTTGTATTAATCTCCTATTGTTGATTACTTTTCATAAATGTCATTTCCTTTTGTCAATTATAACATAAATATGTCACTTAATATTAACATGATATTCCAATATTAAATTTGAATATTGGAACTTAATCTATTTGATATTGTGAACTTTAGGACTTAATAATCTAGTTGATATTGTAAACAAAGCAATAGATGAGTTTCATCAATCGAATTCGAAATATTATGTTCATTATAAGCACTTTTTTTTTGATTCCCTAAATGTCAAAAAACAAATTGTTAAAGGAACTCCGTTTGTCATTGACTGAATCATAATTAACTAAAAACAAGCTATAGTTGTAATCTATTTAAAATTTTTAATAAATTTATGTAGATAGTTAGTTATGTACTTATTATGACAATAACATTTCAATTAAAATAATTAATATATTATTGAGCGTTTGAGTGAAATGTATATGAAAGAAATAAAAAAAACGAGTAGTTTCCTTTTTATTTTATTTATTCCTAATTATTAGTTAGTAGTTATAGTAGTTTCCTAATTATTTATTTTTACAAATACCAGTATTTCGTCTACAACATGCAAACTTCTTCAGTGCTAAGTACTCGATTCATTCAATTATTTCTTTCATTTCAATTAAAATTAAGTTCTATATTTATGTCACACAGTCCCAGTGGATCATAGTCGGTGGTCTTTAAAGGGTTAATATAAAATAAAAGAATATCTTGATTTTTTTTTTTAACCGCCTTCTATGTTTTTTTTTACTCGGATGAAAGTTTGTACTTTTTTTTTTCAAATTTTTATTATATTCTTCCATTATATTTGTTGCTACCGATCTGGCAGATAACCAACGAACCTATAACTCCTCTGTACAATTTTTATCCAAAATAATTTTTTTTTTTTTTTATTATAGAAAAAAGGAACAAGGCAATAAATGCTGGATAATACTTTTCTTTTTCGTATTTTTATTTGTTTTTTTTTTAATAATTTTTCAATTCGATTACCTATTTTTGTTCCGGATTGAATTACCTTATATTGGTTGGTAATATTATTGTTTACCTGTGAATTCATTTTGAAAAAAACATTGAATAAATTGAAAAAATGTATACGTATATATGCATTTAAGAACAAACAAACATATATAAAGTAAACATGTTTGCTTATAACAAACATTGTATTTTTGTATATTAAGTATAAGGTACTTTGAATTTTAATTAAATGAAAGCAATGTATTTGTTCTTTGTACTTTACTGTACACCATACGGTAAAGTACCTGGTACTTTGAGTATTTTTTGGTAAAGTGTACTTTATTTACAAAAAAAATAGATTCAATATTATAAACATGTTATGTAAACATGTTTATACGTAAGTTCTTAAATAAAAGAAATTTTTCATTTATTTAACTTTTAAAATTAAAAAGATTCTCATTTTTTTATTTAAAAATCGCTTATGAATAAAATATTAATAAAAATTATTACAATATATTGCGTATATTTAAATATTTCAGATATAAGTATCTAAAAGATACATAAATACATAAATCTGATGCTACAACACTGTACTTAAAAGAGAACGGAATAATCATTTTGAAATCCCCTTATATTATTTGTAAACTTTTGAATGACGTCACTTATGGTGATTTCATTTGCTCCTGCTCAAACTTTTATAAATTGAGTGTCTTTTTTCGCTTTAATAAAAAAAAATAAACGCTTTATAATAAAACTGCGTTTACAAAATTAATTAATTTTATTTTTTTTTAATAAGTAGCAGTTGAATATTTATATTTTCATCTAATTGTCAATTTTTTTGTTTTCAATTGTAATTTTTTTGTAAAAATAATTGTAAAAAAATTTTGCAATTAAATAATTTGCAAAAAGTGACTCTTAAATTGTTTTTTAGTGTTAATACTCCCTAAATAATAGTTAATTAAAATCATGGCTTTGCATTTATTAACCAGGCAATGCACAAAACTAGGAAGTAAGTTTTTTTTATTTACAAGTACTTACATTAATTACTCTGCATTAATAACTCAAATAATTACTTTATTACTATAATTAATTAAGGTGTTCCTACGATTTTAAGACAACTTAGAACATTAAACAAATCCATATATATTCCAAGTGTGGTGTTAGGAATAAAAAATACTTTTAAAAATGAGGTTAATTAATAATTTAATATGGAAAATTATGTAAATACTTTGTATAAAAATTTGATTGTATTTTTGCAGGTTCAAATTGTAAGAAATATCTCAGTTACTGCCCCCAAATTAGCAAGTAGTACTGGAAATCATTCTAGTATATGGTATGCTGAAAGAGTTTTATCATTTTTTTTACTTTTATTATTGCCTGCTGCTATAGCTGTACCATGTCCTGCACTTGATTATGCATTAGCTGTTGTAATGGTTGCACATACCCATTGGTTAGTTTAAAAATTATATAGAGTACTCAATATTGAATTTATATACTTATGTGAAATCAGAAAAAATCCATTGATTTGACATGATGCAATTTTTTGTTTATTTTAGGGGCATTGAAGCAATTGTAACTGATTATATTAGACCAATTATTTTTGGAAATGCAATACCAAAAGTTTGCCATATATTGTTGATACTACTTTCAGCTGTTACTCTCGCCGGTTTAATTAATTTCATTTATAATGATGTTGGAATTGGAGAAGCTGTTAGAAAATTATGGGCAATTAAACCAGCATCAGAAGAACAAGATAATTAAATATAAGTACTTACTTTATATTATTTCAATAACTCAAGTTGTTCTTTATTATTATCTTTAATTAAATTTTACGGTTTTATTAAATAGATCCTAGTTGTTATTGGTTTATAAGGCAGCCCTTCAATACTTTTAGATTAAATATAAGTAAGTATACCAAATTTTTTTGCAATTACTTAAGTAAGCTGAATTTTAGAAAATTTTCATCTTAAGGGCTTGTATTTGAAAAACTGTGTCTATTTGAGAAAATTTGACATTCATCGATCAAAAGGCATTTTTAGATAATTTGTCGAATAAAAAAGTATTAGTACCTAGTTGTTACTAGGCTTAAGCATATTTTCCTTGATAAATGGGGTTTTTTTGCCGTTGATTAGACCAAGTTCCCGATTAGAACTTTTTAGTGTTCAAAGTATTGTCCTTTTAATGATGATAATTAATTAAAACATTGATCTAGTAAAACGGGAGATTTTGAACCGGCCTTGAACTGTTAAGAAACTTTCAAAAGAGACTTCTTATGGAAATTTATACAAATTTTAATAAAATATTCTAAGGTTTAGAAAAAATTATATTAATGTTAAACAGTTCTTATTTCATTTACTATCAAATTTAAAATCCATAACTATTAACCATTCAGTTTTTATGATCATTGATCTGATCACCTTAGAATTATTTTAACTTATCACGAAATAAAATATATTTTTTTTTTAATATTTTATCACTTTCAATATATAATTTTACTTATGTAGATTAGAAAACTTATAAATATTCTTATAATTTAAAAGTAGTATTATTAAATTTTCTAAATAAATTAAGAATTCAAAAATTTAATCAATAATCCCATAAAGATTTCTTTTTAAACAAGCCTTTCAATTAACAAAAATAAAAAACTTTTTATTTTTAATAAGATTAAATTTAAAAAAAAATTCTTTAAATTTTAAACCAGTTTAATTAAATTTTTGATTCCAATTCTTTTTTAATAATTAAAATGAATTCATTTTAGTTTTTTTTGGATTTTTATTTTTATTTTTAAATTCATCCTAAAAAACATAAACTCAACTTAAACTCAATCTGATTAACTTATGTATAATATTTATAATGTGTATATGGAAACCATATACAATATTATGCTTACTTAACCAAGTTCTATAATTTACTTCTTGCTGCGTATTTTTCTTTCAAATAAAAAGACGGTATGAGAAATTTTTATAAAAAAATTGGATAAAAAAAAAAAAAATTAAAAACTATAAACATAGAATAAAATGTATAAGAAAATATAAATATAAAAATAAAAATCTATCTTTTAATGGATATTCTCAAAAGATACTTATGCTGAGTAATGAGTTAACATAACTATGTATTATAGGCTTTATTTAAAATCTCCAAAATGTCAAATCTCCCAAAGAAGAAATGTCAAAAGTTGTTAACATTTTTTTAATACAAAATTAGGAATTATAAAATTGTGACGTCATTTCTAAATGTAAGGTTATAATATAACTTATAGATATTGACATATCATTGCTAGGAATTTGTCATCAGTCATCACCATCATATAAATTAACCGGCTTATTTGATCACAAAATTACCAGCCGCGGCTCAATTATTTGTTTATAAATACAAATACAATAATTTGTGTGCGAAAATCGCTCGAATTTTGAACGCTACGCAACATTAGTCTATGATTAGAATTTTGCAAATTTTTAATTACGTATTTAAAGAGTTTTCAAATTATTGAAACTTTTGTGAATGATTTTGATAAAGTGTTTTTGATTATATATGAGTGAATGCAATTAAAGCGTAAATACATATGTGTTATAAACTTTGTTTTAGATTGTATAGCATAAAACGTATGTGTACAATCAACGAAACCCCTAAACCTGCGAATGGAAAGGCGCAAATAGCAAACTCAATATGCGTCGTGCTGATTTTTGTGCGGACCCCGTTGGAAAGATTTTTGTTTTTAGTAAATTTATAATCATATTAAACTTTATTAAAAAGTCATAATTAGTTATTTTTTAAAGAGATTTGTCATAATAACTGTTACAAATATTTTGAATTTTCAAAGTTTGGCCATCTGCCATTTATGTTAGAAGCCGTTCCTTCTCATTTCTAATATATAATAAGGTCTTTTGTAAATTAACCCCTAACACTTCTAGTATCAAAATTGTTTTTTTTTTTTTGGGAATTTTGACATTGGGACTTTTGACATTTAGGAGATTTGACATAGAACCATTACTATATACCATATAACTGAACGAATAAGCATAAAATATATTTTCTTATTTATACTTACGACTTTTATACTTATGAAATATTTTATTTTTTATTTAATTCTGTTTTTGGTAATATTCAAGTTTATTAGGGGACTAATAATGATGAATATTATACTATATACATATTTTTGTATGTTTATGTACATAATGCACATAAAATATGCTATATTTTATGTATTCATGTACATATAATACTTCTGATTGTATTTACTTATACAGTTTCTTTTAAATTGTTATGCTATTTTGTTTCTTATTTTTTTTTTGTATAGTGGACTACTGGTTTAAAATCATCAAAAGTAAAAATCTATACGTTAAACAAGTAGTTTCTTTGTAAATATAAGTATATATATATATATATATATATATAGCACATTGTTTGTTTTAATGGCAGGTGATGAGTTAGTATAAGATCATATAAGGCGTTTGATAAGGTTAGGTTTAATAACGGATATTCCTGTATAGATAATACTGGAAATGCAAATTAATTCGAATAGAAACAGATCTTATTTTTAGATAACTTTAATAATGATTGAGTTTTGAAATTACAAAGTAGTTAGTTAGTAAAAGTATTAAAATTCCAAGACCTAATAATTAATATAAATTCATTTGATCCTGAAAAACATAAACTCAACTTAAAACGAATCTGATTAAAGTATGTAGGTAATTATAAAAAAATTAAAAGTTTCCGAAGATGAACGAATAAGTATATAAAAAGGGAAGAATTGTGTTTATCTAGAACTATTTATCATTTTTTTAATAACTTATTGCACGAGTAAGTACTATTGTATTTATTAAATTTTATTAAATAATAAAAATGGTAATGGTGATGATCCAAAGTAAGGTTATCAAAACTATGCCTTGCCTTTTTGGCTAATTCTATTCAGTCATTTATAATGTCCTAGTTGATGAACTAGTTCTCTTTAAAACATGGTTCTCATTTCTGTGTGCAATGGCACATATAAAACCGAGTTGTTAGACATTAAGCACTTATTATGTCGGCCATACTCCAAAAAAGAGAGATCTTTAATAGTTCTAAGTTTTAATTTGATGACAAATTTCGATGATATATGTATCTCAAGTAACTAAAACATTTAGTTAAGTATATATGTAAGTAATTGGTTTTTTTTATAACCAGCTTGAAAACTAATTAAATGATGAAGATTTAATTCTTGGTGTAACTAATAGTCTTAACAAGCTTATGAGTTTCGGTTAAGGGTCCTCTCTCTAAAATATAAGTAAACTATTAAAGACCCTATTCTACGTAGGATAGTGCTTGCCAACCGTTGTTACTTTGAGTTAAGCAAGCACTTGAGGTCAAGAACTCTCTGACATATGGTGTAGAATCATGGACCATATCCAACTACGATGAAAATCTGATAGGGTCTTTTGAAAGGAAGATTCTACGTAAGATTTTTGGTCCAATTAATTATCAATGGAGACAGCGACACAATCACGAGCTGTATGAGATGTACGAAAATACTGATCTCGTAACTTGGATTAAAATTCAACGATTACGCTGTTTAGGTCACGTAGTAAGGATGAACCATGATGTACCAGCAAGAGCGGTTTTAGACTCCAATTCGGAGAGTTGACGCAGAAGAGGTCGACCACATCTTCAATGGAAAGACGGTGTTCAGTCAGACGAAGAATGATGAATATTGTTGAAAGTTGGAGAGAAGCTGCTTAAGACAGAAGCCAATGGAGGAAGGCTGTGGACTCAGCTCAAAAATAATAATTTGTTATGACGATAAAGTAAAGTAAAGTAAGTAAGTATTAAAGACCCTCGAACTAATCAAGTAAGTATTAAAGAAATTGGAACTTATCAATCACAATTATTTAAGACACCTTTATTTGCATCATAAACTTATAAGTACTTATCATTAAGACCTTACATGAATGATAAATTTTCAATTGAATTATTAAGTAATTAAAAAACTTCACAAATTTATACCATCATTTTTAATCTTATCGATATTTTTCAATTCGATTTTATTTTCAATTTACTAGCTATACATTTACTTTCTAAGAAAATTTAATATAAAAAATAAAAAAAATAGAAACAAATGTTTGTATAAGTACTTGGTTATGCTAAGAAATTGTGAAGAAAATTAAAAGATTTTTCTTCATAACTTATTATTTAACTAACTTATTAACTTTTATTATTTAAATAGAAAATAAATTGAATAAATAAATCAGTAATATACATGATAATGATTATACTAATTGATTAATATTAATTTAATTTTATAAATAAAAACAAAAAAAAAATTGATTAAATGCAACTTTTACTTAATTTTATGAAATAACATTTATTTTGATAACTAATAAGTAATTTTACTTTCTTTTTTTTATTATTATTATTATTTACATACATAGTTCATTTGAAGTTTTATAATTGTGATTATGTCATTAATTCCATAAAGTACTTAATATATTGCCAATATATATGTATAGAAGAAGCATATGTGTATAACAACTGAATGATATTTGAGTTCAAATAAGTTAATTTGATTTTTATGGAATAAATAATTTATTTTTTCTTCCATTGGAAAAGAAGAAAATCAATTTATCATATAAATGTTGAGTTTGGATTCTTTGTTTTTATACCCAAATATAGAAACGTATATCTAAGGGTATACTGGAAATAAAGTTACGTTTATGACGTTGTAATGAGATAATACTAGGTCTTATAATATGTAGAAATGTCTTAGATTTTCAATAGATACAATTCCTATTTGTTATATATTGTAATAATTTTATATTGGATTATATGGTATTTCTATATCTGTGAGTTATATTATTAAATTAAAAAAATATTTGTTTAAGTATTGTATTTGTTTTATATGCGGTCATATTAATGTGTTTAAGATATACAGGGTGTTTCTAAATTAAGTGCACTTCTCTATATACCATGCATATCTATTTATGAGGAGACACATTTTTTGTATGAGGACTAAGCTGGACCTCTCCTAGTTTTCGAGATATGGAGTTTCAGAGTTTTAAGATTTCATAATTTTACTCTCAAATCTGTTTCTTGAAAATTGAAACTTTTGAATGAAAATTTTGTAAAATTTATTCGTAAGCTTAACATGTCCTCTTTTAATCTTCTATCATTTTCTATCTTTTAGACTTTCATAACTTAACACATTGAAATTTTAATAATCTTTTTTTGAAAAACCACATATTTATTTAGTTTTTTTTTATCTACTCATAAATATGTATGTAGTGGTATATAGCAATGCACTTAATTAAGAAACACCCCGTATATATTATTAGTTATTGTGGTTATGCTTTAAATTTAAACCAATTCGGAAAATCAGATAAAAGAATTTTCACTTTTATCGGAAATCGATCCGGGGTCTTTTGAATGAAATGTCAAAAACCCATTCGTTAGAGTTCGTTTATTTATTTTTATCCATTCGTCCGTTCGCAGGATAACTAAAAAAGCTGAGATTGTGCGTTTTTCCAAAACCTGGTTTAATTTAAACGAGTTTCGAGTAGCAGTCATAAATCATCGGATGCCGCAGCACGGGTATCCCAGAGTTAACACAGTCTACTCTACTTTCTTTCACGTTTTACTTTGGCTTAAAAAAACCAAATTTTTAAGATCGGAAATCATTACACTAAACACTTTACAAAATGTAATAAAATTTTTTTTTTAATAGAAAAATATGTATATTTTGTTTTATGGTAGAAAATTTTTAAATTTTTTAATTCATGAACTGGAACAGTATAAGCAATTTATGATCTTTGGATCTGCTTTATGCATTAGAAAAATGCATTTTTTTTATAAGAAGTGTTCAAAAATTGTGATTTTTTTTTTTAAACGAAGAAGAAGATGAGCAAGGTGAGTTTCACAAAAAAAAAACTGATCATTGAATTAAAATATGAAGAATAGTTATTATAAACATATATAAATGTGCATATATATATACACTATACACCACACCACAGAGGCTTGGTATATGAAGTCCAATTTAGTCATTTGTAATTTATTAGAAAAAATAAACACAAAACGAAACAGTATCTAAAAATTTAATGACTAAATATAAAATTAAATAAATCAAATTTATTATAGTAAATACTTACTAAGATTAAAAAAAATTTTATATTTCCATGAAGAGTTAACAATAAAGATATAACTGTTAGTAAGTTAAAAAAAAAAAACTTACTGATTTTAGTTACTTTATATTTTTTCAAGTCTTGGATTAGTTTTATACCTATATATGTATATATATATATATGAGTACTTAATATTTATTAACTTTTTTTATTAATAGGATAAATAATTAAATATTTTTTATGCTTATTTTAGATAATTATTTTCTATTATAAAAATTATCAATTATGGTTATAAAAAAACTGCATACAGGTTTCATTGAATACAAAATATAAAAAAGCAAAAGAAGCGTTTAAGTACTTCATAACTATATATTATATATAGAAGGAAAAAGAATGGGAAAATTCAATGAAAATATTTTACACTTTATCAATTTTATGAAGCAACTTTTCAATTAATGGGCATAATATAAAAAAAACCATTTGAAAATGCAAACAAAATTAATGATGAGTTTTATTTATTGAATTGTATTGATTAGATATTGAATAGTAAGTATTTAAGTATTTAATATTGTATATATATATACATACAGATATAGATATAAACTTAGCCAAAAAGATGTTTTAACCAATTTGAAAGTAAAATTGTAAAAAAAATTTTTAGTATTATGGATCGGATATTTATTTAAAAAAAAATCATTACTTAATTGTGTAAAAAGGTAAAAGATTTTAATTAAATAATTTTAAAAAAGTTGTAATAAGTAAATAACTTAAGTATTCAATGTAAGTACTTATGTATAATTTAAAGTTGAATATACTTATAAGATAAATGGAATAATTGTTTTATGCAATTAAATAATTGTTTACATGTCTTACACATATTATTGTAATTACTTATAAGTAAATTTAAGCAATAAGTACTGAATAAAACAAATATTTGGGTACTTGAAATTTTGATTTTGTTATTTTTTCTTACTATGAAGATATTTTGGTAGGTTGTAAGAATTTTGGTATTCTTCTGAATTTTACTGTTAAAAATTATATTAAATAAATTTCAACTTTTAACTTATTTGATAAATTTAATTATTTTTAAAAAGAAATTACATAAAATAATTACTCATGTAATTGTAATCAAACAAATGTAATTAATATTTCCGTTTACTTAAAAAGTGATTACTAAAAAATTATTACTTATTTATGTAATTGTTATAAAATAATGAATTAATATTAATGATAAATCAAAAAGATTGTTTAAAAGCTTGTAATTAATGCTTATGATTACTTAAGTATGTAATTAAATAAAATGATTTTTCTCGTATATCAATAAATCGTGTTACAACTATCTGACATCAACTAGAAAAAAAAAATTTATGATTATAGTTAGATAGTTTTTTCTCTGACAAGCAAGATAACAGAAACATATAAGCGACGTTTGATAGGTTTGGATTTTCTTGATAAGAATTTCACAAACAAGTACTCGTACGGGATAAAGTACTTTTTAAAAACACGACGATAATTAAAGTTACAAATTCATAAATCTTTTTTGACGTGTCCATCAGAAATTCGGAAATTATTTGATTGTCAAAATTCCGTAGTTGTTTTATTGCTACTTCAAAAGTCAATTGTTGATGTTTTTCTAATCAAATGCAAAAGTAATTAACAGGAATCATCATAATGTTAAAGTTTTAGAAAATAGCATAATTTATTAATTTTTTTAAAATTACTTACGTTAATTAAGTCAATTACTTATATGTCATATGATCAATTAAAACTCTTTTCCAGGGAAGAAAAGGGTTATGGGAAAATATAGGACTGTACTATAATAAGGGGTTAAAGGCTTAAATGAGTAAAAAAATATTATAAATAATAATGGTAAATTAGGAGCTTTAATTATAGTTACTAACTCTCATATTAGGAGTTGAAAAGTATAGTTTATACTTATATTTAATAAATCAACTGGCTATGATTATATATAATAAGAGTAAATTAGGTAAATGTGTTTTATCAAAAATAAGATATATATATATACCCCCTTTTAGATTTTTTAATAATCTTAGACCATAAAAGTTCTGTTTTTTAAGCCCATATAAAGTGCATTTTTATATATATATATATATATATATTGTTTTTTTTACGATTAATTTTAAACTTTAATTATTCTAATTACAAATACTTAAAAGTCTTAAAGTTGATTAAAAATTTAAATTTTCAAAATTTTTTAATAAAATGATTACTATATTATTTTATCTCTTTGTTGCACATCAGACAAATTGTTAAGTAACTATGAACTTATATTATAAACAAGTTAGTTAAATTTTTTAAAAATTAATGATTTATTAGACTAATTTCATTTCCGGTTACAATAAGAATACAATTGCATTGTTTAAATGCATTATATAAGTACTTATCATTAATAAATCTTATAGAACAATACAAATAAACTTTTTTTTTTTTATAGTTACTAATAACAATGGTAAAAAATCAGTAGTGTTATATGTGAAAAATCAATAGAATTGTTATATATGTACTTTTAACTTTAAACAAAAGTCCCTTATTATAAAGTTTTCCTGTATAAGTACCCTTTATTGTGTTTTTTTTTATTATATTATTTAATTTTGTTTATTGTCTTTTTATTTTATTCATTATTCATTATTTATTAGTTTTTGATTTAGATAAATGCATTATGCAGTTTATTTATAGCTGATTCAGCACCCAATACCACTATTCTATCCACTATATTAATCAATACTTTCTTAATTATAATCTTATACTTAACTTTATTTGTTTTCCTTTTGGAACAAAAGAAGTTAAAAAATGAAAATTTCTGACTTAAAAAATAACTTAAAAATGCCCTTTTTATTACCCTGATATCAAAAGAACAATATACACTTAAAAAATATGTTGTAGACTTAATTAAGAAAAGAATATTTTAATAAAAAAAACCACGCATATAAGAATTGAGGCCAGTGAAATAAAGCCATAAGAAGTTAAAGTATAGTTGGTAGTTTTATTTTACGTTTGCCATATCCCTGATTTTTTGTATAATGGATTATTAAAATGGGGTATTAACGATATTTTTTTCTAAGATCTTACGAATTAAAGCAATACTTAGAGTACAATTACAATGCTTAATATAAAGATTTTATAAGTTTGATTTGAATAAGGTGGAGTAACTGGGATTTTGTAGGTGAAATACAATTTTATGAATACAATTTTACAAGTGAATACAAATTTATAAATATTTTAAAGTTGCCTTCAACAGCATATTGCAAATTGATAAAAAACAACTATGGGAGCCGGCGTCGTTTCTAGCTAATGTAAAATATGTGTAATTGAATTTTGAAATATCGAAACTTTTATACTATACAAACTACATATTTTATAAGTACTACACATTTTTTAAATACAACATATTTTCTATTTCATATGGTTACCATACTTTAATTAATTAACACCATACTGTTTGAAAATCTCAGTTGTTTTAATTTTAACGAAAACTTAACGAAGCATTAATTAACTAGAATAAGAACTTCCTTTTCTGCTTTTTTCTAAAACAAAGACCCGTCAAGTTCAGAAGTACTGAACTTGGTAAAATAAATTCACTTGTAACGTAAAAAATACAGTTACGAATGGTTACTGGTACTATTGCCTATGGCTTCATTTCAGAGCATCTAAAAACCATTCACATGGCATTATTAATACAAGAAACAAAAATATTAATAAAAACTATAAGAAAAAACATTTAGATTAAATGAAAATAAACTTAGATTAAAAACAAAAAAACTTACAATTATTAATAAATATGTATATATATATATATATATATATATATATATGTAAGTATGTTGTTATTTATGGGTTAGTTGACATGTACAGAATAAAACTCTCATTTAGCTTATTAAAAAAATGGTTAAAAAATAAAAGTGTACACGCACAATATCTAAAGTTTTTAACAACTAAAGCATAATCTTAAATTACTAATTTACATTTTTATAACATAGTATAACATTTTTTTTCATTTAACATATTGTAACATAGTTTGCTATATATACATATATATATTAGTATATAATGTATATATACATACCTACTACATAGTTGTAAGCTTTTTGCTAACAATTAATTTTCTTAAATACGGCATTGTTTCATATTTTATAGCCATGAATATACATATTGTTTTTTATGTGTTGCTTAAACATGTCACTTAAACTTTTTATGAGTTTTTTTTTTTCCTTATTTGATATTTTAATAGATACTTTAGTTGCAAATTTAAGAGTACATTCATCTTAAAATGTAAATATTTAAATTTGTCACTTTTAATATTTTGTAAAAAATTATAATTACTTTATTTTAAATTTTTTTTAATTTATGCATTTGATGATCAAATAGGACGTTCTTAATTATTTCTGATTTTTAAATATCTATTAAATTAGATATAAGTACTTATTTATGTTTGGATTTATAATTACTTATATAAGTAAGTACTTATACACAAACGAATATTTTTCCTAGTCTAAAAACTTTAATTTCTAAGTATAGTGTTATTCTGGATATCTATAGTGTTATTTTAAAAGACTACATAAGCCATTGTAAGAATTAAAGAAAATGTTATAAAAATGAATAAGTAACTAAGTACAACTAGTTACTTAAGTATGATTCTTAATTAAACTAAATACTTAAGTATTATGTTGCTAATTTAATTAACCTAAAATAGACCTAGAGAGAAGAAACTATTTAAGTCGTATTGAATGGGCTTGGTAAATTATATAAAATAATACTTAAATACTTAATATAGAGTATTTAAGTCCTATTGAATGAATTTGGTAATCAAATTACTGAAAAAAGTAATTCGTCATAAACCAGTTACTTTCTTCTTCTAATCTTTTCAAATATAAGTACTTACTTATAAAATAAAGTTTATTTACTAATATTAGGGTTTCTTCTTTATACTTGAAGACTTTAATTAATTTAATAAGTACCTAGTTTTATTAAATGAATTTATAGTTATACTATAAATGAATATATAGTATAGTATTATATATAATAATGATTTGGTTCAAAGTAATGAATGATATTTGAACCAATTATTAATATTATATTAATTTATATTATATAAGTACTTTTACTTATAGTTCAACTTTTAATTGAATTAAATACATAAACATAAATATAAACAAACTTAATTCGTTTGATAACTTAATATTTGAATTTGTTAAGTAAATCATCAATTAAATGTTGTAGTAGTTATATTATATAATAGTTAGAGAAAATTTGTATAATTCTTTTTAGTATAAAATAAGCATGTAAATGTTTAGTTATATAACAAATAATTATTTCAATTACAAAAACTGATTATATAATATATTTCAATTACAATATAATATTTTTACATGATGTCTCAGTAGTTATTCAAATACTAATTTGAATATTCAAATACTAACATTTGTGTAAAAATTTCATACTTTTCTACACTAAGTAACTAATTACATATGATTACAAGTACTTCGCTTCTTAACTGAGTATTACTACATTAATAAGAGAAATATTTTGATTTTAATTACGTAACTTTAAAATTAGCATCTGCAAGATATATAGTCTTAAAATTAATTATTTGGAGTTTACTGAATATCTATTTTTTTTACTAAATGCCTATTACCTATTTTTAAACTTAATAATGTGCGCTCTTTAGGCATATTAAGAAAGACTTAACTATAAGTACTTTTCTTTCTTCTTCTTCATTTAGCGTTACAGCTCGGGGTGAGCTAAAGCCTTCTTCGTAATACTCCTCCAGGTAGATCGATCCTGCGCAGAACTCTGCCAGTTTTCCACGCTCATTTTTCGGCAGTCATTTTCGATGTTATCTTTCCATCTGGTTCTGGGCCTGCCTCTTGCTCTACTGTATAGTGGTCTGGTTTTGAAAATTCTTTGTTGAGGGCGATTTTCATTCATTCTTATTATATGCCCTGCCCATCGTAGCCGCTGTGCCTTTACAAACTTTACAATATCTTCGCCATTAATTATGTTATTGATGTTTTCATTACTTCTTCTTTGATATTCTCCGTTTTCTAATCTTATTGGGCCAAAGATTTTTCGGATAATTTTTCTTTCAAATATACGTAGCTGTTCTTCATCTCTCAGTGTAAGCGTCCAGCATTCACATCCATATGTTACTATTGGCTTTATTATTGTTTTATAAATTACAAGTTTTGTTTGCCTTGTAAGGATTCTTGACTGCAACAGTTTTTTATTAATATAATAGCTTCTGTTGCCTGCGTTTATTCTCTCTTGTATGCACGAGTGCATACTGTTGTCATTTTTTATTAGTACACCAAGATAATTAAAGTTTGCAACACCTTCAAAATTAAAATCGTTGATTGTAATATTTTGCGGGTTTCTCTGATTTGATCTATTGGACATTCTCATATATTTTGTTTTGTTTTCGTTAATTTCCAGACCTACTTCTCTTGTATTTTCTTCTAATGTCACAAATATTTCTACCAATGTCCTATAGTTCTTAGCTACAATTGCAATATCATCAGCGTAGGCTATAATTGGTAAGATTTTGTGAAAATGTACTTTTAGTACTTTTACTAAAGTTATAAATTATAAGTACTTTTAGAACTCTTTATATATCAAACTTTAGTACAAATAAAAAATTCTTTAAATTTCTTACTTAATTGTACTGTCAAAAAAAACTTCCAAGCAAGACTTTTTTATTAACCCTCCCTCCCACCCTGATTTAAGATATTCAAGCTATACCTATTCCCGAAAATTTAAATACAAATTTATTTCGAAAAGAGTTGTAAATGTTTTTTGGAAATGATTTGTTAATTTGAACTTTGAATTTTTTTTACTTTAAATCTTTTCTTATTGGTGGGACATCTTGTATTTTAAATATTCTAAAATACAATGTATTTATTTAGTTATGTTACTTCCTTAAATTATAACTCCTTTTATCAAATAAGTAGTTATTTAAAAACAAAAAATATTATTAAAGTCTACCAAAGAAAGTAACTAATTAGTAATTATATAATGCAAGTAAGTAATTTAGGTTTTAATTACATTTTGTAGATAACTATACTTATACGTTTATTTTCAATTACATATATGTGTATAACTACTTATAAATATTTTTGAGCTTTAATTCTTAAATGATAGTTTTAAATGTTATTTTTGGGTTTAATTGAGGTTAAGCATTCGAATATATTTAAAGTACTTACATATTTGGTTTACATATAGTTATAATATGTACTTACTTCATACTTATACTTGTATGTATTTAATTATGTTTCATTAAATTAAAATAGGCTAGGAAACATAAATAATACTTTTAAATATATGTATTTAATATAGTAACTATAAATACTGTACTTATAGCTAGTTATATAATTTATATGAAAACTTACATAAAAATAAAAAGGATGTAAGTATAGTAAAATATAAATTTATGTCCTCCTCAACAAGTCAAGTCCTGTAATTAACCGTTGATAATTTTATGTAATATTTATAAATTATTCATATTTCATTTATTCTTCAAGTTTCATTTGCTTTTTTTTATATAATGAATAAGAAAACTTTTATTTTGAATCAGTACAGGTTGCTGATATTTAAAGTGTTTCTTAAAAGTAATCGTATATCGTATAATGTAACTATATAAGTATTTTATATATGTATCTAAAAAACTTCCTCTGGAAATACTTTACTTTTAAAATTTCATAAGTTGAATCATTTGAAAAGATTTTTTTTGTTATAAAATTAACTTTAGTTTATTTTATTTCTATTGAATTCTTGGTGCAATGGATGGATATTATGTATACGTGTATTATGTAGGTACTCTAATGTATCTAAAAGTATGTTTCTTTGTACGTTTCGTTTTTTTTTGGAATATGTGTTGTAAAATTATTCTAGTAATACTAAAATACTGCATTGTTTTTTGTATTTTTTTTTTTTACTTATATTCATCTTCTTCTAATTTTATTTAAATTAGTAGCATGTGCAGGCTATAAATATTCATAAAAAAGCCATGCAGTCTATTTTAACCAATTAAGTTTTACCTCTAGATTATTTAATGAATGTCGTATTTATATACATTTATATATTTTTTTTTTTGTATTTAGTTTGAATTATATAATATTAATTTGAAAGGAAATATATAAAGTACAGTGAGTATCTTAAAATATTTGATGTTTTAGTACTTATTTTAAGTGATTGGACTAAAAACCAAGAAATCTATCAAATATTGTAATTATGCCAAGGGTGCGTTTTTTGGAGCTGCGAAGGTGATAAGAGCGTCGATTAGAGCATACTGTAGAAAATTTATATTGTTTATCGATTATCAAAGCGATGTTCTAATATAAACTCCTCTACTTATTAACACTGTAATTGACGATCTTATCCCTTATCACAGCTCCAACATAAACACTCCCTTTGGCTGTCACTCTCAGAGGTTTCACATTGACATAAAATATGAAGAACAGTTTGAATTTTTCTGTATATATCCTCTACATTTACTTGTAGCTGCTACTATTTGATTTTAGAATCTTTTTAATTTTCTTGCTACTTTGTTCTCCCCATATAAAGCTTATAATAGGGGGTCGTTTGAATTGAAGTCAATATTCCCTTGCTTTGGTTTTTTGCCTAAGTTTTTTACAATTGAATATGGGGATCATATATTGACTCATTTTCCACTCTAGATTCTATTGATTATGCTTTTGCATTATACATTGGCCCTTTGTCGGAGAAGTCCTGTGACTGTTTTTTACCTAATATTTTCAGTTTTTCGAAGTCTGTGTCGGTTTCTAGTTGGTCGAATTTAAGCAAATATGGGTTGCCCCTTTATATTACATGTCGGAAAAAAAGGAAAATACTGGAAATACTTATGTAATATTCTTCGGAAATTAGAATTGATCTTGTATAATGAATTTCATATGTAATTACTCCGGAATACAGTACTCAACTTTATCCCACCATTTTTTGGCACCAAGAAATTTATCAAAAATTTACTTATTATTAAATAGGAACTTTAGATTGCAAAAAGTTTGTTAAGAAGTTCTTAAATTTCCAAACGATTACTTGATTATAAAAAATTCGATTACTTATAAAGTGCTTAGTTACCCTTCCATTGATAAAATTGCATTTGTAGGCATTATCTAGACTAAGAAAGACTTTTACGAACAGGCTTAGTATTGCATCATCAATGTGCTTTTAAGAACAACTCTTCAAAAGAATCGAAATTTTTTAGTTATAGGAGCGATATGCTAATCAAACTTTTCAGGTGTTCACTGTATGTACCTATAGTATTCCTAGCATATGTAAGTTATTTTCATATATGTACATAGGCTTATATGGATTACTTATTTATATAAATATATACATGTACATATATCCTTATTTTGTATATTATATACTTATTTGTTTATAATAATAACCTACGTGAATAAAGATTTTAAGATTGATAAAAAAGAAATGAACAACATAATATTAAACATCACACTTTCATATCATACATATCCATATATACGTATATAAGTATATACATATACGACTCCTTCTCTATTCTACTTTTTTTTTTTTTATTTTGTGAAGCACTTAAATAAAAGACAATTTTTTTTTTTGTAAATCAACATGAATTTTATCAAGTAATAATTGATGTAATTTCACTGATACTTTATCTGTGTTATGTAAACATAAAAATTTCTGAAAATGAACATTCTCATTTAATATAAATATATATATTTATGTTTTAATGGTGTTATGCACTAAATTTCATTTTTACCCTTATCTTTTTTAATTTTGGGAAGTAAATAAAAAAATAAATGTACAATATGAGAATAAGGGCAACAATATATTGAATATAAATATATGTGAAAACAATTTAATTTTTTCCCTACGTCTATAGTCTATACTCGTCTCTATAAATCGTTTCATCTGGTTTTTTCATCTATAACTTGTATACTTACTTATATATATATATAATTTCTAAGTCTTGAATTATAAGAATAATATGATTTTTAATACTTATTTTAAATAACTATACTCTTTTCACATGAATTTATTCCTTTTTTTCAATTAAATTGATCTTTTTTCAAATTAAAATGATATTTTTTCAAATTCAATTGATCTTTTTTCAAGTGAATTTGGTAATTTTTCAATTCAATTTTTGTTATTTTAAAGAAGAAACCCGTATTCCAGATTAGGAGCCAGAAATCTAAATCTCATAATATGAAAAACCAAGTACATAAAAACCTAATTCCCTGTAGTTGAAGCTGAAAAAGTAAAAAAAAAAAGAAGAGAAGTCCAAAACTAAATCTCCAAAAAATGGCACCTTAACTTTTGAGGGCTAGTTAGTTCAACTTTTTTAATTTTTCATGGTTTTTTTGGGTCTATTCTAGAAAATATGTGATTGTATTTTTGTCAATATGACAACCCGAATACTGGGTCCCAACAAATGGGGCTAATTAATTTAATTGAAAATTAAAACACCAATTTAATTTAAAGAAAATGACCGCAGATTAATTTCAAAATAAGTATACAGATTTCATATGAAAAATACTATAGAAATAAATCCAAGATGTATTGTATAATGAATGATTAGAACTTTACATTCCCGCGACTCCTAGATTCTTTAGACCCTATAATACTTGAATCAATTTATCATGCGGGTACCCATCAATGTCTATATACGAACCGAATTTGAACTTATTCTGGCTCGGTTAGAACTGAAGATTTTTTGAAAAGTCTGATGTTTTTGTATAGGATGTTTTTGTTTGCCTTCCGATCACGTTATCGGATTGGGGAGATCTACGAATATAACCTTACTATTGACGAAAAAAAAATATTTATACCAAATTTCAATATGTTAGCCGACACACACACGCAGTACCCAAAGACAACATTTTTTTGGATTTACGTGTTTCCAACAAAATGGAACAACTTTTGTTAGAACATAAGAAATTCTATTTTGGTTTTTCACCGCGAAAAGGACCAAGTTCACGTGAAAAGAGTATATAATAATATATACAAAATTAATGTTTATTATATATTTATATATATATATTTGATGTATTTCTTTATCTTGGAAAGTTTCAATTGATTTTTTTTTTTTTATATGTAGAATTAAGATTTAAAAAAAAATATCTCAAACTTCTTTTATTCTAAAACCCGCCAATACCTAATTTTTGAAGTAGATATATTAAAGTATGTATTTTTTTAGTATAACTTACAACTTACAAGTATTTATTCATCATAAACATTTTTAAGTTATATATATACATACATATATATGTTTGTTATTTTTAATGAAATTTGATACAAATACGGAATGCATCCATCAAGAAGAAGACACAGAGTATCTAGAGTAAAAGTGTATATAAAGATAATAAAGATAAGATTAAACGGAAATGATGACTGAGGAAGTTGTATATTATTTGAAAAAAATTCTTTTACTCATGTTAATTTTTTTTTTTTTTTTTTTTTTTTTTTTTTTTTGAGATTTTTTTTGGGAAATTTAAATATAAAGTTATTACTTATATATTAACATATACATACAAAGATATACTATGTATTGAATATTTGATACACATTTCATTATACACTAATAAGTTTGTATAAATATGTAAGTATGTATGTATGTATATAAGAATATAAATGAAAAATAAATAAGGAAACATATGAAAAAGTGATTTTGATAAAAAATATCCTTTTAAAACAAAAAACAATGCATATATACATCTGGAATTTTTCAAAATGATTATAAACATACATACATATTTATATTATAAACTTCAAAAGAATGCATGTAGCAACAGAACAACAACTACATAATATTTTTTTAGTATTCAATTCAAGGTGAACTATTTTGTTGCTGAAATAAATTGTGAGAATTTCTGAAAAACAAACAGGGAATTGGGAAAGGTAAAAAAAAAAAAAAAAAATAAAACAAAAAAAAAAGAACAAAAAATAAAAACAAAAGGAATAAAAAAATAATGAAAACAGGATTTAATAAGCAAAAATATTTTTGCTTTGCTTAAAGGTGATTTAAATGAATGAAAAATTAGAATTGAATAGAATAGAATACTAATGAACATGATCTTTAAATCACAGATTTATATACGTAGTTATATATAGATTTTATATATATGTATATCGGTATAAAATATATATTTTATGTATTTAAGTAGCTATATATATAGATATATATTTTATATAGGCATTTTTATATAGGTATTAATATTTAATAGAAGTCAAATGATAATAATGATAATGATTATGGTGATAAAATAAAATCAAAAAAAGGATTTGTATAGATTAAGTACCTTGATCTTTGAAATATTAAATTGTATTTTTTATTGGAAAGATTAAATTAAATGTTTTAATACTTATACTTAATTTGTTTTACTTTTTTTTTTTTTGAGATAAATTGTTGTTAAAGTCCTTTTAAATTGTCTTTAACTTTTTTAATGATTGTTGCTTATTTATTGTTAATTTGGAAATTAGTTAACTATAAATTTAGTTAAATAGAATTAAGATTTCTATATGTATAACATAGGTAAAATTATTTTATATCAATATTTTGTACTTATCATAGGTAGGTATAGTACAAATGTAACCATAAAATTAAAGTTAGAGATTACTTAGAATTGATTATTAAAAATGCCCGGATAAGTAATTTTTTGGTTAAGTGATTGCTGTTCAACTGTGAGGCTTACAAGCCTTGCCTACTTATATAATACCTTTATAGGTTCAATATTGGAATAGAAGGGAAGGTATAACTGTTATTATTATAGGATTGATTTTAATAAATACCACAAACATACAACACAAATATATTAGACCTACTAGACCTCATAACACATGGAATCGTTTTGAATTTTTCTTTAACTATATTGAAATAACTTGTATTTGGGTTGAATATTATAAGCCATTTCTGTAAATGTGAGTTTTATTATTCAATTAAATTATTTGTTTATAGGTATAATTAAGTATTTTGTATTTATATAACTTTATAATGTAAATATATTTTTCATTATTGATACAAAATTATTAATTAAGTATTGATTATGTTATTAATTTGAATCCAATGACGAATTGAATATGACGAATAAGCTCAAATGAATTGAAAATCAGATCAAAAAACTTTTTTAATGTAATGAATTTTTTTTATTTAGTGAAATTCGCATACGGTTCCCTCGAAAGAAAGGTTAGTAGTTAAGTACTATAATCACTATGCTACCTAGCCCGTATTTAAACTACTTATGCCTTAATAATGAAAAAAGACTTTGGTAACTATGGTAGCCGAGTGATTTAGTAATTATTTGGAATATATTACATAAGCCCGTACAAAGCGGTACGGGTTCGAAATTTGAAGCCCTCACAGACCACAACATTTTCTAATATGATGAGTAAATTACTTAGACAAAGTTAGTGCTCAATTGATCTTAATAAATCATTTTTTTTGATTAAATAAATAATATAAGTAAAAAATGTTGGGAAAGCAGGCTATGTCTCCAGTAGGTCTTAGAAATTCTTCAAAAATCAGATTTCAAATAATAATCATAAGTAACTATAATTTTGTTAAGCATTTTATCATACATACTTAATATAATTTCTGATAACTGAATTTGGTACCTATTTTTATTTTTATATTTCTAAATTTTAAAATTAAATTCCCTTTAGGTATACTTTTAATATACAGTTGTTTAATCAAATCTGAAAATTTTATACTTGAATAACTGGTAAGTAAAGTAAAGTTACTTTTAATTTATAAAAAAAAATATTAACTTTAATATAGGTTTAGAAGTACATATATATAAATAAAAACTTCCGGCCTATTTGTTATTTTTTTTTTATTATTAAATTGATGGTTTTTTTTTTCAGTGTCGAAAAATTTCATCACGAAATCATTTAATTTAATTGACCTTCTGATTTTTGACACTTGTTTTTATTTATTACTTAACTAATTTTTGGGTTTTTAGTAAATTCTTGTTCTGCTCTTGTAAATTTAAGATCTCGGGCGAGGTTAAATTAAAACTAGATCCCAATAATAATTAAAAAAAAAAAAGCAGGTTTAATAGTAAGTAAGGTTTAAAGAAGTTTTTTGAACTTATGAAAATCAAAATTATCCATCAATTTTCCCTTTTAATTATAGTTGTATAATTAAGAGTATTTTATATTAATTCTTTAAATGACCGATAGATAGCTCAGTGGTTAAAGTGGCGGGCTTATCAATCGAAAAGTCTGAGGTTCAAACCCTGGTCGGATCATATCTAATAAAAAATATAGTGTATATTATATGAGTTTTATAAGAAGCCCAAATACCAAATAGACAAAGGACTATAATTATCAGGTTAGATTTACTATTGTCTGGTACTACAAATAAATTAATTTTTTTTAGTATCTATTATTTAATAATTAATTTTAATTAAACAAATTCATTTTAATAATAATAAAACCTCAAATTAAGTAAGTAGTAAGGTAGGTATCTGTACTTAAAAACAATTTTATTTTTTAATTTAAAAATGTAAAATTACTTAAAATTTATATTTATTCACTTAAATATAAGTAATTAAATTAATCCACACCTAAATCATGAATTCATGTAAGTACTTATGTATGTTTATAATGCCTTTAAGCAATTTTACAAAATTTTACGAAAATTTATTTAAGAGTTAAGTATTAAATACTAACTACTTACTTATAGCAAGTTAAAATAATTTCGACACCTTAAAAAAAAAAAAAAATCTTTGATCAAAGTCTAACAACTTTTTATATACAAATGTATCTACATAGGTACTTATAAGTTATATGTATATCTATCTGTAAGTATTTAATTTTTCTTTTCCATTTATTTTTCATCTTCAGCAGACATAAAAATAATTTTGAAAAAATAGTTTTGTGTTCCTATATATATTTTTGTACCTATATATACTATATATATATATACAATATGTATATAAACTCAATATTAAAACTATTAAATGAATTCTTTTAAATATATAGTAAGAAAAAAATATCTTTGATTTTGTTGTTGTTTATTATCCATTTTATTCCTCGAAATGCATTTTTAAAATCTATACTTAAAAATACCCACACATAAAAAAAAGGCAAAACATAAAATTCCTATCAATTATTTTTTTTTTCATACTCTAGTACCATTTACTTCTATATATTTATATATAATATATAATAAAATAATAAATAGAGGCATAGAAGCATAGTCAGTTCAGTTCAGCCGTCATATACCTTTAATACTTATCTCACGAAAACCAATGCATTTTTCATCAAGTCAAGCTTTTTTTTTTTATTACTGCAGCCGCAATTCGGAAAAAAGAAAATAAAACGAAAAATTAAAAAAACCTGTATGGAAATTTTTATTGTTGTTGTTGTTATAAACTCTAAAAAGGAGGAGAATAAAATTCATTCATAACTTCTTTTTTTTTTTTTTTTTCAATTTAACAATTTTTTTATTTCTGTTAGTTACTCGTGACGTGATATATATAATATATATATATATATAATATATATATATTAATATATATATATACATATTATATAAACCTAAAAGTAGCCATGAATCTAAAGATATAAAAAGTAACTAAACTATGCATAGGTACATAAGTAATAAAAAATTAAAAAAAAAAAAATAAATAACTTACGAACTTCAATCTCCTTCGGATTATATTTACTAATACTATCCTCTAAAGCTAACATTTTTTGTTTAATATTTTGTGTACGACAACTAACTCTTTGCAATTCAGTATTTAAATCCAAGAATATATCATTTGCAATTATGACCACAGACGCTAATTGCCTTAAGCAGTTTGTTAGTGTTATATTAGAAATACTTTCAAATTCTGTTCCATTAACTATTTTGTTTGATGTTGTTGCTGCTGATGATGAATTATTATTACTATTAGAATTAATATTACTTTTAGTATAGTTGATTATATTTGTATCTATAAATTTATTTATTTCATTATTACGATCATCATTATCATCATCAACATCACCATCATTATTATCAATTTTACCATTTAATATTAAATTGGTATTACATGTACAAGTACAACAATTATTGTTAATATTCTCCTCTTGTTGATGATTTTCATTTTGATTGATTATAGTATGATGACGATCATCAACACCATCATCATTGAAATGATCATGATCATCATTATTATTATTATTTTTATTATTATTATGAGAATTAAGAACAACTACGGCGGCAACAGTGGTAACAGAATTTTTATTATTTTTCATCGTCGTCGTCGTCGTCGTCGCCGTCGTTGATGATGTTGTTGTTGTTGTTGTTGATGTTGTTGATGTTGATGTTGTAGTTGTTTTATTATTAATAACAACATGATTATTATTGGATGTTGATGATGAAGATGATGTTGATGACGACGAAGAAGAAGGTGATGATGTTGATGACGATGATATTGAAGTTGCTTTTATTACTGTCGATGTCGTTGCTGTTGCCCTACAGTAATTGCATACATTGGTGCCACTGCCCTTCTGTAATTTTTGTTGTATTGGTTTTTGTTGTTGTTTTTGTTGCTGTTGTTGTTGTTGTTGTAAGGCAAAACCAGCTTTTCCTTTTCCATAGGATCGTGATAAAAAAGTCGGAGTGACTATTCTTTGCACAAATGGCATTTTGTAGCATTTTTTAACATATTTCAGGAATTTATAATATTTAAAAGATATTTTTTTTTTTTTTTTTAATTTTTTTTTTATTTATTTTTTATTTAATTTAATTTTTTTTTTTTTTATAAATTAATTTCAATTAGAAAACACTTTAAATTATTTTTTAATTTATCAAACTTTACAATTATTTTTAATTTAATTTTTTATTCTAACAGAAACAATTTAGCACCTGCTTTTTTTTTTTTTTTTAATTAAAAAATAAAAAGAATTTAATTTTATTCTTTTTTTTTTAAATTCACTTAAAATGAAGAAAATGCAATAATAGGCGACTAATGTGTTATATAGGATGGATGTTGTATACAATAACGTAACTTAAGAATCTTCCAAGTAAGGCACAACTTATATACATATATAAAACAACACACTTTATAACTTAAATATTATTTTAAATACTATTGATTACTATTACTTTTATATATTTTTTTTTTTTCTTATTATTTACAAATTATAAATTATAAATATATTATAAAATTAATAACTTAACATTTAAATAATAATTAATTAATAATAATTTATAATCCAAGTGCTAACGAATCATAATTTTATTTTATTTTTTTTTTTTACACATAAACAATTTTTTTTTTTTTTTTAAACGAACCGGTCGTAATTCTCATTTAGCACTGAAGAACGGATAAAATAAAAATATTTGTGCAAGATTTCTTGACTGACTAGACAACGTTTAATTATTTGTCGCTTTATTGGTTTTAAAATTTTGTAGTTGTGTAGTTTTGAATAAATATTTCTTAAATTATTTGACAGTTTGTATGGTAATGGTAAGTTTGTTGTCAATGAAAATTCTTAGAACATTTTTCATTTAAAACTATAAAATACATGCATTAAATGAATAAAGTGTTGTTGTTTTTAAAATATAACAGTAATTTGTCCATTAAAATTGTTAATTGATTAAAAGTTTATAAAAACTTAACAAAATTATAACATAAAAATTGGTTCATACCGTCGAAAAATGGTACATAGAACAATAGATTAAGGATTGCAAGTGTATTGGGTTTATTTACTAAATTATTTCTGAGGTTATGTTTTTTTTAGACTATTGTTAAATAATAAATAAGTTATGAATTAAATTTGTAAATAAAATAATTGTTATAAAAATGTTAAAAATTAATAGAATAATTGTTCCAATTCTAAATTATAGAATATTTATAAAAAATAAAAGATTTAATTCATCTGCTTCAAAAATAAGAAATATAGGAATTTTAGCTCATATTGATGCTGGTAATGTACAAAAGAAAATTAATACAGAATAGAAGCATTACAAGAATTAATGTTAAAATCTACTTTAGGAAAAACAACCACATCAGAACGTATGTTATTTTATTCTGGACGTACTAGAAGTTTAGGAGAAGTACATCATGGCAATACAGTTACTGATTATTTGGCTCAAGAACGTGATCGTGGAATAACTATATGCAGTTCAGCAGTAACTTTTCCATGGAAAGAATTTAAGTAAAAAAAATAAATTTTTGTTTTAAAAATTTCAATATATTTATAGAATTGAATTTTTTTAGAATAAATCTTTTAGATACACCGGGTCATATTGATTTTACAATGGAAGTTGAACAATCTTTATATGCCGTCGATGGAGTTGTTATAGTATTAGATGGTTCAGCTGGAGTTGAAGCACAAACTTTAACAGTTTGGTCTCAATCTGAAAGACATCATTTACCAAAATTAATATTTATTAATAAAATGGATAGAATGGATGCCGATCATGAAGTTTGTTTAAATGATATAAAAAATAAACTTGATGTTAATCCTGTATTATTGCAACTGCCAATTAAAAATAAAAAAATGGAATTTTTGGGTATCATTGATTTAATCGAACAAAAGAAATTAATATTTGAACAAAAATCATTAGACAAAGATTTCAAAATATTGCCAATGGATGAAGATGAGTCGATTTTGTGTTTGGATAAAAGAAATGAACTGATTGATATATTATCTGGTTTAGATGATGAGATTGCAGAAATTGTTATACAAAGTGAAAATTTCGAAAATATTCCCAATCAGTTAATATATAAAGCAATTCGAAAAGCAGTAAGCAAAACAAAAATTGTACCGGTATTAATGGGATCAGCGTATAAAAATGTTGCTGTTCAACCATTATTAGATTCAATTGTGCGATACTTACCACATCCATTCGAAAGAAATAGCGCTTTTAATTGCTTTGGGTAAAAAAAAAATTTAATTTATTATTGTTCATTTTGTTCTCAATTCTCAATTAACTTCAAGAGATGATTTTGCTGGAAAAGTATTCAAAATAGTTCACGATAAACAAAAAGGTGCATTGACCTTAATGCGAGTATTTAGAGGTTCATTGAAAAAAGGAGCAAGACTAATTACGAACAAGGGAATTCCAGAAGTAGTTCAAAGGCTTTATGAACCATTAGCCGATGAGTATAAAGAAATTTCGAGTGTAGATGCGGGCGATATTGTCGTTTGCAGTGGAATGAAGGTAAAAAAGAAAAATGAATTAAAAAAATAAATATAACCAAATAATTATAGAGTACAGTTACTGGAGATTTATTGGTTTCTAGTACATCATCGTATAAAAACGCCCAAAAAAAGATGCAAAAACTACTACCAAAAATTAATGAAAAACAATTAGTGCAAGAAGATGATGATATTGATGAAGATTTAGTTAATGAAATATTTGCTTTACAACCAAAAATACCTGATGCTGTTTACTTTTGTTCTATAGAGCCGCCCAGTATGACATATCAAAATGCTTTGGAAAATGCATTACGCCAATTACAACGTGAAGATCCAAGTTTGAGAGTAAGTTATAATGAAACAACAGGTCAAACTGTTTTAGGTGGAATGGGTGAATTACATATAGATATTGTGAAATCTCGCATTTTAAGTGAATATAAAATTGATGCTGATTTGGGGCCCTTACAAATTGCATATAAAGAAACTTTAGAAAATGACGCTACTGGTACATGGTCTATTGAAAAAGAAATCGGTGGTACTAAACAATTTGTTTCAGTAACAATGACTTTAACAAAAAATTCAAAAGAAATTTTTAGGTAAGATACGGTATCTTCTTTTAAAAATGTGATTCGAATAATAGTGTACATTAGATTAGATAATTCACCTGAATGTTTAGAAAATTTACAACTAATACGTCCACGTCAAATGAAACATATTAAAACTGGTGCATTAGCTGCTTTAGATCGTGGACCAAGATTAGGTGGTCAAGTTGTTGATATTCAAATAAAACTTCAAAATGTACAAATAGGCCGTGGAACTGCAGATCCATTTATTATGGCTGTTTCAGCTCAATGTGTACAAAAGATATTAAAAGAAAATACAACTAGATTATTGGAACCAATTATGTATTTGGAAATTATTTGTCCTGCTGAATTAGTGTCATCAGTTTTAGGTGATTTGTCGAGAAGAAGAGCTATTATAAATGACGTTATGCAGCGAGGAAATAGAAATAAGGTTTAATAAAAATGAAAATAATATAAGATTTTTTTTTTTAAATTTTGTCTAATACCATTTTAGATAATACAAGCAAAAGCACCATTAGCTGAATTATCTGGATATTCAAGTAGCTTAAGAACCATTACATCAGGAAATGCAAGCATGACAATGGAACCATCCGAATATTCTAGCATGACATCTTCAGATGAATTAATAGCAATCAGAAGGGCTCAAGGCTTAGAGTAACTTTAACTTTATTGTTATAAATTTTGTTTTGTTTATACATTTCATATCTTTCGTTAATGCATAAATCAACATAATTTTTTTTTAATCAAGAAATTATGAATAAAGTTTTTAATCTATTTACTTTGTAAGTGAAAAAATTTTTTTTGATCTAATATGCTATTTCTAGTTATTATTAAATTAATTAATCGAATAAAGCATATTTAGTTTGAGATAAATCATTTTATATCCGTTTTTGCAAAAAAGGTTGAAAGTTTATGTCCTAGTCTTAATACCTTTGACAAGATATAGTCTAAGATTACTCGCATATCAAGTTAATTTTGAAAGAAATAAAAGATAAATCTTCTTATTCAAACATTTGGAAAAAAAATTTAATCAAATTTTTATTTAAGACAATTATTACACAAATAATAGAATACAACCATTTTATAATTTCTTTTTATAAAAGAATATACAAAATTAGAGTTTTAAAAAAAAATTTTTTTCAGTTTTCTTTAATCAGAGTAAACAGAAAAAGAAACTTTAAAAATTTTTTGAAAGCAAAGTTAATAAAAATTTGATAAAAATATAAATAATTTTTTTCTTTTTACATTGAATGAATAAAAATCTTCATGAATTCAGGGGAAAATGTTTCGTTTTTAACTAGTGTATAATTTTTAAGTTTTCTTTATGTATTATTCAATCGTTATTAAAATTTTAAGTACATGAAAGAAGTATATAAACGTTTATATTTTAGTCGAAAGCAAAGAAAAAAAAATCTTTAAGAAAACGTAAAAGATTGTATATTTTTTTTAATAATTTATCAAAAGCGATTAAGAAAGAGTTAAAAATATAAAATAGAAAATGGCATTTTCCACACAAAAAGATTTTTTAAATTTTCAATGGCTAGATGATCAACGTGATAATAGGTGTTTTAAAGCAGGAGCCATAAAATTAAAAAGTTATGGATCTAGTACGGATACGAGAGCATTTGATATAAATAAAAAAGGTCCAGCAAATTATATTAGTGATATATGTAGAACGGTAAATTTTTTTTTAGATATATTTGAATAAAATTAAAACATATTTAAAAATACAGTATGATATAAGTTCCAATAAAGGGGTATCTAATACGGAGTTCGACGATTGTGAATCTGTAAAAACAAGATATTCTATGCCTTTTCATTCTGAGAGTGAGGTAAAGATTTTTAAAATAGAACTAAATCTATTTATATTGAAAATCTTCTATTTTTAAATTTAGGTTGCCAGTTTAGCTGATTCAGTTGGTTACGATGTTAAATCTGATGATAGAGGAGGGTTTGCAGAAAAAATGCGTGAATATGAAGAACTAAGACAAAAATATGCAGTAGCTGAATTGGGATTTCGAAATTTAACAAAAGAAAATAAAACTTTACGAGCATTATTAGATTCAAATACAATAAATAATAAATGTCAACCTTTATTTGATGCTATTTATGAACTGTTTGAACAAAAACGAATTACAGAAGATGAAAAAGATGATTTCGAAAAAATAATTAAAGGAATATCTTTATCTCTTGAAACTATAGAGGAATTACAAAACCAAAATGAATGTTTTAAAGAAGAACTAAATAAATATCAAGAAAATAAAGATAATTTACAGAAATTAGAGGAACCATATGAAAAAGTTTTGCATGACCGAAATAAATTAAGAATGCAAATGTGTCGTATGGCGGATGTTGAAGATAAAATTAGAATATTAAAAGACAAAGCAATTAGATCAGATTGTTTGGCGAATCAATTAAAATTAGCAAATAAAAAACTATTATTAATGCAATTAGCTAATAGTAAACAAATGCAAGCAATTTCTTATAAGGAAAATATTAAAAAACAATTAAAAGACGCAGAAGCTGTTATGGTAAATCTAAATCGATTTTATTTATATATTCTAATTAGTTGCTATCTTTTTAAATTTCAGTTTGAAAATTACGAATTGAAAAAGCAAATGAATAATATTATATTTGAACTGAGTAGAAAAAAAAATACAGAAAAAGAATACGAAACAGCAAAAATAGAAATTTGTCGTTTAGATTCTATGGTTAAAGATTATGAACGTCAAATGCAACAAATGATGGTGAGTTATCTTAGTCTCAATTTTGTTACAATTGCTAATATATATACTGCAGGAGGTTCTTGACGGAATGCAACAAGAAAAATTGAACATAAGAAATCAAATTGGAGTAGAGCCAATATGTAATGTTAATCCTACCACTCATGGTAAAGTCAAAGATAATCGTATCAGAGAATTAACGGATGCTTCAAGAGCAACATATGAACAAATGCAATTAGAATGTAAAGCAAGAAATATTTTACAAATGGAGCTTGATGCAACCAGGGAAGAGTTGGAAGATATACGTGCAAAATCTATTGAAGATAAAAATAAACTTGATTCTGTAGTATCAGTTTTAAATAATCTATTTGATGAATTGGCATGTATTTTGGAAATGCCTTGTGAATATCCAGAAATGGAAGAATGTGAAGATTATTTATTATACTGCGAAAAGAAAAAAGAAATTTTACGAAACGAATTTGCTAGAATGAAACGTCGTTATATTTGCGAAATTGAAGTTTATAAACAGCAAATTGAAAGATTAACTGAACTTAAAATAATGGCGGAAGAAGAAGCAGCCAATGAAAGAAATTCTGTTGAAAGAAATAAAAAGTTAAACAGTGATGTTATAAACAAACAAGAAAGAATAACAGAATTGCAACAGAAAACATTAGCAGAAACCGAAAGAGCTTTAGAAGAACAGAAAAAATTGGTTTCTTCTTTTAAACTAGATCTAGAAATTCAAAAAACTAACATCAGAAATAGTAAAACAGTTTTAATAGATTTAGAAGAGGAAAGTAAAAAATTGGAATCTGAAGTAAACGAATTAAAAACTCAAATCAACGATTTAAAATCTGAAAATAGCACATTAAAATCTGAAATCATCGATTTAAAATCTGAATATCAAACTTTAAAAGCAGAAAACAATGATTTGACCAAAGAATTGAAAGAAAAAGAAAACATGCTTGAAAAAAGATTAACAGATATGCAAAATTTGGAAAATAAATTAAAATTGGCTGAAGAAGATTTAAACAAAATAAATGGTGAAAATGCAATACAGATTGCAGAATTTCTCGATAAAATTTCAAAATTAGAAGGAGAATTAAAAAATATAAAAACTGAACTAGGTAAATTTATTAATTGGATATGTTAAAAATGTTTTTTTTCAATTTATTTCCTTTTAAAGTTAAAAAAGAAGAGGTTGTAAAAAAATTTGAAGGAAATAGAAAAGATGGCGATAAGCGTATGGTAGAAGTATATGCTCTTAAAGATATAGAAGTAAGAAAAAATAAAGAACTAAAAGAATTGTTGGATGAAGTTGAATGTAAAATAAGTAAATGCTCCAAAAAAGATAACTTAGACTCAAGTATGCGTAAATGTTCAATCAAAGATGAAACAGAAAAATTAAGACAAGATTTAGAAGAGCAAGATAAAAAAGAAAAATCAGAAAAAGATAAAAACAAAGAAAAGGAAGATGTATTTAATAAATTTAAAGTAAAAAAACCAGAAGATCGAAGGAGTGGTGGTGGTGAATGTGAAAAAGATGAATATAAAAGTTCAATCATAAAGCCACTTGCAATTGGTGATTCATTGCACAATGTCAATGAAAAATTGAAATTTTCACCATTAGCAAGTTTGTCATTATATACGTGTTATACTCCTGCCGCAATGTCAAAATTACAAATTGTTTGCAAGAAAATTTTTGATTATGGAATTGATTGTTTAACAATTAAGGAATTAACTTATTTGCATTGTTTTATATATAAGGCAAGTGCTAAACATAAACCAGAAATTATGGATAATATACCAGGTGAACAAAAATGCTGTAAATGTAGTAATTTTAGTTGTTGTTTACCGAATATATTAAGAGATGCTGAAAAACGTTTAGATTCTAGATGTAAGTATTAATAATTTAAAAATTTCGAAAATCTAATTTTTTTTTTTTGTAGTAAAAATAATTGAAAGAGATGTTGAAATATTGGATAAAAGTTTGAATTTTCTAAAAGAAAAAGATGAATCTGAATTACAAAAAATGATTTGCAATAATACAGAATCCAAAAATAATTCTACATGTATTGCGGTTGGTTTAATTTTCTTAAATATTTAATTTTACAATTATTAATTATACTGGTTTTTTTATAGAATAATAATTCACCGGCAGTTCTTACAAGACGAAAACTTAAGTCTAACCGTAATAAAACATATAACTGTGAATAATTATCTAATGCTGCATAAATTATTTTAAATGTTTTCTATTATTTTGGATTTTGTTGTATTTTTTTTTTTTGTGATTTAAGCTATTTTGATGTATCCATTTATTCCATAAAAATTTGATTTATTGTCAGTTTAGAAAAAAATCCAATATATGAAAAATAAAGAAAAGTATAATTTTTACAAGTGTTTAAATATTTTTGTGTTAATCAATTTTTTTTTTTTTTGTAAATGTTTCCTTTATTGCAGCATAAATCAGTATTTTAACTAATCTTTTAAAAAGGTGGTTTGGTTTTTTTAAGGCACAAAAATAAAAATTAATTTGTAAAATTTGCACCATATACGTATAAGACTTTCCAGCCACACATATTAATAGTCTGCTTTATATTTTGTTCAATTTCTGCGTAGTTTGACTCATCAAATCACAAATCAATAGATGTTTATACTTACAACTCTCACACTGCAACTGGCTATGGCTATATTAATGTAATATTAAAATAGTTAAAATATAGGAATATAAATTTCCTTTTATGATTTCAACATAAAACTAAAAATTAAAAAAAAAGTATTTTAATTTTAGTAGTATTCATATTTTTATTTATTTCTACATTCAATAATTTTATTAAATTCGATTCTTCTTTCCTTTTTTTTTTAATTTGCAATTGAAAAAAAAAATTATAATAAGGAGAATGGATAGAATACGTACCATTTAAAAACAGGTTTAATTGATTCATTTGGAATGGCTTTCAGCTTTGCTCTGCTTAAAAAAAATCCAGAAATAACCTGAAACTGCCCAAAAATAATTAAAAGTATATTTTAATCAAAATAAGATTGCCATTTTTTTGGCAATTGTTTCAGAACGATACATATTACTTTGTTTTTTTTTTCTATATTTTATACTTAACCAAATGCGCTTACAAACAATTGAAGCAAAATCTGTTAATGTTCAATCGCTGAAATATTTTGTATATAATGAGAATATTTGCTCTATAATAAGTTTATATTTTTATCTTTCTTTAAATTTTTTTTTATGCATATAAAATTTATATTAATTCTAATAATTGTTAATTCTAAAAAACCGATAAAATTTAAAAATAATTTACGAGTGTTTTTAACACAATTTAAAACTAATTTTAGTATTTTTAATTATTTTAAAAATATTAAAATTTAAAGAAAGATATTTTTTGTATTTAATGTAAATCAGATTTTGAAAAAATTTTCAAAAGCTAATTTATTTTATTTTTTAATCGCTTCTAATGAAACCCACCTTTTTTCTAACGACCAAATGACAAACTATGGTCATCTCTCCTGGAATGTTTAAAAGTATCGTTTAATATATTTTAAAAAAAAATGTTACAATTTCTTTTTGTGTATTAACTATCCAATCTCTTAAATAAATTTTTTTTTTTTTAAATTTTAAAATATTTAACAAGAAAAATTTGTTAGTTAAATATTGATATTCCGATTTTTAAAATTAAAATACCTTTTAAAAATGTTAATGAATGATTTGTTGTTTGTTTTGTTTATAGGAAAGAATGAATCGATTTACAAACTTAAGCATATATAACATAGTAAAATCTTAATAAACATAATTATAAATTAAAAACAAAGGATTTAATTTTAGTTAACTTGATAAAATTCTGAATCAGAAAGTAATTTTGTGGTTGATTTTAAATTACATTTAGGACAAAATTCTAAAGAAATTTTTCCTTTACTAATATGCAAACAGACTCCGATATCTTCATTTTCACTGATTTCACTTGAACATTCATTTTTTAAATTTACATAATTATGTTCATCGCTAATATTTTGAATATTATATTCTGTTTGAATTACCTTTTCATCCATTCTACAATTCCAATCTAAGAGATTATCCCAACTATCTTGCAAATTGTTTGAATTATAATCTGTGGAAAAATAATTAAAATCAAAAAGAGTTGAAAATAAATTCACATCCTGGTTTATAACTGTACCATTTAATTCATCGTCGAAAATACTTGTTGGACAATCTGTTTGTGATGAAAATGAATTACTTCTGTAACATTCATTTGTACTGCAACTATATGTTGGTGAAGTTTGAGGTGTTTCATTATGACTATTTAGCATATTATTATTATTATTTGATATATTTGAAAGTTGTGAGTTTTGTTTTACGGCATTAACCAAAGACAAAATTTCAGATTTATTAGATAGAATATTTTTAAAATAATGTTTTTCTTTTTGTAATCTTTGGATAAATTTAGCTTGTTTCTTTATAATTTTTTGTAATTTTTTCTGTTGTTTTAAATATTGTGAAATATTTTTTTCTAGTTTTTCAACATATTCTTTTTTCTTTTTACGATTTTCCCGCGCCATTAATGCATTTCTGTTACATGTATTTGGATCTGGTTTTCTAGTTGGTCGTCGACCTATTTTTGGTTTATTAGTGTCATTCTTGTTGGTTATCGTTTCTAAACGTTTGCACGTGAAGCCATATTTTGAAGAAATCATATCTGATAAAAATTCTTCTTCAGTATCTGTGCCACTGTCATCTGAAGTATCGTTTTCTGTGGTTGAATGCTCTATATCTAATAAATTTTCCATCTCCTGAATATGATTTTTATCCAATTTATAATGATTTATTCTTTGATCCATAGTGGACGCCATCTTAAGTCCAATTCCAAATTTTTTTTTTTTTACAAAACAATTAAAGCAGATATTATTCTTGCTTTTATTTTCTTTTAGTCTACTTACTAAATATTGATTACTTCCAGCACTGATGAGTGATGAGTTGTCTTTTTTTTTTTAATTTAAAATAATTTATTTTAATAAAAAATATTTTTTTTTTAACTGCGCAAAAAAATTGTTAAAATTTTACAAGAGAAATGAGAACATCGAAAACGTTTAGATTCAACTGTCAGTGTCATCACTCAGCAAAATAATTATTTTGACAGAATATGTTGCAGCAGCGATGAATTAGCCAATGTTGCTATAAATTGTATCTAGAAACATAAAAACATGTTGCATGCAGTTTTTCGGATTATTTTTATAATAATTTTTTTTATTTCCGGAAATTTTAACTGTTGTTTTGATTTGAAAAAAAAAAATGTTTTAAGACATTTTAAAACAATTCTTTGAAGTTAATCCATTAAAAATGTTGTATGTAAAATACTTAAAAATGTTAAATAATTTTCTATTTTTAATATTTCATGAAACTATTAGAGTGTTTCAATATTAATTGATATCCCAATAAATTACAAACTTTCGTACTGTGAAAGTAAAACTTAATTTTTTCAAATTTTTTTTTATAAATTTTAATGCCATTATAAAGGTCAACAAAAAACTCGAAAATTTTAAAAAAGCTTGTTTAAATTTTATTTAATTTTAAAAAATTAGGTTCCTCTTTTTTACCCTAGTAACACATTCGTCATGAGTTCATTGACGAGCTCATCATGAGCGTTCAGATGAAAGAAGTAATGAATTTTAATCTAGTCCCGGAAATAAACTCATTTATATACTTCAGTTTTATAAAATAAGCGATTTTATGAGCGATTGCTGCTTGTATGTACTGCGCCCATTAATGAGCTGTGTACTGAAATCATAAGTATTATGGTGAAAAAATTAATAGTAAAAACAGATTGTATGAGCTACGCTCATTAATAGGTACAACTTTGTTTTTTAAATCAAAACGATTATAAGTTAAATAAATTACATATTAAATAAAAATAAAAACGAATGCTGATTTTCAGAATTAAAAATTATAATTTTTTTATTTTAACTTAATAAAAGAAATATAAAATATGGGAAAATAAAAAAAAATGAATATAAATGCAGTGCCAAACTCTCTACTTCTTGCGTCTTCTTTTAACCAACAAAATTGCATTTTTAATAATAATCTAAAAATATATTCTTTTTTAAAATCACAAAAATACTTATCCAAATTGAATCAACCATTTGAAGTTTTCAACTAAATAGCAGCATGGTTCTAAAATAATATTTTTATTTATTAGCAAATAAATCAATTTACAACTTTACTATACAAATATATTTTTTATTGTTTTTTTTTTGTGTTCTTCTTTGAAACTAAAATTGATTTACTAATACTAATGAATTATAATAATTAATTAAATAAATACCCATATTATTTTTTTTAATCCAAAAATTCTAATTTAGTTTTTATTATTTTATAAATTATTTTATACAAAACACAAAAATGATAAAAATTTTTTAACCTGCTTTATTCAAAAACCTAAACTTATTTGAAATTTTAAATCGATAGTTAGTACTTTGTACTCAATTGATGAGTCACTGCATGTATTTAGCTAAAATAAACCAACTAGTAACATTAGCTCGAAGTGTGGGTCTTGAAATAAATATTCAGAAGATGAAAGCAATGGCCATTAACAGCAACAACCCACGTCATACGGGGATAAACAACACATTACTCTAATATGTAGATAACTTTCACTATCTAGGCTGCATTATAAATAAAAGCGACAACATAAACACCAACTTCGGAAGCAGAATCAAGAAGACCAGAGCAATATTTGGTCGCTTACAGCCTATATGGAAAAATACTCAAACGTCAAGGAATGCAAAATTGAGAATATTTGGAACCTGCGTAAAAAAGACCACTTTAACATATAGAAGTGAAACCTGGTTAGTTACGAATAACATCACACAGAAACTACAGGTATGTTCATTAACAAATGTCTAAAAATCATATGCAGAGTAAACTGGCCAAAGTAGAACCGATCGGGCAAGAACGATATTAAAAAAACTGATCTTAATTAGAAAAACATGGAAGGACACAAAAATAACTGCTCCGAATAGAGTCAGATGCCTAGTAAATTCCTATGTTCCCAAGAGGAGGAATAGGGACAAAAAAACTGCATGTATTCAAGTAACTCGTTCTCTAATCTGCTTTAAATTTGCTTCAGAACAACTTATAAAAAACATAACAAACAAAAATAAAATTTGTCAATAAGCCTTTGCATGAGTAAATTGAAAATGATTTATTCATGAGCTCATTAGTTTTATAGTTTAGGTGCAGACTTATCTACAATACAAATAAATAAATAAAAACGGGTATAATAAATTTGCCGTTACGTTTGTGACACAGAGAAGGAGGTGGGGATATAGACCCAAGTGTATGAATCGGATCAGAATCGAAAAATAAATCAATTTAGCTATGTATGTCCGTCCGTCCGTCTGCAAGATAACTCAAAAATTAAAGGAGCTAGTATCTTGAAATTTTCGCAAATTCGTATTTTTGCAATAGCCGTCATCGCTATTTAAATCCAGCCATTTTGGTCCATGGTTTCGGGAAGCTGCCATACAACTTCTTTTTTTATATGAGTATTACTCTTGTACCTATTACAGCTCCGTGTCTGAAATTTTGCCATAAGTAGTTTAGTTTTATGGCAAAAGTTTCAGCAAAATTAGGTTGGTCTACTGTAGAGAGTTCGAGTAGCTGCCATACAACTCCTTCTTTTATATGAGTTTTACACTACACCTAATAAAGTTGAATGTTTGAAATTATATGTTAATTTTACGGTCATACGGGTATCCCACAGTCTACTCTACTATACACTGTTCCTCGTTTTTAATTTAAGATTGTAATTATGTTAGTTTTTGAACAAAATCCCCCGTCCCCCCTTTCCAAAAATAATGAAAACATTATGAACCTTCACACAACTTACATTTATGTTGATTTTTTAATTAAAAATATTTGTTATCATTGTTATAATCGTTTAACATAGTTATTTTATTCGTCTTTTATTCCCCTTTTACGTTAATAAGGGGGTAACCCAACATAATTTATTTTAATGGATTTTTCTTTAATACATATATATATATACTTTAAAATTTTATTCTTATTATGAAAAACGATAAAATTTTCTTGTAAGAAAAACAAAATATGTGATAAAATAATAATAACAGTTCAACCTTAACCCTTACATAATGCTCTAATTAGGAACTAATTACTTCCTTCCTTTGAAAAAAAGAACAAAATATGGACATTTTTATTTTTTGCTATTATTAATAAAAAAAAAACATAATAATTTTATATCTCAAGACAAATTTAATTTTTCATAAAAAATATATAATAAAAATTAAGTGAAACAAAATTTTGATCGGTGGCGTAAATTTAATTTTTATAATTTTCCACCATAAAAAAACATAAATTATAAATTTTCATTTTTTTTTTTATCTCTTGTTAGATTTTTCATCAGATTTTCATCAAATATTCAAAATAATTAATAATCGTTGTGTCTGGTAACCCTGAGATTAAAATATAATACAAAGGATTAAAAAATGATTGAAAATTAATTCCTTTTTATAGGAAGCACTTAATTTTTCTGACATTAGATAAACGACTCTGATTTGGATTTATAATGATGATGACTTTATCCACATTTTTAGATTCAATCATTTTTGATTTAATGGTGTGGAGATCTAAACTTAAAAAAAAACTTGAATTGGTGATTTATAAGTGGCAGGTCTGATGCTCTTACCCTTTACACCGATTAAGTAATGCATTAGCATCATTGTACTGTAATTTCCGTGATCACTAGGATAATTAAAACTCTTTAACTTTTATTTTAGATCCTTTTTCCAGCGCTGAAGAACCTTACATTTTTGAAAATCACTTGACTGCTATATCACTTGATTCGTCGAAATTTATGCCACATTAAAATCAGTTTCTTCGTATATCTCTGTTCAGTTCCGATTAAATCGAATTCCCAATTTACCTATAAAGATTCCGTATATTCTCCATTTGTCCAATACATATTGCGTGAATATTCCTACTGTTCTTTCACCATATCTCGACTACATAAATTAGTTTCAGTATAAATTTTTCGATATTTAATAATCATATTACGGTTTTCAAAAATATACTTTTCTAGAGTTTGGGAAGGATTTGCAGAAGTCTGGGACATGCTTGTGGTTGCCGAAAGAGTTCAATATATAGTATAATAGTCTATCTACAATGAACGCTCTCATTCCGCCGCTCTCTACACGTAGCTATCTGTCAAACTAAGTTAAATGTATTGAATTATATGAAAGTGTCTATTATATGAAAGGCAGCCTTTAATAAAGTTGTTTAACTTTTTCGCTTTCTCTACGTATTCAAATGTCAAATAATTGAACTTTGAAAAATAAAAAAAAAAATTATCAGAATAAAAAATTAGTAAAATTATTAATTTGTTTTCTATCTAGAATTAAATAATATCAAACCATTATTCAAAATAGCTATACAATAAACTTTAAACTATTGAATATTTTTTAATTCATGAAATTTGTAAACAAAACAATGTCAAAAAACGCTGTCATGTACATTTCATTGTGGACACTCCTTTGTTGACTAGGTAATGAGAGCAGAATGAGAGCGTCATTGTAGATATGCCATAAGACGCGAATGGGGTTGGATTCAATAGACTGTACATTCTAAATGAAAACTCTCTTATATTAATAATATCATTTTATATTAAAAATGTCCCAAAATAGTCATAAACAGGAAAAACCAAAAATGTTTTCCTTTTATTCTTTCATTTTTTGGAAACTTTTCTGATGACGGTTGATAAGTTGTTTTAAAAATTTAAAAATCTAAAATAAAAATTAAAATACTATTAAATTGCATAAATATTTTTTCAACCAACCAAAAAAAATTTAATGTGAAAAATATTTAAAAAAAAAAAATAATAATAATAAAATTTTTAAATTATTATAAATAACAAAAAAAAAAAAAATAAAATAGGAAATAAAATAAAAATTAACTTGGTACTTTGATCTCTTTAATATCTCATAAAAACCATAAAAATGAATCTTCCTTTTATATGTATATATATTTATTTATATTTTATTTCTATATTAATATATATATTTATATATAGATATATTGGGGTATGTATAATATAATATATTGAAAAGAGTATTAAAAAAGCATTTAAAAGTATTCATTTAGGACATTTAAGTATTCAAAATTGTAATCTCATCACGAACTGTCATAGCTATAAAATAATTTTTATAATTTTTTGGTTTTTTTTTTTTTAATATTTATTTTTTGGTTTTTTTTTTAATTTTTTTTAATTTTATTTTATTTTTTGGTTTGGCCAACAAACACGACGGTATATGGAATGGATATGAAGTGTCAGGGAAAGAAGGAAAGGCAGACACGGACAGTTTTATTTTTTAATTTTTGTTAAATACAATTTTTAATGGTTTATTACGAATTATGACTATTGTCAAATTGTATACCTATATACTGTCTTTTTTATTTTAGTTATTTTGTAAAACAAAATTTTAAGAATTATAAAATTATAAAAATTATACAACAGTAGCGTGTATAAATCACAATAAATAATATTTTGTTTGTATTCGGCAAATAAAAAAATAATTATTATTACTTTATTATATTCGGAGGATTTTGGGTCTTTTATTTTCAATTTTTTATTATTTCGGTAATTATTTATTTTGTAGTGTATTTAAGATTTAATGAAACGTTTTGAATGTTATGATATAAAGTATTAATTTGTAAAAAAATCAATAATAAGGGTAGTTGTATTCGTTGAGTAGGATCACAAAGTGCTCAAAATTCAAGCGATTTTTGCACTTAAATTATTTTTTATATTTAAAAACAAATAATTGAGCCGCAACTGGCAATTTGTGACCGAATAAGCCGATTAATATTTATGATGATGGTGATGATGATAATGATGATAATAACGATGATGATGAAAAAAATTTATTGATTTATTTATTTATTAACAGTCTACTTCGTACAATGTGATAAAAGAGTGAAGAAAGCCTTTCCTATTTAGGCGAAGCAGATTATACTATCTATTAATTTTATCAGTAATATTATTTATTTTGTTTATATCATATATTTTATATTTTACTATATATATTTAGTCACCATGGGGATTTGTAAAGAAAAATTAATAAAAATTTATGACCCGTAAGGGAATCGAACCTGCAAAGCACTCCCTCGAATAGTAAGCCAAATTCTTATTCACTACCTTTTTGAAAAAATGTTATGTAAATGTATAATGAAAAAAACTATAGGTTAATTTGTCAACTACTCAAATCAAATTTAGCTGTTTATAAATGAGTCGAAATATATTTGTCAGAATTTTAATATATTTACGTTTATGTTTGAAAGAACATACACAGGTGCATAAGTTGCAGATTTTTAAAAATAGAACATTTTTTATTTGTGAGCCTTAGCGGTTCTTTTATGATGGAACATTTCGAGATTTTTTCTGAGAAAACATATGATGATCTTAAGGAATAAATGGATATTCTATTATAGAATCTATTTCCCTTTTAAAAAAATAGTCAGATTCTAGTGAATTTAAATTGTGATTTTCATACCAAAATTAGAAAAAATTTTCTTATAGAATTTTATTTTAAGAGCCATAATTTTAACAAAGTCATTTAAAATATATTGCTGGAACTATAATTTTTATGTATATATTTAGATTTAAACTTAGTTTAATCAAACTTATGTCCAAAGACCTTACCTTTTACAACATCAAGTTTCTAGTTTAAATTGTTCGGAAGATATATAAGAGGTCAAATTTTTGCAAAAATTGAGATTCTCATAACGGTAAATTAAAATACTGTGTGGTAAAATAATATATTTATAAAACTTATAAAAGCAATTGCCGTTAGTCGTTAGCAGCTCAAATATATAAAGCTTATAGAATTTGTGTTACAATTTAAATATATAGGGCTTCGCCAAACTAAGGGAGCAGAGATATAATAAAAAATGGTTACAACATGCATATTCGTATATATTTCATTTAAGCAACGCACTGACAGACAAGAAGGCAAAGTGACGGACTGAGTAAACCTAAAAGACAAGTTTCGAAAGAAACCAAACATCTATTAAAAGATATATTCCAGAAAAAGGATAAAACATCAATGCTTTTGCATGCGTACTATTTGATTTCATTAAAATTTAATTTTAATTCAAAGCTTCCTTTTAGGTTCTTATTTTCTGCAGTATCTATAAAGCTTAGTTGCTCAGTTTCGATTTTATATTCGGCACATTATCAAATACTTATTTTAATATCTTATAAATTTTATTACACCTTAACATTGTTTGGCATTAAATTCAATTTTAAAATTTTTTTTTACCTTAGGGGGATTTCTACCTTAATTTTTTTTTATATTTTCATTTTTGGATAAAAACAAAATATTCCATATTTGCCTCCAAGTTTTTTTTTTTTTGAATAGGTGAATAACTCATTTAAAATCATATATTTTTGGTATATTAATAAATATATTTAATTTTAATTTTTATATTTAAAGTGTAATAAGATGATCCCGAATTGGCTATTTTTAATATTTATGGGATTTTTTTGTTATTTTATGTTTTCATGTAAATGCCATCATTTTGTACCCAAAAATTCTTTTCTTCTCCCCAATCCCAATTCAAAAAAACAAAAACAAGAAACAAAAATGAATTTATGAGAACGATTTATACTAATAAAAATGAATTTAAATAGGTAATATAAAGATATTAAAGAATATTAACAAAACATTAAAATTATTTCAATATTTAACTTTATGTATCTAATGTATATACAAGAAAAAAATGAAATAATTTTATTATATATGGATCGTGTCTTCATTCCACCCCCTATTTATTGGATAATAAAATAATATTTTTCATTTTTATATAAAATAAAAAAAAAAATTATCTTGGGAGCACATATTTAAAGTGGAAAGAATAATATTACTTATAGAAATATTTTTATTTTCTCCTCTATAGGTTCTATCAAATTTATCTTATATGGGTTCTATTATGATTCTATCTAATGAGTATGTCAGAGCTTTAGAATTAAATGAACATTGGTACGACACACTTGATAGTATTAAATTTGTTTCTTTTCTAAAATTGTGTTAAACAAGTATACAAAGTGTATATATATTAATATAGTTTGTTCTGTAAATAATTTATTTAAAGAGCTGTGTTAATTGCACGGATCGCAAAACAATTAAGTTATCTTAAGTTGCCTGCGGAATACTTCTTCCTTTTTTAGCTGTGTGATTGTTTATATGATGATGATCACATTTCTGAAACTCTCCCTATCCTGTGGTGCGTGAATTGACCGTCTCAACGTTTGGAGGTCCGTCCAATGCCTGATGTTTCTTAGCGACGACATTTGCTTTTTGGCTTCAGTTTTACCTTGAATGAATCAGTAGTAGAATATAATATTTGTCATTACCTATTATGACCAAGTTAAGCTTATATGCATTTGGTTAGCCTTAACCTTACCATTGCTAACTTACTGCTTTTATGTATTATACCTACATTTTAAATGTTTATGCATAAGCATATTTTAGATATAGCTAACATCGCTGCCAAATTTTTGGGTTTACCCTCCTGTTGTAAACCATATTTTTCTCCCAGTGATCTATCCAATATCTATCTATTAAGACTATATATACCACCTAAGATGGAGTATAATTCTTACATATGGGCTGGCGCTCCCCAAACTTCAATTATCCAAAACGCGTCTTACGCGTATAGAAAATAGAAATACGCGATATAGAAATTACGTTATAGAAATTCATTTATTGTGGGAAGTGTTGGAATATTGAACATGTTTCCATTCAATGTCTTACTCTCTAATAGAAATGTATAATGGTACAATTAGCAATTTTTCAAAAGTATCTATAAAAGGTTGTTTCAAACCTACCCTCTTAAATCTTCACTTCTAATAACTCCCGAATCTCCATCCATCTACATCTCCACTTCCAACTTCCATAAGTCATAACCATATCAAAGATACACAATTATTAATCCAATAAATCAACTAAACCTAAATCACTTATCTACATTCTAGAGTTTCCCTCACTGAGAGTAAAACTCAATTAAAAAAAAATTTGTAATCACTTAAATAAAAACTGACATTCTTATTGAAGGATCCCAATATAAATATTTTGCACTTAATATTAAAAAATTTGTACACATTTTAAAGACATTTTTAAAAATGAAAGAGTGTATATCAGAGTTTGTGATGGTACAATGATATTTATAGGCAATTAAAAATGATTTTTATATTAATTTTTATTATATACGAGTATCTATTCAGTACATAAAGTACAACTTCTATATATATAATATCAATTGGACTTTAATAATAATTTTTTTAAAAAGAAAAGATAAATATGTTTTTGATTATTGTGAAAGTTTTTAATAGCATATAATATATATATACGAGTATATAACATACAATTTCATTGTTTCTAATATTAATACACAAAATTATAAATAGTCACCTAATAAAAAATTGTTTTAAAATGTTTTATTATGTATTTTTATTTTTCAAATCATATTTTTTAATAAGACAGATGTATATTAAATTTAATAGTGAATTGGTAATAAAAGACATTTTATATATATATATAATATACTTTGTTCATGGTTATATTCATATCTAAAATACAATATATGTATACATCTGTTAAGATTATGTTTTATTACATTGATTTCGAAAAATTAATATTTTATTTCTTGTATATTTAAAAACTTTAAAGAAATCCATATTTTTAAATATAAACTCTTATTTTATATATTTTGTCATATAATATTTAATATTATTTTGTTCAAAGACATATACGAATGAAATATAATTAAATTTTCAATTTTCCTTAATATAAAATATGAATTTATATTTAGAGGTTTTTAACTTAGGGTGTCTTGCATTTAACAGCCTTGTTATGTGCCGCTGTAAGACCTTTAATAATAGATAGGTTTTTTGTAAAGAAACTAAGCTGAATCCAATCTTCTAGTGACGATTCTAAAGTTTTAAAGGTGTTTAGTGAAAAAGCCTAATTTATGTAACAACGATGATAACATGAAAATTTTTATAAAATTTTACCCCATTACTTATCTCTCAATACTCATCTTTAATCTGCAGTTCTTTTTATATCACTTGCATATACCATGTGCAATATAAGTAAAAAGGGGATACTATTACAGGCTAATTCACTATTGGATATCTCCAATCGTTGAATTGCATGCATAAGTTCTCCCATCGCTTGGAGATCCTTCGAATTTTTGATATTTGAAGATATTTGTTCTCTTTCAACGGCGACGATTTTATTTCTACAATTTAATCTTAAAGTATAAAATGTACTAGTGTCGGGAAGCGCTCAAAATTTGAATGTATTTCGCGAATAAATTATTATTTATATAAATAATTAAATAATTGAATATTGAAAATTGAATATTGAATAAAAAACCGATTAATTAATATATATATTATATTATACATTATTGGGGCTCACTAGCTATATACCCATCATACTCGTGATATTTTCAATATTCATAACTAAATATCAAATGATTGAAGCTAATTGAGGCGTCAGCTCGAATCGATGATTCAACCAAACATAGAGTTTGATCATAAATGATCCATAACAACAATTTATTAATTTTGTTGCTTATAATATACATTTATTTATAACTCAATATTTATGAGTTACTATCATCGGACTTTTTTTTTAAATTCTTACAATTATCAAAGCTATGTTTTTGATCCAATCCTTAAAAGGTGATGATTTAATTGATCGTCATGAGATTCGGTGAGTAATCGGATCGTCATAAATTTGGGTCCGATTTCATCTTTATTATTGTTCCCTTTTTTAAAAGCTTTTTCCATGTAATTTAATCTCCCTAGTCAGATCATATCTCATAAAATATTTTTTTTTTTCTTATTATTCCCCTAGGGAACATAGGGCTTCCACATAGACTCTCCAATTGTCTCTGTTTAGCACTAACCTCTTTAGTTCGGACCATGTTTTTCCCGATAGGTCACATTCTCTCTGAACTGATCTCTTCCAGGTTGTTCTTGGTCTTCCCACATTTCTCCTACCCTGCGGGTTCCAATCTAGGGCTTGGCGTGCTACTGATGTTGTTAGCCGCCTTAGAATGTGACCACTCCACTTCCACTTCTTTTTTGTAATTTGGCCCCATATCGGCTCTTGCCTCTCATTACCCATGAGTTCGTCATTCATTATTCGCCTAGGCCAGAATATGCGACACATTATTCTTAGACATTTATTCATGAAGACTTTTAATTTTTATATGTTATTTCTTGATACAAGCCATGTTTCGCTTCCATATAGCAGTATGGATTTGACACATGACGCATCTCATAAAATATAATATAATTTATAATTTATTATAAAACTTGTATACATGCCACATCTGAAAGAGAAAACTGATTCAGTTACTTACCAAATTATATGTAAATTGTTGTAAATAAATATATAAATAAATACATATATAAATAAATAATTAAATCTCATATTTCTTTTGACCTCCGTTTATTTAATTTAAAATAATCTATCTTAAACGAAATCACCCGTAGTGTGAAGTGCTAGAGCATATTTCCTTAGAAAATCGATTTGTTGGCAATGTTATTTAACACTTATACATAAGTAAAATTTATTTAAAAGTTTAATAATCTAACTATCCTTATGTATACTACATAACTTAACTAAAGATAATAGAAATTTAACGACTCCAAGTTTTTTTTTACTGTACTTAAAATCAGTACTTAGTATCTCAGTTCCTAAAAGTATGTAAAAAGATTGTAAAATATTTTGAAAATTATTAAATTATTTAAAGTAAAAATAAAGTAAAATTCCTTAAACATATTTGTTATATATAAATATTATAAGTATATTTTATTCTGATTCTAAATATTAAATTTGTATATAAATATATTTTAATCTTTAAAATTAAAATATAAAATAACCCACTATATATAAGTTTTATTCAAATACCTATAAAAACATGTATTTATGATTATGTTGAAATGAATCTGAAAATGAAAATTATATTTTGTCAATTGTGTTCTATATGATTTTATTTTTTTTTTTTTAAATCGGTTCTAACATGACTTTAATATGATTTTTATTTGATACTTTAATTTAATTTTTTTTATCATATTTCATATTTTCATATTTATTATAAATGTATATCGAATATATACATATCCATAATATGTATATTAATATATTTTCATCTGTGTATATGTTTTATTAAGAAAATTATAAATAATATGAAGTTATTTTTAAAATTTTTAAAATTATGAGTACATTAATGTTCGAAAGTAGATGATAAATTAATATATATACGAAATAAAATTTACTTTAAAAATTATTAAAACATAGTAATGAAAAAAACTAAGGGTTTTAAAACAAAGCACATTTAAAAATATTATGTTAATAATATTTGAATCTTATCTACAATGACGCTCTCGGTTCGCTCTGATTACACAGTCAACAAAGGAGTATCCACAATGAAATTTACATGACAGCATTTTTTGACATTGTTTTATTTACAAATTTCATGATCTAAATTAAAAATTTTACAAATTTTTGTATTATATTTTATTTTCAATAAAAAATATTTTTTTAATTTCAATTATTTGACATTTGAATACGTAGAGAAAGCGAAAAAGTTAAAAGTTAAACAACTTTTTTAATAGCTGCATAATGACTGCGTCAGGGCTCCGTCTATTGTAGACACATTCATATAATTCCATACCTTTAACATAGTTTGACAGATAGCTACGTTAGAGAGCGAAACACAAAAATATATGATGAAGTATTCAACTTACTTAGCTGTTTAAAAATAGCAAATTTTCAGTTTTTGACGTTTTACAGCCTAAAAACTAAACAATGCAAAAATATATTTTTTTAAATCAATCAAACTTATGAATACATTCAAAGATCCGTTATTTTTGCAAAATTAGGGTTTCGCATAAGAGTTTATAAAAATATCAAATATAGATATATGAAAATATACCTTATAAATAACTTGTGTTATAAAAACTTAAAGAATATAGACCTTTTTCGAATTTTTCAATCGTGGATTTCTATAACGGGCCTCGGAACTAGTATTTTTGGTATATCTCCCAAATTTAAAATGTCATTGTTTTATTAATTTATTTATTTATAATCAGTTCCAGGGCTTCTTAAATTAAATACTTTCTATTTATTTATAATTGCAATATTAATTTTTTTCTTTATATTATAAATTTGTATATTTAAATTATATTTGGTAACCATGGTGATTTGTAAAGAAAAATAATTTTTCAATACTTATTTTTTTTCAATTAAAAAAATAATGATCCGTACGGGGATCGAAACCGCACCACCTGGATTGGTAAGTTAGATGTTTACCCACTTAACTACTTAGGCCCGTCATTGCTTTATTTCAAACTGTTTAAAAGTTTTATGAACATCTCAACGGATAGACAAACAAAGTTTAACTATATATGGGCACACTTTTTAAAATTGTTTTTGAAAATGTGCTAAAAAGTTACCATATGTATTCGCGTCTAATATGTATCTGATGCTTAATTAATAAATTATAATAAATTTTCTCCTTTTTTCAGACGCACCAGATTTGAAGGAACAAATTTATGGTTATAATTTTTAAAATTTATATAAAGTCAAGTATATATTATAGTAATTCTTTGCATTAATCTAGAGTACAACTTCGTTTCACATTGTGTAATATGATGAATTGCTTAAATTTTTTTGCATTAAAAATAAAATGAGTCATTTGAGTTGTAATAATTCAAAAATAATATATATAATGTACATATACATCTATAATTCGAAATCCAAAACTTCATTAATTTAAAATAATATTTTAACATTATATGTGGTTCAAATTCTTTAAGATTATGTGTAATAGTGTTAGATTAATAGTGTCTTAAACTTAGTAAGTCCAGGTGTTCCCTTTTGCAGGGTTAGATACATAAGCATTCCACATTCCTGGCCCGAATTAACCCCTTGTGAAACAAAATCATTAGATATATTTTAATATAACAGAATTAAATAAATATGCAATTAATGTACAAACAAATTACAATAAAGCAACGGATTTATAAAACAACTAAAAAATGTTTAAAACAATTACACACGCATGCATACATAAATATGATTCTATATTTGCTGCTTCTTGTTATTTAAATATTTATATTTATTCATTAAATGTTTAAAATATTTATTTTTTTTTATATACCATATAATTATTAAAAAACGATTTATTTAATTAATTACATATAATAATTAATTTATCATTTATTAAATTTTATTATAAATGTTTTTATACATATATTTACTTAAATAATATTTGAATTTTTTAAATAAAAATTTAATTATAACAAAAGAAGATAAATTACAATAAATATACATACATTTGTATGTAATAAATAATTTATAAAAATTTAACAGAAAAATAAGTTCAGTAATTAAAAAAAAAATTTAAAATAATATAAAAACAATTATAAATTTTTATAACAATTACATACTATCACATAATAATTATCCTATTTAAAATAAAATAATTTTTTCAATTTTATGAATTTATAATATAATATGTACGTATACGCAAGTAAATGAAATTTAATACGATTATATTAAAATTATTTTAATATTTTCATTTCATTATTATTATTTTTATTATTTTATACCATAATAGTGTCAATTTTGTATTCATTTCATTCACTTGTGTACTGAAATTATAATTTTCTCTTCAAAAATAACAATAATAATAATAGCTTTAATCTAAATAATTTGTATAATTAATTAAATCATGATAACAATAACATTTTATCGCTAATGAAAATATTAAAAAAAAAAAGTTTATATTATTGTATACATTTTAGTATAATAAACAATAATGTTTATTATATTTATACGTTAATGCAGTTTTTACAGTTATGGTAAAAATAATTAGGGTATTCACAAGTTGATGATTTTGCATTGAACTGTCAAATATCATTTATTCGGTTGTTTTGTTTACATAAAAATACCAATTTTTTGTTTTAATTTTTTTTTTTTTTTTTATCCTTTTCCACTGCTTTAAGGAGTGTATAGGGAATTCATCAAGTCTGTTAAGAGTAGGCTTCAGTTTCTTTAATCGTTATATTCAGTAAGTCATTGATTACTCGGATGTAGCTATTGTATAAGATTATGAATACACAAATGTTACACAATTTTGTACGCCATCTATTATCTTACACAAGAGTTATTTATACAGGGTGTCCGGGACTCAAGTACGCGCACTTTACTCAGTGATTGGGGGCATTTAAACAAACAAAAAATTGTAGTGGAGGGGGGGGGGGGCAATGGTGGAGCCTTTACGAGAATCATTTTGAACCTTCATATCTTTGTAACTGCTGGGTATATGGGGATCATTAGTAAACAAAAATTAAAGCTGACAACTCTCTCTACAAAATGGATTTTTTTTTATCTCTCTACAGTAAGCTGTTCAAAAGTTACTGATTTTTTTATGAAAAGTCTCCTTAAATCTTTAATCCCTCATATCTCGAAAAGGGTCCACAATAGACACCCCTCCAGTACAATTTTTTGTTTGTTTTAATGCCCCTAATCACTGAGTGCAGTGCGCGTACTTGAGTCGCGGACACCCTGTATATTTATATTAGATCTTATTTTATCTTACGATATAAACTATTACACGATAATATATAATTATACAATTTTACTATATTTTTTATTAGATATGATTTGACCGGGGTTTGAAGTCCAGTGTTACCGATTTTAGTGGAATTCGACAAAATGAGTGGAGTTTTATGGTTCTTGTGGAATTTTTTGTAGAATTGGATTTGTGTGAAATTTGAGTGGAATTTCATATAAAGTAAAGATTTAATATAAATTTTATTAGACAAAGTGGTAATTAGTAAGATTTTAATATTCAATTGTACTAGAAATGGTACTTATAATACTACAAGGTACCATGTACTACTTGTATTTAAACTTTTTTTTATACTTTTATCAATTCATGTATGTATTGGAAAAAAGTGTTTGAATCGAAAAAATCCGTTAATGTGCCAATTTTTCATAATTTATTCGTGTATTGAAAGAATCTTTAGTCATCTGAAAATTCCTAAAACCAATCATAAAAGTAAAACTGATACAGATACTTTTGCTGTAATATTTTCCACTACATATTTATACTATTATTTATTTCATTAATACTATTAACCAAATATTCGTTAAGTTTATTAGCTATTTTATAAGGATCGTCTATTAAAACATTATCAAATATCACTTCATTTATTTCATTATATTGTTTTTTTAATATATATTTTTTAATCTTTTTCCACATGTCTTTTTGATCTATAGCACTTTCAATGTTATTTATAACATATTGATTTTTTGCATAGCTTATTTGATTTTTATATAAGTTTCTAACACTTTTATAATTATTCCAATCATTAACATCATTTGTGTACTTGGCTTTTTCATACATATTTATTTTTTGCATTTTTAATCTATTTAAGTCATTATTTTATTCACCGAGATGGAGTTGGATTTCTACTTAACAAGAAGGCTTCCAAAGCACTAATTGAATGGAAACCTGTAAGTGAAAGAGTTATATACATCAAACTACAAGGTAGAGCTAGGAACATCGTTATGGTACAAGTATATGCCCCAACCGAAGTTTCCAGTAAAGAAGCTAAAGAGGATTTTTACCATCAACTATCAACAACGTTGTCTGAAATCAAGAAGAAAAATATAGTTATTCTTATGGGTGATTTCAACGCCAAAGTAGGAGCAGACAATAAAGGGCTGGAAAATGTTATGGGTAAACACGGAATCGGATCTATGAACGAAAATGGAGAATATTTGATCGAAACATGTATGACGTCAGAACTCGTCATTGGTGGGACACTCTTTATTCATAAACCATGTCACAAGGCCACCTGGGTGTCCCCCGATAATAAAACTGAAAATCAAATAGATCATATATGTATCAATAAACTTTGGAGAAGTAGTCTATTAGATGTACGAGCTAAAAGAGGTGCAGACATTGGATCTGACCATCACCTTGTAGTAGCCAAAATTGGTATCAAAATAGCTGGAATTGTACAAAAAGCCAAAACTATACCAAAGAAGTTTGACTTAGGAAAATTAAAAGATCCAGCAGTGAATAGTGCTTTCACATCAGAATTAAACAAATGCTACGATGAAACTATAAACCCACAACAAATGACTATCGAAGAAAACTGGAATGCTTTTAAATCAATAATGTTAACAACAAGTGAAAAAATCCTAGGTCATAGACCAAAAGAGAAAAAAGAATGGTTATCGGAAGTTACCTGGAAATTAATAGAAGAAAGAAAAAATGCAAAGCATATTAAAAACAACGCCAAAACACGGAAACAAAAAGAAAATGCTGTTAAAATCTATAGTAAATATAACACTGAAGTGAAAAAGTCCTGCAGAAGAGACAAGCGAAATTGGGTAAACGAACTAGCTAACCAAGCCGAAAAAGCAGCTGCAACAAATAATATTAAGCTACTATACGATACCAATCGTAAACTATCAGGAGCTAAATTAAGTAATAACCGTCCAATACTAAGTAAAAATGGAATTAGTATCACAAATCGAAAAGAACAGTTGCAAAGATGGCATGAACACTTCAGTGAGTGCTACAAATCTCACCGTCAACTGACATTCTCTGAAAATAATAATGAAATATTAACAGCAGCACAAAGGGGATCCAATTTAAATACATACCCCCCCAATATTGAAGAAATAAAAACTGCAGTGAAAACGATGAAATCCAATAAATCACCAGGTTTTGATCAAATTACCGCAGAAATGTTAAAGGCAGACCCAAATCTAACAGCACGTATGCTACATCCAATTTTTCAAAAAATATGGCAAACAGAGTCGGTACCTAAAGACTGGCTTGAAGGAATTTTGATAAAATTACCTAAAAAAGGTAACCTGTCTATCTGTGATAACTATAGAGGGATAACACTACTATCTATTCCATCGAAAGTTCTCTCAAAAATACTGTTGAACAGAATCAACACTAAACTAGATGAAACAATCCGAAAACAGCAATCTGGATTTCGCCCTAATAGATCATGCGTGGATCAAATCAATACACTTCGAATAATCATAGAACAGGTGAATGAATGGCAATCCACATTAAAACTAGTTTTCGTAGACTTCAAGTCTGCACTTGATACTATACATCAAGAATATATATGGGACTCGCTTAAAATTAGAGGAGTGCCAATGAAGTTGATACGGCTTATCCGAGCACAGTACGAAGGATTTAAATGCAGGATTCTACATCAAGGTCAACTATCTGAGCCGAAAAATATTGATTGTGGAGTCAGACAGGGTTGCCTGCTGTCACCAATTCTATTTTTAATTGTGCTCGATGACATACTAAGTGCTGCCATTGACGATTTAAACAGAGGCATATTTTGGAATTTCGGGGAACATCTAGAAGATCTTGACTATGCGGACGATATATGCCTACTATCAACTAGAAATATCGATCTGCAGGAAAAATTGAACGATTTGGCACAAGAGTCTGAACTGCGCGGATTAAAAGTCAATGTAAAGAAAACAAAAGCAATGAAAGTAAACTCACCTAATGTAAACAATTTGATGTTATATGATGAAGAAATATCTAATGTTACCAACTTTTGTTACCTTGGTAGCGTAATAACGCCTGAGGGAGGAGCGAAAGCAGATATGACCGCTAGAATAAATAAAGCTAAACAAGTGTTTGCACAACTTCGAAAAACCTGGAAGTCTGCAATCATCTCTAAGGAAACAAAAATTAAAATATTTAATTCAAACGTCAAATCTGTTCTGTTATACGGTTGCGAAACGTGGTTAGTAACGGAGGAACTTACCAGCAAAATTCAAAGCTTCGTTAACACATGTCTCCGTCGAATACTGAAAATATGGTGGCCAAACAGAATTAGGAACGAGGAATTACATGCCAGATGCAATCAAGTACCTATAGCAGAGGAGATTTTAACAAGAAAATGGAAATGGATTGGTCATACACTCAGAAAAGATCAGTCCGAAATCTGCAGGCAAGCGCTTGATTGGAACCCGCAAGGTGCAAGAAAACGCGGGCGTCCGAAAAACTCGTGGAAAAGAACAATTCACGCCGAAATTACCAAATCAAGAAAAACATGGGGTGAAATAAAAATGATCGCACAGAACCGTACTGAATGGAAGGATTTTGTTAAGGCTCTTTGCTCCACTAGGAGCTATAGAAATTAGTAGTAGTAGTAAGTCATTATTTTACCATTTATTTTCAGTTCCATTTATATTTATTTCATATACAAATTCATTAATAATATTGTGTAAACTGTTACTAAATTTATTTGCTTTTGAATTACAATCTATATAGTATGTTGTACAAATGTCATTACGAACAACTTTATTTATAAACCTCTCTTTATTGTATTTCACTATTTTTATTTTTTTATTAATAACTTTTAGATTTTTATTAATTTTTATTCGAACATCTAGAGTTTCATGATCAGATATTTTGTACTGATTATTAACTTTAGTTTCAATATTGTTATATATATTCGTAATTATCCAATCAATTAAAGTTTTAGACTCATTAGTATATCTTGTATAATCAGTCACTATTTGTTTATACGCATTATCATTTATTATTTCAATCATCTTATTACTACAATTATTACTACTTAACCAATTAATATTAAAGTCTCCCATTATTATTACATTGTCTTTTTCACATAGATCTTCAATTATATTATTAAAATAAATAAAAAAATTTGACTCCATATTTAGATGTCTTGAAGGCGATCTATAAAGACCAGTAAGATAAAATATTTTATCACTATATGATACTCTTAAACCTAATATCCATAATTCATACTCTAACGCAACCCGACCAATTATATCAACATTCCAATAATTTCTAATATAAAATGCAACTCCACCAGTGTGTTTTGAGTTGCTATCCACTCGAAACAAAGTATATCCTTCAATTTGAATTAAAGAATCTTCGTTACAGCTTATTAAATGAGTTTCACTTAAACATACAAAATCTATATTACTATTTGTTATAATTATTTCAAGTTCATTAAAATTATTGATTAAGCCTTGAATATTAAGATATATGCACTGTATTTCATTTAATTGCTAATAATTAATTCTGTTTTCTTCTTGCTTAAGTTTTCTTTGAAATACATTGCATTTGTGGCTTAATGGTAAATGCAATGTATTGCACTTAGCTTCTTGTAGGTTTAATTTTTGTTTTATCTTTACACAGTTTACACAATGTATTTCACTTTCATCTTTTGTGCAGTCATTTTTTTTATGGCCTTCCTCACCACACCTATGACAAAGGCTTTGTTCATTTTTACATTTATCAGCTGTATGATTAAAGCCTAAGCATTTATAACACCTTAACACACTAATTTTTTCATAAACAGGACAAATATTCCAACCTAATCCAATTTTTTTTAACTCCATTATTTTTTTAAAAGATTCTGCATCAACTTCAATTATAGCATTATATAACTCCTTATTATTATACGAATTATAAATTTTTAAACACTTAATTTTTTTGCAAACTATATTATTTTGATTTTTTATTGCACTAATAATTTTCTCATCACTATACTTTTCGTCCATCCCACTTATTAATATTTTTGGATCATGTACTTTAGGTACTAATACATCATAATTGCTACCCATTTTTGCTTTTATTTCACTCTCAATTGTTTTTACTGATTCATTATTTGAGCAAGTAATAGACACTGTACCGTTATCTCTCTCACGCATATTGTTTATTTTTACTGGCAAATTACACACATCAATGTTTTTTTTTTAAATCAGTTCTAGTTCTTTTACTTTCTTGCACATTATTTTTTGGTTTAACTATAATTGCTAATTTTAATTTGTCTGCGTAGGAGACTTCAGAGATTAATTTTGATTTATTATTCTCTTTAAAATTTTCAACTACATTTGTAATTTTTTTCATTTCAACACTGCAAGTATTTTTTATTTCTGATATACTATTTTCACATACTTTTTCGGTAATTTTCATATCTTTTAATCTTTCAATATATCTATGTTCTATTGCTTCTAATAAGTTTTTTATTTCATTTTCACTTTTTTTTAAACATGCTTGAAAGTCATTTTTGTATTCTTCTAATTGAACATTGTTTTTATTTACATTTTCTTGCATGTCTTTTAATACCATATTGTTTTTAATTACACTATCTTGCACTTCTTTTAGTACCATATCAACATCTTGTATGTATGTAATACAATCATCACACATAAATTTTAGCATACACTTATTAGTGTCAACCAGATTACTAACACTCTGATCTAAACCACTACATTTAATCGCAGAGTGAAATATTTTTCCACATACTCCCGCGAACTTTCTTCCAGTCTCTCCTCTAATTGCAATTTTACATATATTGCACACTTCAGTATTTGGCATTTTAATACATTTGTTTTAAAACAAACTCACAATTTATATATAATCAAATATTAAAATTATAAAGATTTATCTATATATATAAAAATGAAAGTTTGTTTATTTGTTTGTTTGTTTGTTTGTTTGTTTGTTTGTTTGTTTGTATGTTTGTTTGTAGCGAATAGACTCCTAAACTGCCCAGCCGATTTTCATGAAAATTTGTATATAGGGGTTTTTGGGTACGGAAGGATATCGTGGCCCAAAAATTTTGCTCTAACGGACCGCCAAGTTGGGGCTGTGGTGCAAGTATTTAAACTTCTTTGTTCTAAAATGAAAACGGTTTGACCGATTGACTTCAAATTTTGTATACGTGATGCTCTTTGAGAATTGAGTAGACGCTATTAACAGTTTTGGAATTTGTTAACCCATGTCGGGCCGACGGGTGGTCAAAAAAAATTTTGGGTCCAAATTTTGTCCGATTTTACGGAATTCTGCTTTGGCTTTAAAGAAAGCCCCAAAAAAAATTTTGTTGAGTTCCATTAACCCATTGCGGCCCAACAGCTTTTTATAGGTTTTTTCAATACTTTACTCTAAATTCGAAACGGTTTGACCAATTGATTTCAAATTTTGTATACGTGATGCTCCTTGAGAATTGAGGAGACACTATTAACAGTTTTGGAATTTATTAACCCATGCCGGGCCGACGGGTGGTCAAAAAAAAATTTGGGTTCAAATTTTGTCCGATTTTATGAAATTCTGCTTTGACTAAAAAGAAAACCCACAAAAAAATTTTACTGACTTGCATTAACCCATTAGGGCCCAACAGCTTTTTATAGGTTTTTTCAATACCTAACTCTAAATTAAAAACGGTTTGACCGATTTTCTTCAAATTTTGTATACGTGCTCCCCTGTGAGAATTGAGTTGGCACTATAAACAGATGTGGAATTTGTTAACCCATGTCGGCCCGACGGTTGGTCAAAATAATTTTGGAAGATAATATTGTCAAAATTTGCGAAGTACTGCTTTGACTAAAAAGAAAGCTTCAAAAAATTTTGTTGAGTGATTTGGAAGCAAATTACGTCCATTTTTGCGTAATAATGCTTTGCCCAAAGAGAAAGTGTAGTTCCATTAACCCAGTGGGGCACAGTGGCTTTTAATAGATTTTTGCGTTACTTAACTCTAAATTAGAAACGATTTGACCGGTTTTCCTCAAATTTTATATGTGTGAAACAACTTGAAAATAGAGTTGAATCTGCTAACAGTCGGTCCTACGATTGTTCAAAAAAAATTTTTTGGAAGTAAATTACGTCAAAATTTGGAAAGTAGTTTGTACTGCTTTGAATTACAGAAAGTTTCAAAAATTACTAGAACATTATTCTTTTTAAAACCTAGAAAAATGGTTTTAAAAAGATTGCTTTCATTCATTTTAAAATTTACATGTGTAAACCGAGTGTAATTTTTGTGTTAACTTTTTGCAGTAACATCAACTTCAATTAAACCTCCATTGAGAGGCGCAGCAACGCGCACCGGGTATTAGCTAGTATATTATAATTTAATATTTTATATTTTTATGTAATAACTTTTATTAAATCTTTTTAAAATTAATTAAGAAAATCAGCGCATTTACACACGTGTCAACCCACCGACGCTCTCTCTATCTCTACTATAGTTTTACTATAGTTTTACTATAGTAGTTTTACAATAGTTTTACTATAGTTTTACTATAGTTTTACTATAGTTTTACTATAGTAGTTTTACTATAGTTTTACTATAGTAGTTTTACTATAGTTTTACTATAGTTTTGCTATAGTAGTTTTACTATAGTTTTACCATAGTAGTTTTACTATAGTAGTTTTACTATAGTTTTACTATAGTAGTCTTACTATAGTAGTTTTACTATAGTTTTACTATAGTTTTACTAAAGCAGTTTAACTATAGTTTAACTATAGTTTTACTATAGTTTTACTATAGTTTTACTATAGTTTTACTATAGTTTTACTATAGTTTTACTATAGTTTTACTATAGTAGTTTTACTATAGTTTTACTATAGTTTTACAATAGTTTTACTATAGTAGTTTTACTATAGTTTTACTATAGTAGTTTTACTATAGCAGTTTTACTATAGTAGTTTTACTATAGAAGTTTTACTATAGTAGTTTTACTATAGTTTTACTATAGTTTTACTATAGTAGTTTTACTATAGTTTTACTATAGTTTTACTATGGTTTTACTATAGTTTTACTATGGTTTTACTATAGTTTTACTATAGTTTTACTATAGTTTTACTATAGTTTTACTATAGTTTTACTATAGTTTTACTATAGTAGTTTTACTATAGTTTTACTATAGTTTTACTATAGTTTTACTATAGTTTTACTATAGTTTTACTATAGTTTTACTATAGTTTTACTATAGCAATTTTACTATAGTAATTTTACTATAGTAGTTTTACTATAGTATTACTATATTAGTTTTACTATAGTTTTGCTATAGTAGTTTTACAATAGTTTTACCATAGTAGTTTTACTATAGTTTTACTATAGTAGTTTTACTATAGTAGTTTTACTATAGTTTTACTATAGTAGTTTTACTATAGTTTTACTATAGTAGTTTTACTATAGTAGTTTTACTATAGTAGTTTTACTATAGTTTTACTATAGTTTTACTATAGTCGTTTTACTATAGTTTTACTATAATAGTTTTACTATAGTAGTTTTACTATAGTTTTGCTATAGTAGTTTTACTATAGTTTTACTATAGTAGTTTTACTACAGTTTTACTATAGTAGTTTTACTATAGTAGTTTTACTATAGTAGTTTTACTATAGTTTTACTATAGTTTTACTATAGTTTTACTATAGTAGTTTTACTATAGCAGTTTTACTATAGTAGTTTTACTATAGTAGTTTTACTATAGTAGTTTTACTATAGTTTTACTATAGTTTTACTATAGTTTTACTATAGTAGTTTTACTATAGTTTTACTATAGTTTTACTATAGTTTTACTATAGTTTTACTATAGTAGTTCTACTATAGTTTTACTATTAGTAGTTTTACTACAGTTTTACTATAGTAGTTTTACTATAGTTTTACTATAGTAGTTTTACTATAGTTTTACTATAGTAATTTTACTATAATAGTTTTACTATAGTTTTACTATAGTTTTGCTATAGTAGTTTTACTATAGTTTTACTATAGTGGTTTTACTATAGTTTTACTATAGTAGTTTACTATAGTTTTACTATAGTTTTACTATAGTAGTTTTACTATAGTAGTTTTACTATAGTTTTACTATAGTAGTTTTACTATAGTTTTACTATAGTAGTTTTACTATAGTAGTTTTACTAAAGCTTTACCATAGTAGTTTTACTATAGTAGTTTTACTATAGTAGTTTTAGTATAGTAGTTTTACTATAGTAGTTTTACTATAGTAGTTTTACTATAGTTTTACTATAGTTTTACTATAGTAGTTTTACTATAGTTTACTATAGTAGTTTTACTATAGTTTTACTATAGTAGTTTTGCTATAGTTTTACTATAGTTTTACTATAGTTTTACTATAGTTTTACTATAGTAGTTTTACTATAGTTTTACTATTAGTAGTTTTACTACAGTTTTACTATAGTAGTTTTACTATAGTTTTACTATAGTTTTACTATAGTAGTTTTACTATAGTTTTACTATTAGTAGTTTTACTACAGTTTTACTATAGTAGTTTTACTATAGTTTTACTATAGTAGTTTTACTATAGTTTTACTATGGTAGTTTTACTATAGTAGTTTTACTATAGTAGTTTTACTATAGTAGTTTTACTATAGTAGTTTTACTATAGTAGTTTTACTATAGTAGTTTTACTATAGTTGTGCTATAGTAGTTTTACTATAGTTTTACTATAGTAGTTTATTATAGTATAGTTTTATAATAGTAGTTTTACAATAGTAGTTTTACTATAGTAGTTTTACTATAGTAGTTTTACTATAGTAATTTTACTATAGTAGTTTTACTATAGTCTTAATTGAGTAGTTTTACTTTAGATTTACTATAGTAGTTTTACCATAGTTTTACTATAGTAGTTTTACTATAGTTTTACTATAGTTTTATTATAGTTTTTCTATAGTTTTACTATAGTTTTACTATAGTAGTTTTACTATAGTAGTTTTACTATAGTAGTTTTACTATAGTTTTACTTTAGTAGTTTTACTATAGTTTTACTATAGTAGTTTTACTATAGTAGTTTTACTTTAGTTTTACTATAGTAGTTTTACTATAGTTTTACTATAGTAGTTTTACTATAGTAGTTTTACTATAGTAGTTTTACTATAGTAGTTTTACTATAGTTTTACTATAGTAGTTTTACTATAGTTTTACTATAGTTTTATAATAGTAGTTTTACTATAGTAGTTTTACTATAGTAATTTTACTATAGTAGTTTTACTATAGTAGTTTTACTATAGTTTTACTATAGTAGTTTTACTATAGTAGTTTTACTATAGTTTTACTATAGTAGTTTTACTATAATTTTACTATAGTAGTTTTACTATAGTTTTACTATAGTTTTACTATAGTTTTACTATAGTTTTAAGTTTTACTATAGTTGTTTTACTATAGTAGTTTTACTATAGTAGTTTTACTGTAGAAGTTTTACTATATTAGTTTTACTATAGTAGTTTTACTATAGTTTTACTATAGTTTTACTATAGTTTTACTTCAGTTTTACTATAGTTTTACTAAAGTTTTACTATAGTTTTACTATAGTAGTTTTACTATAGTTTTACTATAGTTTTACTATAGTAGTTTTACTATAGTAATTTTTCTATAGTTTTACTATAGTTTTACTATAGAAGTTTTACTATAGTTTTACTATAGTAGTTTTACTATAGTTTTACTATAGTAGTTTTACTATAGTAGTTTTACTATAGTTTTACTATAGTAGTTTTACTATAGTTTTGCTATAGTAGTGTTACTATAGTAGTTTTACTATAGTAGTTTTACTATAGTTTTACTATCGTAGTTTTACCATAGTAGTTTTACTATAGTTTTACTATAGTAGTTTTACTATAGTTTTACTATAGTTTTACTATTATAGTTTTACTATAGTTTAACTATAGTTTTACTATAGTTTTACTATAGGTTTACTATAGTAGTTTTACTATAGTTTTACTATATTAGTTTTACTATAGTTTTACTATAGTAGTTTTACTATAGTAGTGTTAATATAGTAGTTTTACTATAGTTTAACTATAGTAGTTTTACTATAGTTTACTATAGTTTTACTATAGTTCTACTATAGTTTTACTAAAGTTTTACTATAGTTTTACTATAGTAGTTTTACTATAGTTTTACTATAGTAGTTTTACTATAATTTTACTATAGCAGTTTTACTATAGTAGTTTTACTGTAGTAGTTTTACTATATAAGTTTTACTATAGTAGTTTTACTACAGTTTTACTATAGTAGTTTTACTATAGTTTAACTATAGTTTTACTATAGTTTTACTAAAGTTTTACTATAGTTTTACTAAAGTTTTACTATAGTTTTACTATAGTTTTACTATAGTAGTTTTACTATAGTAGTTTTACTATAGTAGTTTTACTATAGTAGTTTTACTATAGTTTTACTATAGTAGATTTACTATAGTTTTACTATAGCAGTTTTACTATAGCAGTTTTACTATAGTAGTTTTTGAATAGTTTTACTATAGTAATTTTACTATAATTTTACTATAGTAGTTTTACTATAGTAGTTTTACTATAGTAGTTTTGCTATAGTAGTTTTACTACAGTTTTACTATAGTAGTTTTACTATAGTTTAACTATAGTTTTACTATAGTTTTACTAAAGTTTTACTATAGTTTTACTAAAGTTTGACTATAGTTTTACTATAGTTTTACAATAGTAGTTTTACTATAGTTTTACTATAATAGTTTTACTATAGTTTTGCTATAGTAGTTTTACTATAGTAGTTCTACTATAGTAGTTTTACTATAGCTTTACTATAGTAGTTTTACTCCAGTAGTTTTACTATAGTAGTTTAACTATAGTTCTACTATACTAGTTTTACTATAGTAGTTTTACTATAGTTTTACTATAGTAGTTTTACTTAAGTTTTGCTATAGTAGTTTTACTATAGTAGTTTTACTATAGTAGTTTTACTATAGTTTTACTATAGTAGTCTTACCATAGTAGTTTTACTATAGTTTTACTATAGTAGTTTTACTATAGTTTTACTATAGTTTTACTATTATAGTTTTACTATAGTTTTACTATAGTTTTACTATAGTTTTACTATAGGTTTACTATAGTAGTTTTACTATAGTTTTACTATATTAGTTTTACTATAGTTTTACTATAGTAGTTTTACTATAGTAGTGTTACTATAGTAGTTTTACTATAGTTTAACTATAGTAGTTTTACTATAGTTTACTATAGTTTTACTATAGTTCTACTATAGTTTTACTAAAGTTTTACTATAGTTTTACTATAGTAGTTTTACTATAGTTTTACTATAGTAGTTTTACTATAATTTTACTATAGTAGTTTTGCTATAGTAGTTTTACTATAGTAGTTTTACTATAGTAGTTTTACTATAGTTTAACTATAGTTTTACTATAGTTTTACTAAAGTTTTACTATAGTTTTACTATAGTTTTACTATAGTTTTACTATAGTAGTTTTACTATAGTACTTTTACTATAGTTTTACAATAGTAGTTTTACTATAGTTTTACTATAATAGTTTTACTATAGTTTTGCTATAGTAGTTTTACTATAGTAGTTCTACTATAGTAGTTTTACTATAGTTTTACTATAGTAGTTTTACTGTAGTAGTTTTACTATAGTAGTTTTACTATAGTTTTACTATAGTAGTTTTACCATAGTAGTATTACTATAGTTGTTTTACTATAGTAGGTTTACTATAGTTTTACTATAGTAGTTTTACTATAGTTTTACTATAGTTTTACTATTGTAGTTTTACTATAGTTTTACTATAGTTTTACTATAGTTTTACTATAGATTTACTATAGTAGTTTTACTATAGTTTTACTATAGTAGTTTTACTATAGTTTTACTATAGTAGTTTTACCATAGTAGTTTTACTATTGTAGTTAATAGTAAAATTATAGTAAAACTGTAGTAAAACTATAGTAAAATTATTATAGTAAAACAATAGTAAAACTACTATAGTAGAAACTACTATAGTAAAACAAAAGTAAAACTACTATAGTAAAACTATAGTAAAACTACTATAGTAAAACTACTATAGTAAATCTACTATAGTAAAACTACTATAGTAAAACTATAGTAAAACTACTATAGTAAAACTTCTATAGTAAAACTACTATAGTAAAACTATTATAGTAAAACTATAGTAAAACTACTATAGCAAAACAACTATAGTAAAACTACTATAGCAAAACTACTATAGTAAAACTATAGTAAAACTATGGTAAAACTATAGTAAAACTATAGTAAAACTATAGTAAAACTACTATAGTAAAACTATAGTAAAACTACTATAGTAAAACTACTATAGTAAAACTGTAGTAAAACTACTATAGTAAAACTACTATAGTAAAACTATAGTAAAACTGCTATAGTAAAACTATAGTAAAACTACTATAGTAAAACTACTATAGTAAAACTATTATAGTAAAATTACTATAGTAAAACTATTATAGTAAAACTATAGTAAAACTACTATAGTAAAACTACTATAGTAAAACTACTATAGTAAAACTACTATAGTAAAACTATAGTAAAATTACTATAGTAAAACTACTTTAGTAAAACTACTATAGCAAAACTACAGTAAAACTACTATAGTAAAACTATAGTAAAATTACTATTGTAAAACTATAGTAAATTTACTATAGTAAAACTACTATAGTAAAAACTACTATAGTAAAACTACTTTAGTAAACTGCTTTAGTAAACTACTATAGTAAAACTATAGTAAAATTACTATAGTAAAACTATAGTAAAATTACTATAGAAAAAACTGCTATAGTAAAACTATAGTAAAACTACTATAGTAAAACTATAGTAAAACTATAGTAAAACTACTATAGCAAAAAAAATAAAATTAAAATTATAAGTAAAATTACTATAGTAAAACTATAGTAAAACTACTATAGTAAAACTATAGTAAAATTACTATAGTAAAACACTAGTAAATTTACTATAGTAAAACTAAAGTAAAACTATAGTAAAACTACTATAGTAAAACTACTTTAGTAAAAATACTATAGTAAAACTATTGTAAAACTACTATAGTAAAACTATAGTAAAACTACTATAGTAAAACTATAGTAAAACTACTATAGTAAAACTATAGTAAAATTACTATAGTAAAACTATAGTAAAATTACTATAGTAAACTATAGTAAAACTACTATAGTGAAAACTACTGAGTAAAACTATAGTAAAATTACTATAGTAAAACACTAGTAAATGTACTATAGTAAAACTATAGTAAAACTATAGTAAAACTACTATAGTAAAACTACTTTAGTAAAAATACTATAGTAAAACTATTGTAAAACTACTATAGTAAAACTATAGTAAAACTACTATAGTAAAACTATAGTAAAACTACTATAGTAAAACTATAGTAAAATTACTATAGTAAAACTATAGTAAAATTACTATAGTAAAACTATAGTAAAACAACTATAGTAAAAACTACTATAGTAAAACTATAGTAAAACTACTATAGTAAAACTATAGTAAAACTACTAAAGTAAAACTATAGTAAAACTACTATAGTAAAACTATAGTAAAACTACTATAGCAAAACTACTTTAGTAAAACTACAGTAAAACTACTATAGTAAAACTATAGTAAAACTACTATAGTAAAATTATAGTAAAACAACTATAGTAAAACTATAGTAAAACTACTATAGTAAAACTATAGTAAAACTACTATAGTAAAACTATAGTAAACTATAGTAAAACTATAGTAAAACTACTATAGTAAAACTATTATAGCAAAACTACAGTAAAACCACTATAGCAAAACTACAATAAAACTACTATAGTAAAACTATAGTAAAACTATAGTAAAATTACTATAGCATAACTACAGTAAAACTACTATAGCAAAACTACAGTAAAACTACTATAGTAAAACTATAGTAAAACTACTATAGTAAAACTATAGTAAAATTACTATAGTAAAACTACTTTAGTAAAACAACTATAGCAAAACTACAGTAAAACTACTATAGTAAAACTATAGTAAAACTACTATAGTAAAACTACTTTAGTAAAAATACTATAATAAAACTATAGTAAAACTACTATAGTAAAACTATAGTAAAACTACTATAGCAAAACTACAGTAAAACTACTATAGTGAAACTATAGTAAAACAACTATAGTAAAAACTACTATAGTAAAACTATAGTAAAACTACTATAGTAAAACTATAGTAAAACTACTATAGTAAAACTATAGTAAAACTACTATAGTAAAACTATAGTAAAACTACTATAGTAAAACTACTTTAGTAAAACTACAGTAAAACTACTATAGTAAAACTATAGTAAAACTACTATAGTAAAACTATAGTAAAACTACTATAGTAAAACTATAGTAAAACAACTATAGTAAAACTACAGTAAAACTACTATAGTAAAACTATAGTAAAACTACTATAGTAAAACTATAGTAAAACAACTATAGTAAAACTATAGTAAAACTACTATAGTAAAACTATAGTAAAACTACTATAGTAAAACTATAGTAAACTATAGTAAAACTATAGTAAAACTACTATAGTAAAACTACTATAGCAAAACTACAGTAAAACTACTATAGCAAAACTACAATAAAACTACTATAGTAAAACTATAGTAAAACTATAGTAAAATTACTATAGCAAAACTACAGTAAAACTGCTATAGCAAAACTACAGTAAAACTACTATAGTAAAACTATAGTAAAACTACTATAGTAAAACTATAGTAAAATTACTATAGTAAAACTATAGTAAAATTACTATAGTAAAACTACTTTAGTAAAACAACTATAGCAAAACTACAGTAAAACTACTATAGTAAAACTATAGTAAAACTACTATAGTAAAACTACTTTAGTAAAAATACTATAGTAAAACTATAGTAAAACTACTATAGTAAAACTATAGTAAAACTACTATAGCAAAACTACAGTAAAACTACTATAGCAAAACTACAGTAAAACTACTATAGTAAAACTATAGTAAAACTACTATAGTTAAACTGCTTTAGTAAAACTACAATAAAACTACTATAGTAAAACTATAGTAAAACAACTATAGTAAAACTATAGTAAAACTACTACTATAGTAAAACTACTATAGTAAAACTACAGTAAAACTACTATAGTAAAACTATAGTAAAATTACTATAGTAAAACTATAGTAAAATTACTATAGTAAAACTATAGTAAGATTTCTATAGTAAAACTACTTTAGTAAAACTACTATAGCAAAACTACAGTAAAACTACTATACTTAAACTATAGTAAAACTACTATAGTAAAACTATAGTAAAATTAATATAGTAAAACTATAGTAAAATTACTATAGCAAAACTACAGTAAAACTACTACAGCAAAACTACAGTAAAACTATAGTAAAACTATAGTAAAACTACTATAGTAAAACTATAGTAAAATTACTATAGTAAAACTACAGTAAAACTACTATAGTAAAACTATAGTGAAACTACTATAGTAAAACTATAGTAAAATTACTATAGTAAAACTATAGTAAAATTTCTATAGTAAAACTACTTTAGTAAAACTACTATAGCAAAACTACAGTAAAACTACTATACTTAAACTATAGTAAGACTATAGTAAAATTAATATAGTAAAACTATAGTAAAACTACTAAAGTAAAACTATAGTAAAACTATAGTAAAACTACTATAGCAAAACTACAGTAAAACTACTATAGCAAAACTACAGTAAAACTACTATAGTAAAACTATAGTAAAACTACTATAGTAAAATTATAGTAATTTATTTATTTATTTATTAGTTTAACTCAAACTTTACAAAAATTTTAACAATTAGTATTATACAACATATAAAAAAAATAGCTTATGAATTAAGTTACAATTTCATATTTCTTAAATTAAAATTTAAGTGAACAATAAAAACAACTAAATATTTATAAAAAAAAGAATTTATATTTCTATTTATACAATTTAAGTTTTTGTGTTTGTTTTGAAAGTGTGAAATCGATGTTGTTCTTGTGTTTATTACCCATTATCAACATCCTATGAATTGGTTCATAATTGCCATAATTTGTTCTATGAAAACTCAACGTAAATAAATTAGTATTACGTAAACGATTATTTGAATTAATTTTAATTTTATTAAGGATTTGAGGAGAAGAAATGTTACCTTTTATAACTTCAGTAATAAAAATAACATCAGCAACTTCTCGTCTTAATTTTAAAGTTTTCAAGTGAATTAAATTCAATCTATTTTCATAAGGAGGTAGGATCAGCGGGTTTGACCATTGAAAATTTCTCAAAGTAAATCTTAAAAAATTTCTTTGCACCGCCTCTATCCTATTAATATGTACCTCGTAAAATGGTGACCAAACTTGGCTAGCATATTCTAAATTAGGTCTAACAAGACAAGAATATAAAGATTTAAGGACATAAGGATCATTAAATTCTTTAGACCAACGTTTTATAAAACCAAGCATAGAATTAGCTTTATTTATAATATAACAGAAATGAAGTTTAAAGTTAAGCTTATCATCGAAGTAAACGCCTAGGTCTTTAATAGAATTCGTTTTAGGAATACTAATTCCGTTCAAGCAGTAATTAAAACAAATCGGATTAAGACGACGTGTGAAACACATATGTGCACATTTATTTACATTTAGAAGAAGATTATTATTTTTACACCAAATAAAAAAATTATCTAAATCATTTTGTAAGAGTAAAGCATCATTTAGTGACTCAATTTTCTTAAAAATTTTCATGTCATCCGCATATATTTGAAGCTCACTATTAACAATAACTGAAGAAACATCATTTACCGAGATTATAAAAAAAAGAGGACCTAAGTGACTGCCTTGTGGAACTCCGGAATTGGCGTTAAAAGGTTTAGAAGTAATGTTTCTAAATAAAACACTGTAGGTCCTATCAGATAAATATGAGTCAACCCATTTCACAAAAATATCTGGGAAACCAAGTTTTCTTAGCTTTATCAGTATTATAGAATGTGGTAAAACATCAAATGCTTTACTATAATCTGTAAAGATAACATCTGTTTGAAAACCTTCTTCCATATTTTTTGTAAAAATTGAAACTGACTCAACAAGATTAGTAACTGTTGATTTTTTATCCATATATCCATGTTGATTATGAACTAAAAAAGATTTACAGTGACTATGAATAGAATCATACATTATTAATTCGAAAAGTTTTGGAAGTGAAGAAAGTTTCGCAATTGGTCGATAATTAATAATTTCATTTTTGGCATTTTTCTTATGAATAGGTCTAACATATGAGTGTTTCCAGATAGACGGGAAAACTCCTGAATTTAAAGAACAGTTAAATAGTATTGAAAGGGGAATAGCTAAAGCACTTGAGCACTTTTTGAGTATAACTTCCGGAATACCATCAGGTCCAGGAAGAGTATTATTCCCAAGTTTATCTAAATACATTTTAATTACACCTTCATTAATATTTATATTAGACCAAGTAGTTTTCGGAAAAGTATCCAAATGAGAGAAATCATTATAATTTGGTGTAAAAATAGAATTACTATAAGAAGAACAGAAATATTCACGAAAGAAATTAGATATTATTTTAGAATCATTACTTGAAACACCATTATACTTCATATGGGAGGGAAACTCGTCACTTTTCCTCTTGGAATTAACAAATTTCCAGAAGCATTTTGGATTAGATATTAATTTTGAAGATGTACTAGAAATAAAATCATTATAGAGTAATTCAGACAATAATTTAAATTCATCAAAAAGAATTTTAAATCTATTATAGTCATGCGAATTCTTCGATTTAAGATAACAACGCCAAGCTTTATTCTTTTTATTTCTGAGTTTTCTCAAATCCGAATTGAACCATGGCGGACTTAATAAAGGGTTTCGGTTCTTAGATTTTGGTACAAATTGCCGAAAGCCTTCAAAAATAACTTCATAAAACCTTTTTGTCATTATATTAACATCTGTATTATTAAATACAGAATAAAAATCAAAGGAACTAATGAATTCATTTAAAGCAGCAAAATTAGCTTTGTTAAAATTAAAACTATAAGAATTAGAATAATCAGAATTTATTGGTGAATTAACACAAAGAGTAAAACTTAATGGTGGATGAAACTTATCAATACCTATTAAAGGGAAGGTATTTTCGCAGAAAATTAAATTGTTCCATTCAGAAGTAAACACTAAATCAAGTTGTTTACCCTGAAAGTTACAAATTTCTGAGACTTGTTGCAAATAATTAGTATTTAATTTATCAATAAATACATATTCACATTCGGTCCTAATATGTTTCGGAATCATAAAATGTTCCTCGTCATGCTTTACCCATTTAAGATTGGGTAGATTAAAATCACCACATAAAATCAAATCATCTTTAGGGCTAAAGTCATTGCAAATAAAATCTATCGTTTTACCTACAGAAGTATAAATATCAGAATCAGACGAAGGAGGAATATAGCAGTTAACAAGGTATAAATTTTTAGAAGGAAGTTCAATTTTCACAATAATAACTTCAAGGTCTTCTAATCCAGGGACATTGACTTGATTTGCATTAAAGTTATTTTTTACCGCAATTAAAACTCCACCCCCTTTAGGAATTACACCATTTGGGTAATCGGATGGATCAGAATATCTATCCTTCCTAAAAACTGTATAAGAGTTATCAAAAAGTTCTAAGTTCAATATGGTTGGATTTAACCACGTTT
>OY720441.1:68226820-68345826 GCA_963082915.1 Dolichopus griseipennis
GAAGTAAATCATACTAGCATAACAAAGCTAAATTCATTAATCGACGTATGAAAATTTGTAAGGATAAAATTAAATGTCAACTAGTATTACACTAAAGAGTATATTAAAGTAAATAGCAAAATTTGCAATGTTAACTTACAAATCTCGAACTTCTGGAATTACTTCCAAAAGTTAAACTTCTATCTAAATTTGTAAGGTAACATTGCAAATTTTGCTATTTATTTTATTACACTCTTTAATGTAACTCCAGCTGTATTTGACTCTTACCTTCCAAAGGTAACATTGCAAATTCTGCTACTTTTTTACATATACTCTTTAATGTAATACCAGCCGATATTGACTTTCATTATTGCAAATTTTCATATGTCAATTAATGGATATTAGCTTTATTTTGCTAGTATAATTTAGTTTAGATGATAGCAAATATAGCTATGTTGTTACAATAAATAATGTAATATAAATTATTAAAATTTTGTTTCTATTGTTGGAACATAAAATAATAATAAAATTTTGCTGAACTGATTGTATTTATTTGTTATTTTTAGATTAGATTTTATTTTACATTTAACATTTTCATATTTTTAAATATAATTTCTTAACATTTGCAATATCCTTAAAATAAATAATTAAATGCTATATAATATATATATAAATATGTATATACTTAAATGCTGAAAATATACTGAAAAAAATTTATTTGAATTCAAAAGTATTTAATTATAGATTAAAAAGTATTTAAAAATTAAAATTTTATAAAAATTATAGAAATTATTTATTTTTGATTTGATCTTAAAAATGTAACATTTTCAAATTTTTAAAATAGCTTAATAATTTTGTGTACCTACAGGTATTTTTTAAATGATTAAATTCTCACCCTTAAATTTAATTAAGTTATAAAGTTTAATATGGCTGTTAACATTATAATTATTTCTAATAGTTGTATGCTCCACTACATGACAATATCTATGGCTATCATAGTATAAAGTATCAAACTCTTCAAAAAGAACATAAACATTTTCATCAATATAATCAATTAATATGTAGTCAATTTTACCAAAACGAGGAAATTCTCCATCAAAATCTACAAATTTAAATATCGTGCCAATTTTTAATAAATTTTTTTCAACATTAACCCATTTACATGCTTGTAAATTGTTTTTTTTTAAATCAAAAGAGTACATTTGAGAGATTTTATTAGAAAATGAAATTGACTTATCTAAACAAAAACTTTCAATTTTTTTGTGAAATTAATTTTAGTAAAACTATTTTGTTTTTTTAACAAATATCTTTCAAAAATTGTATGTAGAATATTTTTTCTTGATCTTGTCGACCGAGCAATGTCTTTAAGTATTTTATGTTGTGCTTCGAATCGCATAGACCAAATATGAACTAAAGGTCCGATTATTGACATGATTCTAGGATAGTGTGTCATAAAGTGAGCTTTGGGCTTCAAAGATCGGTTATAAAGTGACATAAATAATTTGTGATGTTCACTAATTAACGTTGAAAGATTTTCAATAACTTTATCGTTTATACAGTCCAATAAAACAATTTCAATTATTTTACGTAAAATTAAAAACAACTCCCAATGAGGATCTTGGAATGGAATAAAGTCACCAATCAAAATCCCTAAAAACTTCGAAAGCCATAGTGACTCTGACGCCGTATATTTTAACTTTTCTGATTTTAAATGCTCCATTGAAATTTCTTGAGGTTTATTTATATGGTCAAAAATTCCATAATTAAAATGAGTAAGTCTATTATTTAAATCTTCTAAGGAGAAGTATTTGTTTTCAATAAAATGTCGGAGCATCAATGAAACTTCATAAGGTAAAACACCCTCTAGTATATCATGCATAATGTCTACAACTGGATTTTCTGCTGCATGAAAATATTTTATTTGATTTAAAATGCTATCAAAAATTACACCGGTTTCCTTAACACAATGTTTATCAACGTCGAAATTATAATTCGTAGAATTCCTTAAAAGATTTTCATCTTCAGTAAAACTTTTTTGCATTAAATTTTTATGCATTTTACAAAAACGGCAGTAATAAAATGCTACAAAGCACTCAGTAAAACCAAGTAATGAATTTAAACCCTTATTATCACCTGTGCAAGCAGCTATAGTAAAATAAACCTGTTTTTTATTAATTTCTAAGCCATTTTGTTCAAGATCCATTATTTCAGATATTACACTTTGAAAAATTCTTTCTCCGAAAGTTTTGCGATCTAAGGAATTAAATAACAGTATTGGGAAAATAAATTCTAACATGGACCTAAATTTTGGAGGTAAAAACGGAAACGAAACGTAAACGGCACCTAAATTTTGCAAACCAGCCCTAGAACCAATGGGATTGTTTGTTTCAAATTCATCATAATAAAGTATTATGGGAAGAAGAACACCAATTGGATATTCCACACGAAATTTTTCTACTTTGGCTGCCCAAAATGAAGTTTGCATGAGATTGGATATGCTGGAATTTTTTTTTAATGACTCAATATAAGAAAAAACAGTTGTTCCAAAATCATCCATCCGAAATAGCGACATAATAGTTGTTTTTAATGATATAAATCTAGTAGTTACTTTTGAATTTGTTAAGATCATTTTATCTTCGTATCTTTTAGAATCTAATCTTTCTCCAATAACAATATTTTTAGAGTTGAAATAATTTTGATTATATTTTTTCAAATATTGAAGTCTTTTGTATTCAGTATCTACTTCGTTTAAAGAATTTCTAATGGTTTTAAAAACCTGCATTACAGTTGAAATAACATCGGAAGTATTACTTGTAGAAACTGTATTAAGAGAATCAATTATAGTTTTCTCTCCTAACAAAAATAAGTCACTTTTCATAAAATTATTAAATAGTTCGAAATTATTCTGTATTGCTTTTCGACATACATTGTGATCATTGTAAATTGATCCAACTAGATCTAGAACGTTATTTTCAGCACTTAACTTCAAACATTTCGCAGGACTTTGTTCATTCAAACTATTTAAAAAATTGTGTGTTACTTTTTCTGTGATATTATTTACATTATCTGTATCAATAAAGAAATGCTCTGTATTGCCAGAGATTGGTAAGAAACTTTCTTCTGCTAATGAAATTGAAGAAATTTTTAATTTTGAAGTATCGCTTTGTATATTTTGAAAATGTTTATTTATATGTTTTTTAAATGAATTAAAGTTAGAAAATAATCTAGTAGTGGAGCAACTTTTACATTTCAAAATAGCGGTATCTAACCTATGAATTAGTTTAATGTGTCTTATATACAAATCAGACTGGTCAAAAAATTTATTACAAATAAAACAATTCATTTTGTAATCAAACGTAAAATTAAAAATTAATATTTTGTTAACTCACTAAAAAGAGTTGTAACTGTTGAATAATTCTTGTCGTAAGGCGTCTGAATTTCGTATATGTATTTCTGCAAAAATGTCCAGATTGGTTTGGATTCGGCTGAATACTCACAATTCAATGAATAAATAATTTTAAAACAGGCATCAACAGCTGACTCTGCAGATGAAAATGAATATAAATTATCATTGACTAAAACAAAACATTTGTCAATAATATCTGAAAATGAAAATAAAAATAATTTTTTTTGTGTATTAGAAAAAATTTTATACAAGTATATACCTAAAAGACTGGACCCAACAACTAATACGATAGGTTGTACAGTACTTTTATTCTCAAAGTGTGTATTTTTTATTTTCCTAATGTCTTCTAGCACTAGATTTTCATCCTAAAAGAAAGATTTCAAAATTATTTATTTTTAATGTGCTTTTATAATATAACAACAGCTCACTGTTACTAATTTTAGAAAAGAGTTTTCTACTTCTTTTACAGTGAGTTTTCTTCTTTTTTTATTAGCAGATGAATTAGTCGAATTAGAATAAGCTGATTTTGATAAAAAATGTGGTAATAATGCTAGTCCTTTAAACTGACATTGCGATTTTAAAATATTTTTTATTTCTGACTTATGTTGAATTTTAGCGTAATTAATTAGCTTTTTTTCAATATTTCCCCAATTTGTAAAAAAGTTATTCGTTTTTTCTGGATAAATTTGATCAAAATCATTCAGAAAAAGTGAAGAGCCTTTGTTAGATTTTAGAATAGGGAATTTGTTAATATAATCGGTTATATCAATTTTAGATTCAAACAGTAATGATTTCCTATAGTTAAAAGTGTCTATCCAATAGCCTTTAATTTTATCCCAGTCATGCACATTTTTTTCCAGGTAAGCAATTTTATCATTCGATTCACTGGCTAATGTTTCGTGAAGGTCTACTTTAGTGTCTTTTCTTAAATCTTTTTGTAATTTACTTAATTTGCATTTAAAATGATTAAAGGCATCCCATAATTTTCCACTTGCATTAGTTTTAGTTTCCTTATCGAAAGGAACGTAGTAAAGAGTTTTATAATTTTCTTCAGATAAAAATTCTGAAACAATTTCGGATCTTAATTGTAAAAATCTTTCGGCTTTTATTTTATACTTATCAGGAAAATTTAATCTCTCGTATTCTTTGTTGATAATTAACCTGGCCAATGAATTTCTTGAAGAATTGTCTAAAGATTTATACATTTGATAATGAAGTAGTATTAACTTTCCATCTGCGCACTTTAAAAAATTTCTTAAAGAATTGGTTAAAACGAAAGAAAAATCGTTTGGTAGCACAGAAATATTAGATATGTCGAGGTAGTTTTCGTTATTTGAATCAAAAATATAATTATTTTCACTTTGTAAAATGTGGTTGTTGTCACCTTCAGAACTATTTGGAATGTCAGATATTTCTGTACATTCACTTTCAAAATTGCTTGATTTGACGGATTCCTTAAAATATTAAGTAAATTAATTTTATCAAAAACACCTTAAACCTTTATGAAAAAGTAAATAACTGCATTTCTGGTTTAAATTTTTTTTTTGCGAAAAATGCTATTAATAAAATAATTTTTCAAAAAAGTAGGTACACCTAAATGTAATACTAAATTATAAGAATAAATAACTTCACTTAATAACCAAGGCGATATAAACTAACACCCAATTTTTTTGCTAAAATTTAACTTGGGTTCATTATTTTTGGGCATTAGTTCAGTGTTTTTGGCGATTAATTCATTTGAACTAAACCCCAAATATTTGAAAAATATTTTTGGGGATTAGTTCATTTTTTTGTTAATATTAATATTGGCGATTAGTTCATAATAAATATTGGTTCTTATCAATTAAACAAAAGAATCAATAACACAAAAGAAAAATTAAAAACAAATTTTTGTGTCATTTATACCAGAAATGGCAATTGTTTAGTTTTTAACAAATGACTTAGTCTTAATGGATACTCAAATTTAGATTTAAAAAAATTGTATAACTTACGTTGTCTCTGGTTAAGAAAACCTCCTTAAATTTTTTCCAAAAAATGGCTCTTGTGCCTTGTTCTTTAATTATTGCAGAAATTCCTAGATAGTCCAAACTTTTAAAAGCCACTTCATCAAATTTTTCTTCTAAAAAATATGCATTTCCATAAAAATGTATGTATGTATATCACAACAATTAAAAACTTACTGTAAAATTAAAATGCATGTTAATTAAAATATACTTACCCAAAAAGATTGGTAGAAGCTTTTCTAATTTCCAATCTTTTAAAATATTCTCCAAAAATGACATCGAAAACGATAATAAAAACGATAACAAAACAGAAGCTAATTTTATAATCGACGCGAACACGTTTAAACAACTTTAAAACTTCAATTTCTTATTAGGAAATTCAAAAATTGAATGAATTTAAATTCACACACTGAAAATAATCATGCCATATAAAATTTTTGCTATCGCACTAACACAATAACACATAATATGTGTATGCATATTCATCTCACTTTCATAAGTAAAGTAAAGACACAAAATTATCATAAACAAACGAGTGTAGCGCAAGTTGAATGATGAAAAAAATAAAAAAAAATAAACATAGTTAATTTGAAAATTTTTATAAAAGATTTTTGAAAAATATATTGATTTAATACAGATTCAATGAAATTATTTATCGCACAAAATCTTATAAACTAGATTGAAAAAAGTAATATATGATTTTTTAATAACAACAATTTAATATTACATAATATGGTTGATACTAAATAATTTATGTTTTGAATCAAATTTTTTTACAGTTTCGTTTAAATTTTTTATATTCTTTTAAGTCACATTTTATTGGTTAATTTATAATTATAAATTCCTAAATATAAGGAAAATATAAATCATAATATAAAAAAAGAAGTTCGCCAACGGAAACACCTTGTAGAATTTGAGCAGCTTCATATAAAAGTAATACATTATAAATAAATAAAAAATCATAGATGTATTAGATAATAAATAGATAGGCAACTTCTATTTCTATCTAATGTTTTTTATGTATTTTCTATTCAACAATTTTAAGCCAAAAATGAACAAATGTTTTTTTTTACCTAATAAATGCAGCTATGTGGTTGTAGAAAATTTCTATAAACAAATGATCGAAAACTGCAAATAAACATAGCTAATTATTTATTTCAAATTAAGCAAGGTTAAAGGTTTAAATAAACACTTTCTTAATTTTTTTTTTGTATTTTGTTTTGTACTCTTATTAAATATTAATAATTTACATAGGAAAATTTGCAATGCTGCTTTATGAAAATATCATATGAAATATTTAAAGTACAAATTACTAAAACTAAAAAATAAAATAACAAATCTTTTTAGTTAATATAGGAAAATTTATTAAATTTAATTGAAAATATGTTATAATTATTTTTTTAATTTTCTTTTAAAATTTTATAACTATTATTTCTTTTTTGATAACAAAAATGTTACTTTACATATGATATTATTCATTTAACATTTTGTTATAAATTTTATTAAAAGTTAATAGTGTATAATGAATTTGGAGTGAATAATTTAGTATGTATTGTTATAATTACTATTGCCTAACGTTATTTTTTCACTGTAATGTTTTTTTGCAAATTTGGCAAACAGCTTTTTTTTCAGTGTATAGTAAAACTTTAGTAAAATTACTATAGTAAAACTTTAGTAAAATTACTATAGTAAAACTTTAGTAAAATTACTATAGTAAAACTATAGTAAAACTACTATAGTAGAACTTTAGTAAAACTACTATAGTAAAACTTTAGTAAAATTACTATAGTAAAACTTTAGTAAAATTACTATAGTAAAACTTTAGTAAAATTACTATAGTAAAACTTTAGTAAAACTACTATAGTAAAATTACTATAGTAAAACTTTAGTAAAATTACTATAGTAAAACTTTAGTAAAACTACTTTAGTAAAACTTTAGTAAAATTACTATAGTAAAACTTTAGTAAAATTACTATAGTAAAATTTTAGTAAAATTACTATAGTAAAACTTTAGTAATATTACTATAGAAAAACTATAGTAAAACTACTATAGTAAAACTTTAGTAAAATTACTATAGTATAATTACTATAGTAAAACTTTAGTAAAATTACTATAGTAAAACTTTAGGAAAATTACTAGAGTAAAACTTTAGTAAAATTACTATAGTAAAACTTTAGTAAAATTACTATAGTAAAACTTTAGTAAAATTACTATAGTAAAACTTTAGTAAAACTACTATAGTAAAACTTTAGTAAAATTACTATTAGTAAAACTACTATAGTAAAACTTTAGTAAAATTACTATAGTAAAACTTTAGTAAAATTACTATAGTAAAACTTTAGTAAAATTACTATAGTAAAACTTTAGTAAAATTACTATAGTAAAACTTTAGTAAAATTACTATAGTAAAACTTTAGTAAAATTACTATAGTAAAACTATAGTAAAACTACTATAGTAAAACTTTAGTAAAACTACTATAGTAAAACTTTAGTAAAATTACTATAGTAAAACTTTAGTAAAATTACTATAGTAAAACTTTAGTAAAATTACTATAGTAAAACTATAGTAAAACTACTATAGTAAAACTTTAGTAAAACTACTATAGTAAAACTTTAGTAAAATTACTATAGTAAAACTTTAGTAAAATTACTATAGTAAAACTTTAGTAAAATTACTATAGTAAAACTATAGTAAAACTACTATAGCAAATTTTAGTAAAATTACTATAGTAAAACTTTAGTAAAATTACTATAGTAAAACTATTGTAAAACTACTATAGTAAAACTTTAGTAAAACTACTACAGTAAAACTTTAGTAAAATTACTATAGTAAAACTTTAGTAAAATTACTATAGTAAAACTTTAGTAAAATTACTATAGTAAAACTTTAGTAAAATTACTATAGTAAAACTATAGTAAAACTACTATAGTAAAACTTTAGTAAAACTACTATAGTAAAACTTTAGTAAAATTACTATAGTAAAACTTTAGTAAAATTACTATAGTAAATCTATAGTAAAACTACTATAGTAAAACTTTAGTAAAACTACTATAGTAAAATTACTATAGTAAAACTTTAGTAAAATTACTATAGTAAAACTTTAGTAAAACTACTTTAGTAAAACTTTAGTAAAACTACTTTAGTAAAACTTTAGTAAAACTACTATAGTAAATCTTTAGTAAAATTACTATAGTAAAACTTTAGTAAAATTACTATAGTAAAACTTTAGTAAAATTACTATAGTAAAACTTTAGTAAAATTACTATAGTAAAACTATAGTAAAACTACTATAATAAAACTTTAGTAAAATTACTATAGTAAAACTTTAGTAAAATTACTATAGTAAAACTTTAGGAAAATTTCTATAGTAAAACTTTAGTAAAATTACTATAGTAAAACTTTAGTAAAATTACTATAGTAAAACTTTAGTAAAATTACTATAGTAAAACTATAGTAAAACTGCTATAGTAAAACTATAGTAAAACTGCTATAGTAAAACTACTATAGTAAAACTACTATAGTAGAACTATAGTAAAACTATAGTAAAACTACTATAGTAAGACTATAGTGAAATTACTATAGTAAAACTACTATAGTAAATTTACTATAGTAAAACTATAGTAAAACAACTATAGTAAAATTACTATAGTAATTTTGTAATAGTAAAACTACTATAGTAAAACTATAGTAAAATTACTATAGTAAAACTATAGTAAAATTACTATAGTAAAACTATAGTAAATTTACTATAGTAAAACTAAAGTAAAACTATAGTCAAACTATAGTAAAACTATAGTAAAACTATAGTAAAACTATAGTAAAACTATAGTAAAACTACTATAGTAAAACTACTATAGTAAAACTACTATAGTAAAACTATAGTAAAACTACTATAGTAAAACTATAGTAAAACTACTATAGTAAATCTATAGTAAAACTACTATAGTAAAACTATAGTAAAACTGCTATAGTAAAACTATAGTAAAACTACTATAGTAAAACTACTATAGTAAAACTATAGTAAAACTATAGTAAAACTACTATAGCAAAACTATAGTTAAATTACTATAGTAAAACTATAGTAAAACTACTATAGTAAAACTACTATAGTAAAACTACTATAGTAAAACTACTGTAGTAAAACTACTATAGTAAAACTACTATAGTAAAACTGCTATAGTAAAACTATTATAGCAAAACTGTAGTGCAACTATAGTGAAACTATAGTAAAACTACTATAGTAAAACTATAGTAAAACTGCTATAGTAAAACTATAGTAAAACTACTACAGTAAAACTACTATAGTAAAACTATATAATAGTAAACTAGTAATAGCAATAAACTATGTAATAGTAAAACTATAGTAAAACGAGGAAGATTATAGTTGCCCTTGTCAACTTTTAGATACCCGTGCATACCCACTATGGTGTATAAAATAAACCGTAATATACTTCCCTTATACATTTAACTCATTACTCCATAATTTTGACGTAAAACAAAAAAAAAAAAAATCACAAATCATAAAAAAAAATTTTCATTCATTGTCCCATAACTTTAGCTTAAAAAAAAAAAAAAAATTAACAAAGAAACAAAAATTAACAAAAAAAAAAAAAACAAAATTTTCATTCATTGTCCCATAACTTTAGCTTAAAAAAAAAAAAAAAAAAAAAAAAAACAAAAAAAAAAAAAAAATGGCCCACCCAAAAATTCCGATGGTCCGACTGATGTCCAATTTTGCCAACTAACTTGCCCTATTACTTTACCTGCCCAATTTTAATTTTAACCTTGTAGCTTCATTACATTCACAGTTATTGAATCGCAAACTTTGTATGGCAGCCCCCCAAAATGGGGCCCTAACATTTTGAAACTTCATATAAGTGCTCGATTCATTATATAACTAACCGTGTGTAATTTTCAGCCTCGTAGTATAATTGGTTTTGCAGAAATTCATATTGGTGCAAAGAAGTTGTATGGCAGCCCCCCGAAAATGGGGCCCTAACATTTTGAAACTTCATATAAGTGCTCGATTCATTATATAACTAACCGTGTGTAATTTTCAGCCTCGTAGTATAATTAGTTTTGCAGAAATTCATATTGGTGCAAAGAAGTTGTATGGCAGCCCCCCGAAAATGGGGCCCTAACATTTTGAAACTTCATATAAGTGCTCGATTCATTATATAACTAACCATGTGTAATTTTCATCCGCGTAGTATAATTAGTTTTGAAGAAATTCATATTAGTGCAAAGAAGTTGTATGGCAGCCCCCCGAAAATGGGGCCCTAACATTTTGAAACTTCATATAAGTGCCGGAGTCATTATAAAACTAACCGTGTGTAATTTTTATCCCCGTAGTATAATTAGTTTTGAAGAAATTCATATTGGTGCAAAAAAGTTGTATGGCAGCTCCCCGAAACCTTGGTCCGATTTTAACCAAAAACAATAGGGAACCTAGAAATTGTCTAAAAATGACTTTGTGTGAATTTCAAGATTCTAGCCCTTTTAGTTTTTGAGTTATCGTGCTGACACACGGACGGACGGACGGACGGACGGACAGACACACATAGCTAGATCGACTAATTTTTCGATTCTGAGCCGATACGTACCCTTGACACTATATCTAGCTCGTCTAGATCGATGCGTTACAAACGGAGGAGCAAATCTAATATACCCGATGTCATATATGTATGCACGGGTATAATTACTGTAGTAAAACTATAGCAAAACTACTATAGTAAAACTATAGTAAAACTACTATAGCAAAACTGTAGTGCAACTATAGTAAAACTATAGCAAAACTACTAAAGTAAAACTATAGTAAAACTACTATAGCAAAACTACAGTAAAACTACTATAGTTAAACTATAGTATAACTACTAAAGTAAAACTATAGTAAAACTATAGTAAATCTACTATAGTAAAACTACTTTAGTAAAACTACTATAGCAAAACTATAGTAAAATTACTATAGTAAAACTTTAGTAAAACTACTATAGTAAAACATTAGTCAAATTACTATAGTAAAACTTTAGTAAAATTACTATAGTATAGTAAAATTATAGTAAAATTACTATAGTAAAACTATAGTAAAACTACTATAGTAAAACTATAGTAAAATTACTATACTAAAACTAAAACTAAATTTAAACTAATAGTAAAACTATAGTAAAACTACTATAGAAAAACTATAGTAAAACTACTATAGTAAAACTACTTTAGTAAACTACTATAGTAAAACTATAGTAAATTTACTATAGTAAAACTAAAGTAAAACTATAGTCAAACTATAGTAAAACTATAGTAAAACTATAGTAAAACTATAGTAAAACTACTATAGTAAAACTACTATAGTAAAACTACTATAGTAAAACTATAGTAAAACTACTATAGTAAAACTATAGTAAAACTACTATAGTAAAACTATAGTAAAACTACTATAGTAAAACTATAGTAAAACTGCTATAGTAAAACTATAGTAAAACTACTATAGTAAAACTACTATAGTAAAACTACTATAGTAAAACTATAGTAAAACTACTATAGCAAAACTATAGATAAATTACTATAGTAAAACTATAGTAAAACTACTATAGTAAAACTACTATAGTAAAACTACTATAGTAAAACTACTGTAGTAAAACTACTATAGTAAAACTACTATAGTAAAACTGCTATAGTAAAACTATTATAGCAAAACTGTAGTGCAACTATAGTAAAACTATAGTAAAACTACTATAGTAAAACTATAGTAAAACTGCTATAGTAAAACTATAGTAAAACTACTATAGTAAAACTATATAATAGTAAACTAGTAATAGTAGTAAACTATGTAATAGTAAAACTATAGTAAAATTACTATAGTAAAACTATAGCAAAACTACTATAGTAAAACTACTATAGCAAAACTGTAGTGCAACTATAGTAAAACTATAGCAAAACTGCTATAGTAAAACTATAGTAAAACTACTATAGCAAAACTACAGTAAAACTACTATAGTAAAACTATAGTAAAACTACTAAAGTAAAACTATAGTAAAACTACTATAGTAAAACTATAGTAAAATTACTATAGTAAAACTATAGTATAACTACTAAAGTAAAACTATAGTAAAACTATAGTAAATCTACTATAGTAAAACTACTATAGCAAAACTACAGTAAAACTACTATAGTAAAACTATAGTAAAACTACTAAAGTAAAACTGTAGTAAAACTACTATAGTAAAACTATAGTAAAATTACTAAAGTAAAACTATAGTAAAATTACTATAGTAAAACTATAGTAAAACTATATTAAAACTACTATATAAAACTATAGTAAAATTACTATAGTAAAACTATAGAAAAACTATAGTAAAACTATAGTAAAACTATAGTAAAACTCAAGAAAAATTATAGTAAAACTATAGTAAAACTATAGTAATACTACTATAGTAAAACTATAGTAAAATTACTATAGTAAAACTATAGTAAAATTACTATAGTAAAACTATAGTAAAACTACTATAGTAAAACTATAGTAAAATTACTATACTAAAACTAAAACTAAATTTAAACTAATAGTAAAACTATAGTAAAACTACTATAGAAAAACTATAGTAAAACTACTATAGTAAAACTACTTTAGTAAACTACTATAGTAAAACTATAGTAAAATTACTATAGTAAAACTATGGTAAAATTACTATAGTAAAACTATAGTAAAACTACTATAGTAAAACTATAGTAAAATTACTATACTAAAACTAAAACTAAATTTAAACTAATAGTAAAATTATAGTAAAACTACAATAGTAAAACTATAGTAAAACTATAGTAAAAATATTGTAAAACTACTATAGTAAAACTATAGTAAAACTATAGTAAAACTACTATAGTAAAACTATAGTAAAACCACTATAGTAAATCTACTATAGTAAAACTACTTTAGTAAAACTACTATAGTAAAACTATAGTAAAATTACTATAGTAAAACTTTAGTAAAACTACTATAGTAAAACATTAGTCAAATTACTATAGTAAAACTTTAGTAAAATTACTATAGTATAGTAAAACTATAGTAAAATTACTATAGTAAAACTATAGTAAAATTACTATAGTAAAATTATAGTAAAACTACTATAGTAAAACTATAGTAATACTACTATAATAAAACTATAGTAAAACTACTATAGTAAAACTACTTTAGTAAAACTACTATAGTAAAACTATAGTAAAATTACTATAGTAAAACTATAGTAAAACTGTAGTAAATTTAACTACTATAGTAAAACTATAGTAAAATTACTAAAGTAAAACTATAGTAAAATTACTATAGTAAAACTATAGTAAAACTGTATTAAAACTACTATATAAAACTATAGTAAAACTACTATAGTAAAACTATAGTAAAACTATAGTAAAACTCAAGAAAAACTATAGTAAGACTATAGTAAAACTACTATAGTAAAACTATAGTAAAATTACTATAGTAAAACTATAGTAAAATTACTATAGTAAAACTATAGTAAAACTACTATAGTAAAACTATAGTAAAATTACTATACTAAAACTAAAACTAAATTTAAACTAATAGTAAAACTATAGTAAAACTACTATAGTAAAACTATAGTAAAACTATAGTAAAACTATTGTAAAACTACTATAGTAAAACTATAGTAAAACTACTATAGTAAAACTATAGTAAAACTACTATAGTAAAACTATAGTAAAACCACTATAGTAAATCTACTATAGTAAAACTATAGTAAAATTACTATAGTAAAACTATAGTAAATTACTATAGTAAAACTACTATAGTAAAACTATAGTAAAATTACTATAGTAAAACTACTATAGTAAATTTACTATAGTAAAACTATAGTAAAACTACTATAGTAAAACTATAGTAAAACTACTATAGTAAAATTACTATAGTAATTTTGTAATAGTAAAACTATAGTAAAACTACTATAGTAAAACTATAGTAAATTTACTATAGTAAAACTATAGTAAAACTACAGTCAATCTATAGTAAAACTATAGTAAAACTACTATAGTAAAACCACTATAGTAAAACTACCATAGTAAAACTATAGTAAAACTACTATAGTAAAACTATAGTAAAACTACTATAGTAAAACTATAGTAAAACTATAGTAAATTTACTATAGTAAAACTATAGTAAAATTTACCATAGCAATTACTATAGTAAAACTATAACTAGTAAAAAGTAAAACTACTTTAGTAAAACTACTATAGCAAAACTATAGTAAAACTGCTATAGTAAAACTATAGTAAAACTACTATAGTAAAACTACTATAGTAAAACTACTATAGTAAAACTACTATAGTAAAACTATAGAAAAACTATAGTAAAACTACTATATTAAAACTATAGTGAAATTACTATTGTAAAACTACTATAGTAAATTTACTATAGTAAAACTATAGTAAAATACTATAGTAATTTTGTAATAGTAAAACTATAGTAAAACTATAGTAGTTTTACTATAGTAGTTTTACTATAGTAGTTTTACTATAGTAGTTTTACTATAGTTGTTTTACTATAGTAGTTTTACTATAGTAGTTTTACTATAGTTTTACTATAGTTTTACTATAGTTTACTATAGTAGTTTTATTATAGTTTTACTATAGTAGTTTTATTATAGTTTTACTATAGTAGTTTTACTATAGTTTTACTATAGTAGTTTTACTATAGTTTTACTATAGTTTTAATATAGCTTTTCTATAGTTTTACTATAGTTTTACTATAGTTTTACTATAGTTTTACTATAGTAGTTTTACTATAGTTTTACTATAGTTTTACTATAGTAGTTTTACTATAGTTTTACTATAGTTTTACTATAGTAGTTTTACTATAGTTTTACTATGGTTTTACTATATTTTTACTATAGTTTTACTATAGTAGTTTTACTATAGTTTTACTATGGTTTTACTATAGTTTTTCTATAGTAGTTTTACTATAGTAGTTTTACTATAGTTTTACTATAGTAGTTTTACTATAGTCTTACTATAGTAGTTTTACTATAGTAGTTTTACTATAGTTTTACTATTACAAAATTACTATAGTAATTTTACTATAGTAGTTTTACTATAGTAGTTTTACTATAGTTTTACTATTACAAAATTACTATAGTAATTTTACTATAGTAGTTTTACTATAGTTTTACTATAGTAAATTTACTATAGTAGTTTTACTATAGTAGTTTTACTATAGTTTTACTATAGTAGTTTTACTATAGTAATTTACTATAGTTTTACTATAGTAATTTTACTATAGTTTTACTATATATTATAGTGGTTTTACTATAGTAGTTTTACTATAGTTTTACTATAGATTGACTGTAGTTTTACTATAGTTTTACTATAGTAAATTTACTATAGTTTTACTATAGTAGTTTTACTATAGTTTTACTATTACAAAATTACTATAGTAATTTTACTGTAGTAGTTTTACTATAGTTTTACTATAGTTTTACTATAGTTTTTCTATAGTAGTTTTACTATAGTAGTTTTACTATAGTTTTACTATAGTAGTTTTACTATAGTCTTACTATAGTAGTTTTACTATAGTAGTTTTACTATAGTTTTACTATTACAAAATTACTATAGTAATTTTACTATAGTAGTTTTACTATAGTTTTACTATAGTAAATTTACTATAGTAGTTTTACTATAGTAGTTTTACTATAGTTTTACTATAGTAGTTTTACTATAGTAATTTACTATAGTTTTACTATAGTTTTACTATAGTAGATTTACTATAGTTTTACTATAGTAGATTTACTATAGTGGTTTTACTATAGTTTTACTATAGTAGTTTTACTATAGTTTTACTATAGTAGTTTTACTATAGTTTTACTATAGTAGTTTTACAATAGTTTTACTATAGTTTTACTATAGTTTTACTATAGTAGTTTTACTATAGTAATTTTTCTATAGTTTTACTATAGTAATTTTACTATAGTTTTACTATAGTAGTTTACTAAAGTAGTTTTACTATAGTAGTTTTACTATAGTTTTTCTATAGTATTTATACATGAAAACAAAACCAAATCGTGCACTTTAACTGTCAAAAATTTAACTAATGCTACGGTGCATTTTGCTATACTTAATAAAGCTGTATATGTTTGAAATTCTGAAAATAATGTTAACTTTAATGGCCAACGTCAGAATAAAATATAACCGGTGTACTGGAAAAGGTTTGAACAAATGCTTCTCAACTTATATTTTTATTTATACATAATTGAAGTTCTTATAATAAGTTGTGTATAAAATATTGCGATCATACGCGAATCCCTGAGTTGACACTGTCTTCTCTACTACACTCTTCCTTGTTTCTTAATATTTTTAATAATGTTATGTTTAATGGTAATTCTTTAAATCTATAACAGATAATTAATGCGCAAAGTTTAAAACCTTAGTCAGTCAGGACTTTTAATTCTTCTAATATTTTAAAAAATTGTTGTATATTTTTTGAAAAACACAAAGTTAAATTAAATGAAAAAACTTTTCCTTTGTAATATAATAAATTTAATACTTTTTTTTGTCCATAACTGTATATTTAAAAACATATTTATGCATATGAATATTTATTATTTGTGCATGAATAATAAAGGATTCAAAAATATAAGGATTTACCATATCACTTTTATACTGAATTTTCATTTCAAAAAGTGTAAACATATATTTTATAAATAAATATGTATGTTAGTATTTATGTATATAATGATACATTAACAAAATATGTATGTAACAGAAATTTATTTAAAATTTATTTGAAGAATACCATATATATATATATGTATATATATATAAGAACAATAATTTATGAAAAATACTTTTATATTTGGCTGTGTTTAACTACTGACTGTGTTGTGCGTAATTATGTACTTAATGTTTATTATTTTAATATGGAGGAAAATTATGTTTTGTCATAAGAACATTTTACATGACCATAGCAGAAACAGAAATTTATTGATTTTCTCATTATACGTTAATTATATATTTACGTAATTAAATATATGTATGTGTGTATTGCGTGTATATCAAATTTATGGTAGTTAATTAAATTGGACATTGAAAATTAAATATCTAATATATAAAGAAGAAAATTTGTTTGTTTATTTGTTTGTTTGTTTATTTGTTTGTTTGTTTGTTTAATTGTTTGTCCAGGATTCACGTGAAAACCACTGGTCCGATTGACACCAAATTTTAGAGGAATAATTTTGGGAGTCCGGGGGGTGACATAGGCTATGTCGCATTTTTATAAGTCAGCAGGTTGCGGCTCCAGAGCCGTTTTAAGCTTTTTCGTTTTTTTGATGTCGAGTCGAAACGGTTTGACCGATTAACTTGAAATTTTGCACGAATGTTCTTCTTATTACACGGAATTAATGGTATAAAACTGGTTGGAATAAATTAACCCCTTTCGGCCTGGCGGGCTTCCAAAAAATTTTGTGTTTCCGATTTGTGTCCAATTTTACAGGGTGGTTTTGCAGTCAAAAAGAGAGGCTGGCACAAATTTTTGTTGGGTTCGGTTAACCCGTTTGGGCACGAGGGCGCAATGAAACTTTTTCAATGTTTTTGATGTCGAGCCGAAACAGTTTGACCGATTGACTTGAAATTTTGCACAAATGTTCCTCTTAGCAACCGCAATTAGTTGCATAAATTTGGTTGGAATAATTTAACCCATTTCGGCCTGGCGGGCTTCCAAAAAATTTTGTGTTTCCGATTTGTGTCCAATTTTACAAGGTGGTTTCGCAGTCGAAAATAAAGTCTGGGACAAATTTTTGTTGAGTTCGGTTAACCCGTTTGGGCACGAGAGTGCAAAGAAGCTTTTTCAATGTTTTTGATGTCGAGTCAAAACTGTTTGACCGATTGACTTGAAATTTTGCACAAATGTTCCTCTTAGCAACCGCATTTAGGTGTATAAATTTGGTTGGAATAAATTAACCCATTTCGGCCTGGCGGACTTTCAAAAAATTTTGTGTTTTCGATTTGTGTCCAATTTTACAGGTTGATTTTGTAGTCTAAAAGAGAGGCTGCAAAAAGTTTTAGTTAAGTTCGATTAACCCATTTTCCACGACGATGATATGAAGTTTTCTATATATTTTATTTTCTTATACGATTAAAAGTATTTTATTGAAAATTTTGTACCAGCATTTTAATTAAAAACCACAAACCCACAGGGTTAATTTGGTTTTGACCTGTTTGTGCGTTTTGAACAAAGATTCAATGAAATTTTCAGTTTTCTTCAAATGAAATCTAAAAATCAAAAAATTCAATTTGTTATATATAACTAGCTGTTGGCCCGTCACAGAATGACGGAATGTCAATTGAAAGAAAAACTTTTTCTAATAAGAATTATTTCTAATTTCATTATATACATGTACATATATTGTATATCAATATTATTTTCTTAAATAAAGTCGAAACTGTTACATTTTGTAATACGTAGATTATATTTCGATTCTAGTAATTGATACACAAAAAAAAATGACTTATATAACTTCTTGTTGTTTCTTAAAAATTTGAAGATGAATAATAAGTTATGTAGTCTACCTTTTGTATGTTTTAAATTTGGTAAAATTTCGGGGTTGTTAGTTCAATTCCCTTCTTGGTGAATTTTTTTTTTTTAATTTCAATTCATTTTTTTTTTATTCAATTACGTACTTGTTTAAATTTTAAATTTTTAAATTTAAATTCGACAAAATTGTTTGTTAAAAGATTTGAAATTTTTTTATAGGTTCATTTTGTTTCAATAATGATCTATTTCTCCATCTATTAACTTTATGTAGACATATTTTTAAAATGTTACTAAGCTCTGTATATTGTTTCATAACCTTTGTTTCAGGGCTGGAAACCGGTTTTTCAAAACCAAAACCCTAACCACGAAAACCATAAAACCTCAAAATATTAACGAAACCAAAACCGAAACCTAAACCATGATTTAAAAATTAAAGAAACCAAAACCGAAACCAAAACCATTATTTAAAAATTTATAGAACCAAAACCTAAACTTACAATTAAATCGTTGAAAATATTATTAAAATAAAGGTTAGTTATTTTTTAAACGTGAAAGTGAAACACTTAAAAAAATTACTGGGAATGAGATTTTTTTGGATTTTTTTTTGCGAATTTTGCTTATTGGGCATGAATATAAATAGTACTTTGACTTTTGACTTTTTAAATATTGACTTTTACTTGTCAAAAGTCAGTGTACAAATTTTTTTATGAGGTAAGCTTAATTTTATGGTCAATTATAATTTTATATTCATTTTAGTAAAATACTTCATTTTTATTATAAATTCTGCATTTTAATTTAATTTAAGATGTAGAAGAAAATCCCGAAATGAATTCTAAAAGAAAACACGAAGCTTATGATTATTTTAAATACTCTCCAGAAAAACTTTGGATACAACATATAATTTTGTTTTGTTAATTAATAAAATTTTCAATAGCATTTTTTGCATTTTTTCTTGAAAGTTTTATAAAACCAGAACCAAAACCAAAACCAAATGTTAATTTTTATAAACCAAAAACCAAAACCAAAACCGCGATTTAAAAACTTACAAAACCAAAACCAACACCAAAGCCAAACCAAGCTAAAATACCTATTGGTTTCCAGCCCTGGTTTAGATTCAAATCGAAATACTTGTATGTTGCCAACATTCTACAATGACCTACTCAACATGTTTAATTATGTACATATTTTTATAGACATAAAATTGAATTATGAATTGAGTTTTGCATTATCAAATGCAAATTAATTTTTTGATTTTTTTTATTATACCTACCTAATTAAGTAAAAAAAATATATTTGCTTTGATTACTAAGGTGCAGTTCATTTGGCTTTATTTCAGGAATCAGATGAGGGAAGCTTTGAAATTGCTTTGAAACATTGCTTGCTTCATTTACTTTCCAAACCAAAAAGCAAGCAACGCAACAAAGCGTACATTTGGCTTTCGCCATTATTTCAGTTTTTAACTGAAACTATTGAAGACTTGCTACAAATTCATGTGAAGAAGATTAAAATGATTTACTATTTATTTAAAATTCCCAGAAAATCTTCTGTGATTTTTAAAACTGAAATCAATTTTTTCATAAACTAAAAAAATTTTTTTTTTGTTTTTTTTTTTTATTAAAAATTAATAAAATATTTTTTGGCCTGCTTACGATAATTTATGATATTTTATTTTCTAAAATAAAACACATTCAACAAAACATTAATATTTTATTTTTTAATAATTGAACACATCCAACAAAACACATTTAATTGAATGCGTTTGTTACACCTCATTCTAGACAAATATATTATTTGTTATATATAATGCTTAAATACATAGTATTTTAAAACAGTTTTTCCAAAAAATAAGCCTACATTTCTCTCATAAAATCATAAAAAAACGAGGAAGAGCGTATTACAACTTTCAGGTGAGTACTAAACAAAATATAAGTTGAAAAGCGAATTTTTAAACCTTTTCTAAATCATCGACTATATTTTATTCAAGCGTTGGCAATTCAAGAAAATCCCCTTTTAACCTATAGTCATTTTAATTCAGTTAACATTGTTCACCGGAAACCTACCATCCTCAACTATATCGTCAAGGAGCACCAAATTGTCTAGAAGCAGCATGTATAGAAAAATTAGAGATAATCGTTCAAATTGTTTTGCAAACTGTTTTTTAAAGTTTTTGTTTCGCAATCGATTAAAAGAACTCGACAAACCTTTTTTTTAAGTATTCCCCTAATTCAAAGAAGTTGTACCTACTTTAAAAAATTGGACGTAATTTACTTACAAATTTTTTTTTGAACAATCGTCGGCAGGGGTTAACAACTTTCAAGTCTGTTAGTAAATTGAACTCATTTTCAAAGAAGAACACATATACGAAATTTGAAGTTAATCTGTTAAATCATTTCTAATATATAGCAAAGCAACGAAAAAACCTATAAAAAGCTGTTGGGCCACGATGGGTTAACGGAACTCCACAAATATTTTTTTGTGGCATTTATAGGCAAAGTAATATCTCAAAAAATTGGCTGAAACTTGCTTTTTTACAATTTTCAAGCTCACGGGCAACGCCGGATAAATCTGCTAGTAAATGAATAAAAAGCTTACACTGTAGTTTAAAATTACTTCTTGTTAATTTATTATTTAAGGAAATTAATTATTATGAAAGCAAGTCTGGATTCAGATTTTGAGGGGTATTTTGGGTATAAAAGGATAAAATGAGAAAAACGATTTATAAAATATGTTTGACTTTTTGTTTGTATTTAAGGAACAATAAATTATTGATTTTACTTTGGAAATTTTTACGAAATTTCATATAACAGATCGACTTGTGGTGTTTTTTAAAGAACTGAATCTGAACATCAATTTTTGGCCTCTTTTTATGGTTATATGGTTTCACCATATGGATTTTTGGCCCATATGGTTTCACTCTGTCACTCTGTCGGCCTGTATGTTTTAAATAAACGTTTAAAATAAAGAAACGAAAATTTACGATTAAGATATGCCAAAAAAACATCGATTTCTTGGAAGAACTTTTTTCTGTAGCCTAACCCACTATGGAGCCTACGTCCTTTAAATTCCAGAAACGTCGTATATTTAAACGGTTATAACAATAGTTTATATGGTATATTTTTAATCTGGATAACTGCAATCTTCTTAAGAGCTTTAGTTACAAACTTGAAATTTTGGGAGATGCTAGATCCTTAGAAAATTTTTTATGATGTTAACTGTTTATCTTGTTTGTTACCCATATTAAGCAATATATTAATAGGTTCAAAGTTATCATAATTAGGTCCTCTGATTATTAGTTTTGAATAAATTACAAGAGCGTTAAAGATTTCTAATAATTATTTTACTAGAAATTAAAGAACAATTTAGAGGACCAAGGTGGTGACCTTGTGGAACTCCTGAATTTGCCACGGAAGGTTCTGAAACCACATTTTTAAATATAATACTAAAGGAGAGGCGATACAGCATAAATAAGAATTTATCCACTTAAGGAATAATTGTGGAAAGCAATATTTTTCGAGTTTTACTTAAATAATATTATGTGGCAATAGATTAAATTCTTTTCAAAAATCAGTATAAGCAACATCTGTTTGAAATCCTTCTACCATGTTATTAAGGAGAAGGAATGTGGTTTCAATTATATTAGTCACAGTAGATTTTGCCATGTTGGTTATCTATTAAAAGATTTTTACAATGATTGTAAATTTAATCCGTTATAATTAATTCACATAATTTAGGAAGTGAAGATAATTTAGTTATCAGGCGATAGTTAGTAATTTAATTTTTAGCATTCTTTTTATGAATTGGCCTGATATGAAATATTCTCCAAAAATGAGGAAAATGTTTGGAATTTAATGAATTCTAGAATAGTAGTGTTAAAGGCGTAATGAGAATGTTAGAACACATGCTCAAAATTATTACTCGTATACCATTCAATTATAAACTTATTTCAAATTCTAAGAAATGATATAAGATGTGGTCCAAGTCACAATTTAATTCCTTGAATAAGAAAAGTTTTTGAATAAGAAAAGCTGAACTTGCCTGCGTCTATATTAAAAATCTGACCATAAATTTATAAGAATTGTATGGTTCAGTGGTTAGCAAAGTGGCTGACGGTGTAAAAAGGTCTGAGTTCAATCCTACTTCAAAGATAAAAATTTTTTTGTTTTTTTTTTAAATTCAACAGAAATAATAAAAAAATTTACAAATAAAATTAATTTATTTATATAATTTCTTTAAAAATTTGTAACTTTAAGAACTCTAAAATACTTCACTTTGATAATATAACAAGTGATGAAAAAAACCAAGGGTTTTTAAAAAAGCACATTTTCAAAATAATATAGTGTTTCATACTGAGTATTTTATCGGAATATAATGTTGAAACTTCAATGTTAACGTTTAATTTAAGAAATATATACGTTGGTGAATAAGTTACTACTTGTAGAAACAGTAAATTTTTTAATTTTTAAGTCCTAATAGCTCCTCTATGGGGAGCTTGCCCAATTTATCAAGGATATAATCCTCACTACTCCCCTTCCCACAACTTTTTTAGGTTCAAGGAATTAAATTGTAAATCGTACCAAAATTTGGAATTTTACTTAAAATTTTACTATTTAAGCAAAACTGGTTAAACCTGACTTTCTTCAATATAAAGAACCGCTTTCAAATTTAAAAAAATCTTTTAACATGTGTTAAAGTATAATATTGGACCTTCAAATTTTGTATATTAACAAAAAAAAATTTGAACAGGTATTCAAGTTACAGGTGTTTAAAAATAGCAAAATTTCAATTTTCGAGCCCTTATAGCTGCTAAACAGGGGACGTGACAAAAAAATTTTGTTAACCGACTTCTACTTATTTCTAAGGATCTTACTACTCCCAAAATTTGAATACCCTAACTTAGCCCGTTTAGAATGTATGTGGGGCCAAAAATTTTGCAAAAATTGAGTTTTGCATAATGGTAAATTTCAGTACTATATGGCAACCCTATACATTACAGCGACATATTTTTGTAAAGCCTATAAAAGCAGCTCTCTTCTACCGTTTTCGATTGAAAATAAACCTAACAGAACTCTTATTATACCAATTTAAATATAGGGCTTTTTTGGAATTTGCGGGGGCTGCAGCTTCGTCATCCTTCAAAATTAAGAAAAACCTTTGACACAAAAAAAATTGTTAAACAACTATTACTTATTTCTAAGGATTTAACTACTCCCAAAATTTCAAGACCGTAGCTTAACCCGTTTAGAAGATATGTAGGGCCAAAAATTTTGCAAAAATTGAGTTTTGCATAATGATAAATTTTAGTACCGTATGGCAACCCTAAATATTTGTAAATTAAAAATTTATAAAGCTTATAAAACCAGCTATCTTTTGCCGTTTTCAAATTGAAAATACACTTAATAGAACTCTTGTTATAACAATTTAAATATAGGGCTTTTGCCAACTTTGGGGGGCTGCTGCTCCGTAACAGGTGGGGCTACAGAAAAAAAAATTCTTCTATGAAATTATGTTTTTTGTAATACCTACTCGCGGTTAAAATTTCTTTTCTCTATTTCAAACGATGTAAAAATTTTTGTAAACATATACGGACAGACAGACAGACGGACGGACGGACGGACGGACGGACAGAGTGAAACTATATAGGCACATTTTTACAAAATTTTTTGAAAATGTGCTAAAAACATAGACCAAATAATTATGTAGACGATCAGTTTCATATAAAAAATTTTTAGGTTTTTTTTTATGTCAGTCCGTACATTTTTGGTTCATTAATTTAAAATTTATACAAGTAGGTACTTAAATAAAAAAAAAATTTAGATAAAAATTAAAAAAAAATTTCACCATGAAGCGAACTTGAACCCTAACTTATTCATCTTCAAATTTTTAAAATGCAACAAAAAAAATTTATCAATCATTTGTTTTTGTTTACTTTATACTTTGACGCATAATCTGCGTAATAAAAATGTAACTTTTAAGCTTAAAATGTTGAAAATTTTCACTAACCAAAAATTGATGGCAGATCTTTTTCATTTAAAAGTGTATTAATATAAAAGTAAATTGTTGAAATGAAAGACAGTTCTTCTCTTTGTTAAAATTAATCCAGCAATTTACTTTTATATTAAAACACTTTTAAATGCAAAAGATCTGCCATCAATTTTTGGTTAGTGAAAATTTTCAACATTTTAAGCTTAAAAGTTTTCAAACATTAAAAGAACTGTTTCTTGTACCAGCAATTTACTTTTATATTCACACAGTAACAAATTCCCAAGATCTACCTACAATTTTTTATTTTCTGCATTTTAGGGGGCTCCGGGCTAGTACTACTTTAATGATTTTTTTTTATTTTATTTTATTTTAGAATTAAAATGTAAAATTTTCTTATTTTTAAATACCAGTAAATTAGGCATCAGCTGTTTAATTTATATGTATTTCCAAGGTGAAACGTTAAAATTGAAGAGTTAATATTATATTTCGACACATGTTAACAGGTTTTCTTGATCGCATTGATCTTGGATTTCATTATTTTTTAATAAGTATTAAACATTCTGTAGGGGCCTCGGTGGTGCAGTGGGTAAGCATTTGGCTTATTAACCGAGGGGGTCCGGGTTCGATTCCCGGTCAGGTCATACAATATTTAATTAAAAAAAAAAAAAAATTATTGAAAAATATTTTTTCTTTACGAATCCCCATGGTGACCAAATATAATATAAATATACAAATATATAATATAAACAAAATAAATAATATTATAGTAGCTATAAATAAATAGAAAGTATTTAATGAGGGGTGCACAACGGGCCGCAAGGCCTAGGTGTAAGGGAGACTTGTTTTCCCCCCCGTCTAAACAACATCAACAACAAACATTCTGTAGTTTTGAAAATATGAGATTCTTCACAACTTGTTTATGTCCGCACTTATTTCACTACATAATATAAATAATTTATTAAGTTATTAAGTGTTTCTGGTTTATTGGAGTAAATTAATGGATGTTAGATCTTGATTCAAATTTCCTTTTTCTTGATATAAATTTCATTAAAATATGAATAATAGAGATAAATAGAAGATTTCAAAAAACTAGTAAGGAGTATTTTTATTAAAAGAATTTCGAGAAACGAGTAGTCTTATAATTTAAATAAATAAGAAGACGAAATCACCTAAAAACACTTCAATTCCGTTAGATTAAAACCCAACTTATTATTTAACTTATTAAAGATACAAATATACTTCATACGTATGAGGTTTATTTATAGAAATGATAAGCTAATTATGAACATTTTTATTAATTGCTATAATTGCAAAGAAGACAATTTTTTTTAAATTAAATTAATTTTAATATTTTATAATATCCATACAGTAATAAAATGTTTTAATTTTTTTTTTTTTAAACAATTAATTAAATATCAAATTTCATTTATTCATACATAAAAGATTCAAATTTTGAATATTTCAAAAGAAATTTCTGTAATAAAGAATCATCATATATGAATAATTTAAAGTTCGGTTAAAAACGTTTATGTAAAAACAATTAAAAAAAAATGTTTTATATTTTATTATTATATCATTGTCAGTTTTTTATTATATTTGTTTCAATTTTTTTTTTAATATTATTGTATAGCACAAGCACAAGTATAGCTAATAATATTTCATTACACAAGCAAATTCCAACAATTGAATTAAAGATAAATGTTTTGTTTTTTTTTTGTATTTTTTGAAATTCATATGAAAAAAGTATTGCAACTTAATACCTATTTTATTGATTATACATTCCACAATATTAATATTGTTTACCTCTATAAAATACCTTTAATGATATACAAGGTGACATACGAGTTTACAACATGTAGGAGAAATTTTTTTTGAATGAAAATGACGCTTAAAAATTTTTGGAAAAAGATCTTCAGAGTTATTGCCGAAAAGAAGGAGCCATTTGTCTGCTAATTCTTCGGAGTTACTTGTCTGTCTACCTGCCTTGGTAATTCTTTAAAAGAAATTTAAAACTTCGTGTCAAAAATCCGACTTAATCTTATTTATTTGTCGTATAGAACTTTATAGACTAGATCTATAAAATATATATAGGAACTCTTTTATAAGTAGCACACCTAGTGGTGGAATGGAACACTACCGTATGTGTCAATGTGCCACTTCTTATGATTTAAAAAAATTCAAAAGAAAAGTTCTTCTAAATTTTGCAGTCAATCTTTAAGGAACAAATATGTGTTCCTTACCAAGTTCTTTTCTCATTCTTAATTACTTCTCTAAATACTGCGCAAGGCATAGATAAATACAACGGGTATTTCTTCCATTATTTTGGCTGCGAAGGGAGGTAGTTTTTGTGAAGTTTCACATTACCAGGATATTCATTTCCAGTTGATTTTTAAAAGCTTTCAAGTTCCTTACAGAAAACATCACCTTCCTCTGAATTTCATTTGGTAATCGTATTGCTTTAGATAAAAAATTTAAGATACAAATTCGAGGCTGTGGTGGGGAGATCTCAAATAAAATTCAAAATAGATGATAAGTTGAACAATAGTTGAACTGTGGATTAAACAGAGCAGAAGAGTAAATCATCCTGACTAGCAGACTTCAAAAAAATTTTTTCAAATTGCAGATAAAGAACTTTTAACAAGAGAATAACTGGGTATATTAGAGTTGATATTCACAATATATTTTCAAAACTGGAGCAAAAAAGAAAGGAAAACTTCCGCTTCATAATGGTATCCAAAAACTACAGACTCAGTAGAAGATGCCGCATATTTTGGTTTAAAGCCATGTTCTACATAAACTTACCATCAGAGCAATAGACATCCCATGAAAAAAATTTTAGTGGATAGCCCACCCTCTATGAACTTTACATGAAAATGAAATCTTCAAGGAAAATGGCGACGCACACAAGATACCACGCAAGACTAGGGTGAGGACGGCTTTTACAGAATAACGACAAATAATTTCCGCCCAACTTTAGGTGAATTATTAAAGTTTGATCAAAATATAAAAGTTTATTTTCGTTCTTTTCTCCGGCCGCATCGCTGCTTTTTATTAACCATTCCTCATAATTGTGGAAGTTATATCAGTAATTGTAATTTTATTTGTATTTGTAAGAGCATTTGAAAGCTCATTAAATATTAGTATAATTACGAACATATATAAACAAACCCCTGCTTAATTCCTTTGCTAACGACATGGTTTTGTTTTTTTTCACTACTGAAGCACTTTATACATATTTCAAATATACAAAATATTGTAATTAACATTGTATATATTATTATTATTATAAGTAAGTTGTACACAATATTATATGTTTATTTTAACAAAATATGGACTGGACCTATTGGACTTTTAAATTGTTATATGCATAATGTAAAATTAAAATTGCAATAAAATAATATGTATATGTACTTCATTGAAAGTGATTTCGATTTATTAAGTTGGTTTTCCGCTTATATGAACGCTTTTATGTTCATATATCTATATATACATTATACCTTATGTACATATCTCATACATGAATGTTATTCTATATGTATGAATACACATATTATTATTATATATAGATTTTGTATTATGATTCGAAAAATTTCATTTTTCAATTGTTGTGGAAAGGTGGGTTTTATACAAAATTAAATTGTCGGAATTAATGATTTTTGCCGAATATATTGTACTTGTATACTTCAACTCAATTGATTTTAAAATTTTATCTGAATTACTGAATGTTATGTACACATTTTAAATAGTGTGTGTTAATATATGTTAAGTGATTCTCTATATTGAAAACAACAAAAACAAATTTGTACATAACATATATATACAAACAATAATATAATATACATATATATATTGCACTTATTAATGCAATTGAATGAAGTGAACTGTTTTAAAATATATTTTTAAAGTAAAATGGTAGGTAATTTGCCAAATATCAACAAAAGAAAACAACAAGTACAACAAAAAAATTAAAATCGATACATTGTCGATTGTCGATACTTTTGATTCATTATTTTATGAATAAACATTATTGTATCTATTTTATACATAGATGATTTAAATAATAATTGTAATATTTTTGATTCATTTTGAAAATATTTCACACTATCAATATTCAATATATAAATAGTTTAAAAAGCTATTAATAGAGTGTATGTATGTATGTTTGTATGAATATATGTATATATTTGATAAAATTGAAATGAACATTAAGTAATAAATAAAATTATATTTAAAATTGAATTAGCAAATAATAAAATTAGGTTATTTATTAATTATATTATATATTTAAATGCAATTGAAAAGAGATTTAGGGGTTTTCAATAATTTTATTTGAATTTTTTTTAATATGGAATACAATTTTATGAATATTTTTATGATTTTAAATTTTTAATATAAAATATATTGAGCACTGTATTGAGTATTGGAGGAATTTTGGAGCATAGAATACTTTAATTCAAATATTTGTATTTAAAATACAGATTGTTTAAATTCTAATTTCAGAAAAAATAAATCTTCTTTAAAAGAGTCAGAGTATTTTAATATAATATCTAAACGCGAGATTATGAATTAGAAACAGGGACTTTAGAGTTGGATACAAAATTAGTGTTTCAATAACTACTACGAGTAGAGCAGGGATTTCGGGTGGCCAAACACATTTTTCTAAATAAAACTTTTGTGACATAATTAAAATTTAACACGTAAGATTTATTTATTTATTTGTAGTACCAGACAATAGGTAATATTGCCTGATATTATAATAGTCCTTTGCCTATTTTGAATATGGACTTTTTATTAAACTATTATAATACACACAATATTTTTTTATTAGTTATTATCCGACCACGGTTCGAACCTGAGATTTTATTCTAGTAGATTAAAATTAATTCTATACTTTGAAGACAATGCCTAAATGTAACTGAGTTTAAAAACTTAATGAAATAAAAAGTGCTTTAAATATTCATCCGTTCACAATGAGATTACTTAGAAGAGTCAAACAATTCTTCCTTATTTTCTGGAGAAATAGTTAAAAAAAAAGTAACTAAATCAGGTCTCGCTAAATTTTTTGAAACAAAACATCGTTTATAAATTCAACATTTGTTCCCAAAATTAAAATTTAATTAATTTACTAATCAATAACAAAATCGGAAATCAGATGTTAAATCAGGAACACTTTTTCGTAATATAATTTAAAAAAGAATATTCGTTTTTATTTGTAAACTTTCCCTTCACGAATATAATTCTAAAGCCTGAAACACGCAGAGGGCGAAGAAGTGATTTTTCTGCTAGAGAGATTTTTATGAGCAAATTTGCGCTCATTTCTCGCTCTTCTTTTTGGTCATTTATATTAACACCAATATGTATGAAATATTTTTTTAATTCGATCACTATGTACGTGTTTCAAGCCTAAAGAGAAAGTTTCACCTTAAAAAAATTTTCTTTGGAAAATGAACAAGTAAGCCGAAAACGAAAAATTGGCTTAAAACGTTATAAAAATATTTTTAACACACGCATTTTGGAAAAAGGGGCATAGCCAACTCTAAATTCTTTTTTAATTCACAATCTATTCATCATTGAACTTTTGGTCATTATCACACTTAATAGGTTATCAAACTTTATCATTATTATTTTCAAATTAAAAATAATGCTTATAATTTTTATAAAATTTATTTGGAAAAATGTTAAAATAATTACTCTAATTTTTTTAAATTTTTTTTTGGATCCCAACTTATTTTGTTCAACTTCATTGCATCTCACCAATTAAATATATTGAATAGAAAATTTGATGGATTAATTAATCAAATATTTCTTATTTTGGTTTAGATAAGTAGAAATGACTTTGGGGTACACTCAGAACCAGTTTAGGCCTAAATCATAATTCGTATGGATCTACAAATTGCCTAATCAAACCCTTGTAAACTAGTCGTATTTACAAATTATCAATATTGTTGGCTCTTGACAAATATGAAAAACTTTGTAAAAGTGAAGTTACTATAGGAACTTAATTACTTTGAGATACAAGTTAATTAAGTTTTATTCCTAATTCACTAATTGTAAACAATCAATTATTTCATAGAAAATAAAATTATCATCTACATTCTACAATAAAAATAACTTCGTCTCATAAATAAACAAATTTTGATTAACCGCAACACTTTCCTTTAAATTTTTTTTGACTTAAAGTTGAAAAACTCGATTATAATTTTATTGAGTTCTTAGTAAATTTATTAAAAAATAACAAAATTTTCTATTTATCGGCACATAATTCATTTGTAATTTTTCATAATTTTCCGACTTTTTCATTTAAAATTTTCCGACTTTTCTTAATACTTTTTTAATTATTTGTTTTCTAGTGTTGAAATAACAAAAAGAAAATAAAGAAAAATTTGTATTTTTTCATTCTTAGTAATTAGAAACTAAAAAAATTAAGTTATTTCGGATATTAAGTGATACTTAATTTAACCCATTTTCTTTTCCGAAAGAGAAGTTCTTCATTATAAACAAAAACATTTTTATCCGGAAGTCAAAAAAAAAAGAAACAAAAAAACAGAATGAAAAAAAAATTGAAAGTGTTCTCCCTATTACTTTTATTTATATAAACATTTTTTGAAAGTAATAGTAAGGCCCGTAAGATTTATGATAATGCACGTAAAAAGTTAAATATTTATGAGAGGCCTGTAGTGTGTTTTTTAAAAGAACTGTGATGGAGTGTGAATAAATCGATTTTTTTAGGAAGATATTTTCAACAAGAAATTTCATTGCCTTTAAATAATAACTCTTTTTAATAATGTTAATAACTGTTTTAAAGACACTTTCATTACCCTGCACAATTCCTGTGTGAATATTCTATTTAAGTTCCGGAAAGTTTTGTGGTTTGTTGACGTAAAGCTATCTTCAAGGAACCGCATAAAAAATGAGGCACCAACAACCCTGGGCAACGCGAAATCATCATTTTATTTTTTAAAGCTACTCGGTTAACGTAAAGTCGCCATTGTCTCTATAGCAGCAAGAGTTGAAACCATGTGTGATGATTTTTGGAAACTAGCGGTCGAATAAATTTTCAAACATTGTCCTCTTTCCTGTTCGAGAGGCTGTTTTTGAATTCTCAATTTCATTTTTGAAAAAATATGAACCGATAACTCTATCTTCAGTCATAGTTCTACACAACACAGTGCATCTGCGAGTGTATAATTGTCGCTGATGGATTTTTCTCAGATTCCTCGTACTCAAATTCAGCAGTTCTTGGAATTGACATATTCATTTAAATGAAAATGTGCTTCATCAATCATAATGAAATTATTCAAATAGTTTTCATTTTCTGAACATATAATAAAGTTCATAATTTTTACAAGATATTGCACGGAGGAGGTACATGATGACATAATTAAATTTCATTAAATTCTTTAATCGCATTTACAATATTTGGAACAACAACAATTTCTTACAAGTCTCGTCTCTACCTCAAAATGATAAAGCTATTGTTCAATTTTCCTTTATCTAAGATAAACCATTCTCAAGTGCTCAAATATATTAGGAGTATTTCACACTAGTTCATTGCAAACCATATATATTCTTCAAAATATTGAAATCTTAATAATTGTATCATGATTACAATACTTCTTTTAACCCGAAGCAAACTAAAAAGTTGTTTAAAATAAAACATCAAGAGAAAAAAACTATTTTGTCTTTTTTTTTTATTCTTAACTTTAAGAATTACAAAAATAAATATAATTAGATTTTATTAATAAAAAAAAAAAATCGTCACTTCCCACATACATACATTTATGTACTCAAGTACTTTATACTCTAATAAATTGTTTTTGTATAATTTAAAAATACAATTTTATTTGATCATAAGAAGAATTAACATGAAATGAATTTGACGTTTGGTCAGATTTTGAGCACTAAAATTGATTATATGTGAATTAAATTATTATTAAACGGTTTTTTTATTAAATTTTGTGATTATTTAAACTATTAGTAAATTTTTTAATACTATAGCAGTAATATGTATTGAAAATACTAAAAATTTTAGAAGAGATTGTTTCTATCAACTACAACATTTATAAGGTTATGTTTACTTGTCAATTTAAATTGTAATTTTGCAGCTTTGATTTGATGCATTATGAAACTTGTACTAAATATTTTTTAATTATAGTAATTAATAATTATATAGTAAATATAGTAATACATAGCTCTGATTTAATCGAATCTACTTCGTTTTAAATTTTGATCCAAATGTCAGCATGCTTTAAGAACTTGTCATTTTGTGGTTATGAGTGATGACTTTAGAAGATTCTCATTTTAAATTAATATAATATTAAGAAATTATGTATGTAAAATCAAAATTGGATTTAACGCGACTTTAATTAGGTTAAATTGAGTTACATAGTTAGTATAATCCAAAACTACGAAGTTCATTGACTGACGAGATTATTGACTGACATTATCAAAAACGAATGCGCCAAAGAAGAAGATGGTAGCATCTTAATAGTTCGAAAAATTACAATTACAGTTATGTATTTGTTTTAGTGGTTATTTTTGACAAGGCGTCGTTTAGATAGAAAGGAGTCAAAATTTTAAAATTTTAAAAATAAATAATTAACGATCTCCGTTTCGTTCTATTAGTATGAAATAGCAATAAAATCCATTTTTTTATTCGATCGATTTTGACTGATTTGTAATGACGCATGACTTTATGTAAAACAATTATTTTGGTAATTATAAAAACGATATAATTCTTATCATAAATATTTTAAAAACTAAAATTTTTGAAAAAAAAACAAAAAATGAATTGAAGTGAAAATAAGAAAAACATAATTTTTTAATTACTTTTAAAAACATAACGAAACAGAATTTATTTCATGATGCTTTACATATTTCAATTAATTATTTTTCTATTTTTTTTTTTTTTTTTTCTATCTTTTTAAATTTTTTTAAATATTCGTGTTCATCTTAAAAATTAAATTTTTTTTTCATTCTCCTCCTTTAAATTGTGTGAGCGTTTATAAGTTTAAATGCGACAATAATTCAGTATTTTTTTTTTGTTTTTTTGTATTTAAAAATGTCTGAATTTCAATTTCAAATTAAATTTAAATAAATAAAAAAATATAAATGAAAAAAAAAAGTAAACATTTTGTAATGTTGAATTGAGTTTATAATAAGTTAAAAAAAAAAAACAAAATGAAAACAAAATATTTTATAATTAACTTTGAGAATTTGAATTATTTAGAAAAAATTAAAATGCGTGCAGTCAATTTTTTGTATAAGAAAATAGAAAAACAACAACAAACTTTAAATAAAATATGTTTAAACTTTGGTTTTATTTGATCATTTTTACATAAAGTAAATATTTTTGATAAAGATTCTTTTGAAAAAAAAGTAAATAAATTTTTTAAATAAAATACTCTAAGAATGTTGTAAAAGTTTAAAGTAATGGTGTCACATATTTATTATTTTGGAAAAAATGCATTCTTGACGCATGCTGCTGCATTCTGATGTTTTAAAATCAATTTGATTGATTAAAATGATTAAAGTTGATATTTAATTTAAACTGATTAATCTCTATATGATGAAATTTTAAACATATTATTACATTATTAAATTTGTCATTTCTTTAGAATATCTTATTTGATTACCTTTATAAAATCTTTATTATTTTATTAATATTAATCCAATATTGAATTGTCATAATTATATTACAAATTAATTGTTTACTGTAAATTTTTTTTTTTAGCGCTAACTGTTCAACTGTTAGGCCAATAATCCTGTCTATACCACAGGTACATGTTGGAACAGGGGGTTATGTTATATTCGTGTTATTAGAATTGATCTTAATGAATTCCGAATACAATTTAAACATGAGATAGTACTAGGCCTTATAACATGTAGAAACATCTTAGATTTTCAATAGATACAATTCTATTTTTGTTAATACTGTAATATTTTGTATTTGGGTTATATGGTATTCAATATCTGTGAGTTATATTATTCAATTAAATTATTTGTTTATATTTTGCATTTATTTATATTTTTTATTAAGGATATATAATTAATAGTTATTGATTAAGCCACTAATTTGAACCCAATAGCGAAAGGTAGCTGGGTCGAGTCGAAAACCAGAAAAGTTTTATCGCTTTCACTGGATCAAGAAGATCAAAGAGATCACATACTATAAAAAATGAAAAAAACACTGAATATAAACAATATAAAGTATTTAAATAATTTTATTATAATAATTAAAGTACAACTCTAGTTAAGATAAAGCTAGAGCTGTAATAGTAATCAGGGAACACTGACAGAAATTACGGAAATCACGACAAGATAAGTAATCTTATTTAATCCATAGTGTCACAGCTGTGATGAACAGAATGAGAAAGAAACATTATACATTTTGCATTTTTACCAATGTAATGAAAATGACAAACTTTAGGTAGCCATATAAATTATAATTCATATAGAAGTTAAAAAACTTGCAGTTAGGTGTAAGGTTTCTGAAGGCTTTACAAAATGGACTCGTAATTAAACTGAAATAGTCGTAAAGAGTACTATGATAAGGGATCGAAAAGGCTACCAAACCACAACTCGAGATATACAAATTTTCAATTAAGAAAACATAATTTGATTTTAAAATTATCTCTTATTTCCCCGAGGAACTTTATTATTAAAAAGGAAATCATATAAAATTGATCACTTCATAATATTCACTGAAAACATGAAAATTTAAAAAACTATTTTCCACAAAAATTATTTATATAAGCCATTGAGAGTTGGCTTTATTCCATTTAATTTTTAATTATTATAGGCAAGGTCTATATTTATAAGATTGCTCAAGTTGAAATGATTAATCTCCATCCCAAAATAAGTTATTATTGCCTTTCCTGAACCTGCCAATTTTTGTGATTTTTCTGACAATCTGAACCTGTAACTTTTTTGCGATTTCTGTCAAATTTTAGTTGTTAATTCATAATAAAGTGAGAAAAGAAGGAAAGTAACTAAAATAGAAGATCTAATGTCTTCAGTACTAGAACTCGAAACGAAGGGATTTTAAAAACCTAGTCCTGTTATTTTTTACAGAACCGAATAATTATGAAAATATAAAAAAAATCTGAAAAATTGAAAATATAGTTTTTGGGGTCGGCTTAAAAGAAGGTATAAAATTTTAGAAAGTTTTATTATCCTATACCTACTACCTATACTATTATTTTGTAAATCATGTCGTTCCGTCTTTTGATTCTCAAGCTGCAGCGCTCCTAAAAATTTATTACCGTTATAAAATTAAAGTTTAGTGAAACAAATAGTGCCAAAATTTATTGTATTTTCAGAAAGTCTAACTGCATAGTGCTAGTGTTAGGGTGATAAGTTCGGAAACGCTCTAAATAAAATTCAAATTCCAATATGTAATTGATATTCTCAACATATATTCTAAATTTCGTGACTTCCTTTAAAATCATTTAACTTTTAATATTATAATTATTAAATACTACGAATTTTTATAATACTATTAAATGGTTGTGTACTCTATACATTTTCTCAACATACAAAAAATAGAAAAAAATGTAATTATCAAAAAATTGTATTTATTCTCAATTTATAGTTTAAATTTTTATTCTATCATATAGTTTAATTAACCAGACAGCAGAAAATGAAAATAAAAGAAAAATTAATTTTTCTTGAAATCTAATATATGATTTTCACACTTGAAAGAAATTTAAAAATTAGAAAATTAAAAAAAAAACTTATTAAGTAGACTTATTTATACATATATATATATATCTTTTTTTTTTGGTACAAATGATGTTATTTGAATCTGAAAATAATTTAAAAAAAAATATCAAATATATTTTGTTTAAATTTTTGAACATGAGATAGACAGACATTATATATGAAAAAAAAACTAATGGAAGAAATTCTGAACAATTTATTAAATTAAATTGCTACAAAATTTTTTTGAAAAATGAAAAAACCAAAGGGGAAATAGATTCTTTTAATAGTGCAACTGACGCCTTAGTGGTATAGTGACAAGGACACTTGACTTCTATGCATGAGGCCCTGAAATTAAGTTTTTATTTTTTTTTTAATTTTTCAAATCATTAATAATAGGTAATTGTTAAAACTGGTGGTAAAACATCTCAAAATCTTTAAAAAGATTTAAAAAAGATTTTTTTTTTTTTCAAAAATATTTTTTATAAATATTTAGTATTTGCCAGATTTAAATTTGTATCTATTTTACCTTAACATTTATATAGTCTTGTGTACATGTACTCGTATATTTTTAAATATTAAGTAATTTAAAAAAATTAATTTTTTTTTTTTTATAAAAGGAGGATATTTGCAAAGGAGGAAATCTTTCATCACCCATACTGTTCATTTACATTATTTTGTATCTACATTTATGTGGTTTAGGGGGTTTTCTGATAATTAATTTTGATTTTTAAGAGTTATATTGAAATTATTGAAATTTTTATTAAAATCATATTGTTTTATTAATGAATAAAAAATTTAACCCTATGGAACCGAAAGTGCTCAGTATTAGAGAATTGTAAGAATCTCGAATGCATATTTTTTTTGCATATTGGTGCGATTAATTTCTGCTTCCAGTGTGCCAGTTGTGATCTGTGTAAATGCGGCTTACTGGTTTCTTGAAGATTAATTATGTACATAAAGCCTGGTTTTCATGAAGAAATTACATATGACTTACCACTTTGAAAAGAGTTACTTCAATTAAAAGTGGGGGAGTAAAGCTCGAAAGCCACTCATTTAGACTGTGCAATGTTACTTTGAGTAGTGTGGGACACCCATTTTGAACTTTAGAAATTAGGTCCTGTGATATAAATGTACAGTTCGGTTACAAGAATGACGATATGGTAGAATTTGGGGTTAGTGTGGAGGTTATATGGGATTTTTGGATTATGGGGGATGGGGAAGTATTAGATGGGATTTTTAGAAGGTATTAATGTTCTTCTTAAATTTGACTAAATCGTACATATATACGTTATCAAATTCAGAGAACACATTTGGTGGAATATGTTACCATAGACGTGATAAGCGCATGACAAACGAATTTCCTTAAGATGTCGAAAAAATACGGTTCATCGATAGGTATTTTTTAAATAAACCAATCTGTCTTTATAAATTTAACATAAATTAAGTCCTTTGAAATTGTAAAAAATGTAAGATTATAGATTTGGACAAATAATCCCTTTTTATTTAGAACCCGTTCTAAGGCAACCAACAACATCAGCGAGAACTAAACGCTTGTATGGAATCTGCAACGCAAGCAAATTTTGGTGAAGTGAAAAGCCACCTGAAAAATAACGGCAAAGAGAATGTAACCTTTTCTCCTACATGGAAAGACATTATCGAAAATAAAAAAAATGGCGCCAAATATAGATAATTAGAGAGGCTGTAGTCCTATGATTACAAAAGGGATGAATATAACTAAAAAAATTAGAGCGACAGAAGAGATGAAACATATAAATATTCTAAAATTGATATTTTAATTTATGCAAAAACTTTGATTTAGTAAAAAACTCGATTTTTATATCTTATGTCAAAATAAAACTACATTTTTTTTAACATCCTTATTGAAAAACCTTACTAACACCTATCATACACATAATATAATTTTTTCTATATTGAAATGTTTAAATAAATATATTTTTTTTAATATGATACTTTTAGCTAATTGTAGAGCTATTTAACGTTCGAGTTGATTTTCAATTATGATTTTGTCTAAAAATATAATTAAAAAAAAAAAAAAACAAAATGTATTTATTTCATTAAATTTATATTTTTCTCCTTTAAAAACTCAATACGACTTATTTTTAATTAAATTGAAAGAATAACTGAAGAAATTAAAAAAATTAAAAAAAAACGGTACCACACAATTTGAAATGATGAGAAAAACGTTTAAGACCTGTCACAGAAATTAATGATTTTTCATTTTGAATTTTTTTTAAATTTCATTTTTGGTTTTTTTTTTTTTTTGCACAGAAAAAAAATTTGTTTTTCGCCCCAATTAAATATTTAAACATTCCTTAACAATTTTTTTATAAAAATAATTTCAAACATTTTAAAATTTAAATGTGTATGATGTGAAACGTTTATTTGATTTTCAGTTCAATTTGCGTTTTTTTTTTTTTATATTTTTGTATGAATTCATTTCTGCAAAATTTTTTGACATTTTAAATGACGTGAAATGAAATTAGTAATTGACTGATTATGTTAGAAATATTTCATTTTTTCTATATTCACAAAAAAAATAAATTCATAATTTATTTTTTAATAATAATTTAAAAAAAAAAATATATATATATTATTTACATTTTATTTTTTTCGTTGAAGGTGAATATATTTAAAAGAATTTATTAAGTTAATTAACAGTATAATATGTATGATACTAATATTTAAAATGAAAAAATACAATTGTGTGCAAAATATTACGTTCAGATAGACTAAATTTTTTTTTTCATGTGCATTAAGCGTTATTTTTGTACCGTACACCTCAGTTGGGTATATAATTTGGAAGATATTAATTTTGGTATGGTGTTAGGTAGCGATGTCTGCCGATTCATTCAAGTGTCTTTTGCTTTAGTTTTCTGATGAATGAGCAGTGATTTGGCTACCTTGGAATTGATAAAGATAGAATCTAATCCTTGAAAATGATAAAGATAGAAACTTAAAATTTAAATGGTTAACAGTTTATTTTTAAAATTAATCTTGGATCCCAATTCCATATGTAATAAGTAATAAGTGTTGCCGCACTTATAATTAAGGAAATCGGTTCACAAATGGTTAAATATTAAATTTGAAGTTTAATTTTTGTATTTTTTTTCAATACCAACCCGTAGCTAAAATTTCTATTCTTTACCTCAAACGGTGTAAAAGTTTCATAAATTTCGAATTTTCAGTTTTTGACCTTTTACAGCTCTGAAATAGAGAGCCATACTAAAAAGTTTTCTGAAAGGAACAATAATCTTATTCAAGCATCTAACGCCTCTAAAGTTCTTAACTCAAACAATTTGGAAGCTATAAGGGGTCTAGAATTTTGCACAAATAGATTTTCGGATGCAAATTAAACCGTTTGGCAACCCTATACATTTACTCATTGATTCTTTTAATTTATTTCCGCAATTTTAGAGAATGCAGCCTTAAAATGGGTTGGACTACAGACAAAAGTTCTTTCACGAAATTAATTTTTTTTCAATACCAACCCGTAGCTAAAATTTCTATTCTTTAAGTCAAACGGTGTAAAAGTTTCATAAACATACGGACGAACGACCAAAAGACTGAAATAGTTACTTTTCTTTCAAATTTTTTTTTGAAAATGTTCTAAACGCTATACAGTTGTTAGATTCATAAACAAAATAAATCGTTATTTTCTTCATATTTTTATGAGTATGTATTCTTATTTTATTTATTATGCACTTAACTGTAGAACACTACATTTGTACTTTTTTTATTCTTTTGTTAAAAAATTTTGTTTTTGTCTGGATCATTAGATTTGACTAAAATGCGCAATATTTTTTTTCTAAATTTTTTTTTGATACTTTTTTTAGTTGTTAATTAGCTGTTTAGTAATTAGTTAGTGAATTAAAGTATATAAGTTGCTTTTTTCAATGTTATTTAATTATTATTAAGTTTTCAGTTTTTATTAAGTTATTTGTTTAATAAGTTCTAAGTAATTCTTTATTAAGTTAATTGTTAAACTAATTACTTCGGAATTGAAAAGTGTTAAAGTAATTAATTTTAAAAAAAAATTTATATTTAAAGTTACTCATGTTTTTGTTTATTTTTTTTAATAATTTTATATATTAGTTCCACCCGAACTTGGTAGGGTTTGTGTATTTAATTCATATATTAATAAATTTTAAATGAAAAACGCGTTTATGATGAGGACTAGGTAGTACAATATTTTGATGCCAAAAAAATCAAATCAACTTAAAAACAAAAGAAAAAAAATAATTAAAAAATGTCGAATTAGTATTTCTATCTTATTTCCAAAAAATATGTTCAAAAGTTAAAGTCGAATGCAAAAAAAAAAAAGAAATAAAGCCGATTCTACTTTTTTAGCTAAGACAATGGCAATAAAATCGAATTAACAATTCTACCTAATTTTCAAAAAAATATTAAAAAATAAATAAAATAAAGTCGATTAATTTTATTATCAAGAAAAGTGAAATTGAATCAAAAAAAAACCTGAATAAACAAGAATCGTCTTTTTGTTTTAACAATCTTGCTTATAAAATTATGCAATATTCCGGAAAAAGGTAATTTTGATTCTTCCCCTGATTTTGAAGCTACCTTATGGTTTTCTTCGAAAATATTTTTTCAAGAAAGAATTCGAATTTTGCTGCCCATACCAAATAAAAATTTTAATTTTTTAAGTTATAATTCTTCTATTGATCCTTTTGAAATAAATTTTTGGATACCGTCCCCCAACTTCTGTTCAGCAAATTTCTTAAGTTCTGATTTCATTTGTGCTAATATTCTGAAATAAGGGGGTAACCCAAAATTAGGAACCAACTACAAAATTCTAGTTTATAAATATTCTGAAAAATCGTTTCCAGAAATTCTGGTTCTTAAAAGTCATCTACAAAATCAGGATATTTCCTTTTTCAGAATATTTGTATCCCTATCTGTTATACGAGATTTGTAATTAGATATATACGAGTTCGATTTGAAATCAGTTGCCCCTTTTTCGTTTAATTTATTTTTTTAAATATAATATACTGGCCGGTTACGAATTTATTTCGGTTTTTTGCATTCGACTATATCCTTTGCTAGTTTTTTTTGGAATAAGATAGAATGGTTCATACGACTTTGTTTCCATTGTTTTTGGTTTTAAAGTCGAATCGTCTTTATTTCTGTTTTTTTGCATTCGACATTATTTTTTTTCTGATGTTTGAATTCGGGACCCTACAATTGGAAGGCCGACGTCCTAACCATTACGCAATCTGTTGTATATTTTAAATAGATATCACATTTTTAGATTAGTATAAAATTTACAAAAATTTTTAATTTTTGATGCGTAGACCAATAGTTTTTAAATAAGTCCTTAATATTGTAGTTTTTATCAAAAACTAAAAAGTTACTATTTTTAAGCCTTTAAAAGTACATTGTGGTTTAAGTTCCATAGAAATTATTAACTCGATTAGTTAATATCTAAATATCCAATAGTAATAGTTTATATCATATCATATAATAGTTTAATACACTAAATCATTTTAAATTCAAATTTCAAATTATTTTTATTTTTATACCAAAATATATACAATTTTCTTAACAAATTATTTACCAGTTTTACAGAGTTCAGATTCCTTAAATTTATACAACTGTGTACAATATTTTAACTTTTCTATTACAAATTTTATAACTAACTCTAAACCTAAGGTTAGGTATTAATTTTAGTTATACTTTATTCAGTGATGTTTGAAGTACCTACACATGACATCTGACAGTATCACAAGATAAAGGACATGCATATAATAATTCTGGTAAAAATGTTACTTTCATTATAATGAGTTTATTTTTCTGAGATAACAAAGATCTTCGGTTAATAAAAGGGTACAAGATGCAATCAATCTTTTAAATTTTAAATAAATCTATTTTTATACCCGTATGACTATATAGTCAAAGGGTATAATAAATTTGCCATTACGTTTGTGACGCAGAGAAGGAGCGGGGGGGGGGGGATATAGACTCAAGTGTATGGATCGGATCAGAATCGAAAAATAAATCGATTTAGCTATGCATGTCCGTCCGTCCGTCATCACGATAACTCAAAAAATAAAGGAGCTACGATTATGAAATTTTCACAAATTTGTTTTATGTAAAAACCGGAATCGCTATTTAAATTCAGCCATTTTGGTCCACGGGTTCGAGTACCGTGTAGTATATGAGTATTATACCACACCTAACAAAGCTGTATGTTTGAAATTTTGCCAAAAGTTATTAACCGGGTGATATAATATTTATATAACGGCCATACGGGTATGCCAGAGTTGACACCGTCTACTCTACCACACTCTTCCTCGTTTTACTTAAATATGCCATACAAGCATAATATACAAAATAATATTTAATGTCTGCTTTAAATATTAAGTTTTAAATATTATTCATAAAATAATGTAATTAAATAAGTTAAGAAAATTCAATTAATACCCTTAGTACCTATATATTATAATATATAATATATCCATAATTTTCTGAATAGTATTAAAAAAATCTTCAATGTTTTGGGAAATTCACACCCTTTCTTTATCCTAACTTCTCTATAATTAAATTTGTCTAATAAAATTCTATATTTCAAAAATTTTATAATTAATGTACACATTATAGGGTATATAACAGCGAGACAACATTAATATAATTAATGTTCTATTTTATAATTGTTTTTTTTTTTTATTTTTTTTTATTTTAGTCAACATAATTAATATTACTTATATAATATTACACTTAACTAAAGTCTAAAATAAAAATACATTTAACTTTTTAAAGATAAATTTTTGAAAATTTTCCCTTCCAAAAATCCTATATACCAAAATCATTTTAATAAAAAATTGTATTAATTTTCATTTGTAATATGAATTTTCCTTTTTCCTTTTTCCTTATCAAATTTGTACGCAATTTAAAAAAAATTCCCTGTTGAATTCAAAAATAAAAACAATAAAAAAAAAAGCGAAAATATAAAATTCAATCAAAGCTCAAAGGTTCGCTTCTTTATATTTTTTTATTACAAACACACACACATATATATAAAATGTATACATAAGTTAATTAAGGAAATTAATTATAATATCTTCACACCTTTTGCTAATTTACTTTTATTTTTTTTTTAAATGTTTTTCTTAATATAAAACCAAATATAATTTTATATTTATATACAGACATATATATATACATTAAATTGCATATATATGTATATATGTACAATATAATATATAATGTAATTTATCCATCCCCCATATACAATTGACTTTAACAATTTATCTTTTGTATCTTCATTATAATCATCATCCTTTATTATACTATGGCATAACCTTTTATATTCTATTAAAGATACTGATTTATATATATATATATATATATATAAATCAGTACCTATAATATACATACAAAAACATTTAAATATAAGTACATATAATAATCATTATAATCAATATCAACATTAACATTCCATAATATGAAAAAAAAAAAATTTTCCTTAAAATATTTTAATACCGCACACCTTCACTTCACTCCTTCAACAAATTTTTCTTTCATTTTCATTTTCATCTTCTTTCATTTTCAATGTATATTATGTATGTATGTTTGTATATATATGTCTTATTATTCATGTTGAGTGGATATATATGTATATGAAAATAAAATATACAAAATAATAAAATGCTTCACCAACATCATTCACCTCATAAAATAATCTCATCATCTCATATTGTTCATAAATATATATATATATATATATATATATATATATTATATATATATCATTTAAAATTTCATCTTAATTATTTTCCTCGTTGCTGTATTATTATTTCGATCTCTTTTACTCTTAATTGCATAAATATGTTTCATATTATATACATGTATGTATGAATTTATGTAAGTATATTATTATTTTATATTTGGCGTAATTGTCTTGTCCCGAATCTCGATTTTTTTTTTGTTTTTTTATTTTTTTTTTTTGACGGGAGAATTTTTTTTTTGAAAAAAATCTATACATATATATATATATATATATATATATATATATATATATATATTAATTTGAAAAAAAATTCTTCACATCTGAAAAAAAAAATAATAAAAAAAATTTGAAATATTTTGTATCATTTAATTTGAGTTGTTTTTCCTTTTGTAGGCTGACTAACAATTTACTGACTGGGTGGTAGTAGTAATAGTAGTGATGGATGTGGTGGTGGTAGTAGCGGTAGTAGTTAGTAGTAGCATTTAACATCAGACAATTGAAAAGGAATAAATTCTTATTTTTTAATTTTGATATTATATATTATGTATATACCTTAGAGTATTAAATTTTTGTATATATATATTTTACATATTTTATAAAATATTTATGAATGTAAAAATGTTTGTATATTAAATTGAGAAAAATTTTTTCAAAAGGAGACCGTCGTCGTTTATTCGCAATTATTTCCAATATAAAAATTTTTCTCAGTGTTCAATTTTGTTTTTTGCTACTGTTGTATTTTTTTTTTTTTATACACCACTTAAAAAACTGAACGGTATCTAATTGCTATTATAAAAAAACAAGAAAAAAAAAAATAAGAAAAAAAAAAATAAGAAAAAAAAAAATAAGAAAAAAAAAGAACAGTCATAAGATGAAAAATTTTATCAAAAAAAAAAAAAAAAATAAGAAAAAAATGTGTACGAACATTTTAAGAGGACTCATTATGTTTAAGTATATTTTTTTTTTATTATTATTTATGTATATAATTGTTTGTAAATATATTAATACGTACTTATATAAGTAATACAAGATATATATATATATATATAATATATATATATATATATATATATATATATATAATTATATATTTGTATATACTTATATATTGTATAGTATGGCATTAAATCTATATTTGAATAAATAGGTATATATATATGTTTATATATATTTGTATCTATCGTATCGTACTGTATGCAACATCAATAATTAAAATTATATACACAGTCAACTTTTTCCATATTTTCTTTCACATCTTTCTCATTCTCTACTTTCAATTTTTGTAATGTTTGGAAGGAAAAATTACAAAAAAAAAAAACAGAAAAAAAAAACAAAAATAAAAAAACGTTACAGTTAAAGTATCTCTCTATAAAGTAAATTAATTTTAATGTTCTGAAAGATAGACATGTATCTACAATTATGTGTCTATAAAGAGATTTATTTCTTTATTAAATATAACAGCCAGAAAATAAAAAAAATTAAAAATTAAGTAATAACAATTACAGTTTGTTGCTTGTGAATAGAGACACTAAATATTATTGTAATATTTTTATATTACGAATCATTATTAACAAATTTATAAATGATCATATTATCAATCTTTAAAATTTGCCAAGTTGTATTGTGTGATCGTTATATCAGGCTTTTTTCAACGTAAGCGGACTAGGATAATTGAAGTACAGCTTTATATAGTATATTCGATTAGGAGACACAGGGGTAAAGGCGAGATGCCAAGGTTCGAGTCCATGTAAATCGTTTTAATTGGTTTTCTCAAGTCAGCTGAATCGACTCAGCTACCAATTGCCATTGGATCCAAATTAATGGCTTAATCAATAATTAATAACTCTATATCTTTTTAAAAAAAAAATATATTTATATTAATGAACGACCAAGTACATAAACAAATACAAAATGAAAAACCAAATAATTTAATTGAATAATATAACTCACAGATACAGGAATACTTTATAACACTATATGTAAAATCTAAGACGTTCGTACATGTTATAAGGCCTAGTACTATCTCATGTTTAAATTGTATGTGGAATTCATTTCAAATCTATTCTAATAATATCAATATAATATGTAACCCCTGTTAAAATATGTACCTGTTGAATAGCTTAACAGTTGAACAGTAAACACTTAATAAAATAATCTTAATATGTTTTCCAATTAAGATTCCAACATTTTGCTTGAACCTTGATGCTTCTAAACATTGATTTGGAAGGAACTGTTCTGATGTTCAATTATTTAATATACATATATCAGACGTACTTTAGAAGAACACTTATATAGTATTAAAATTACATATTTAAATTAAATATCTTTCAAAATATTTTATTAAATATTTTATTTTTTAAAATTTGTTTAAACAACATATTATTTATATATTTAAATTGCAACTAGTTTATAGTTGTTTTTTTAAATTATTGTATAAATAGTTGATATTCGGATTGAATAACTTTAATTCCTTGAAAAGATTTTATAAAATTATATACAAGTATATACAACTTCTAATCATATTTGTTATAATTTAAATAAGTTTACCTTGAATATCAATTTTATATTAAAAAAAAAATTATTATTTTAGAATATTGAATATAATCTCTTTAAAAGGAATCAATTTTTTTTATACCCGTATGAATATATAGTCAAAGGGTATAATAAATTTGCCATTACATTTGTGACGCAGAGAAAAAGGGGGGGTAGATATAGACTCTAGTGTATGGATCGGATCAGAATCGAAAAATAAATCGACTTAGCTATGTATGTCCGTCCGTCCGTCTGTCCGTCCGTCACCACGATAACTCAAAAACTAAAGGAGCTAGGATCTTCAAATTTTCGCAAAATTCGTTTTTTTGCAATAGCCGTCATCGTTATTTAAATTCAGCCATTTTGGTCCATGGGTTCGGGTAGCTGCCATACAACTTCTTTTTTTATATGAGTATTACTCTACACCTATTGAAGTTGGGTGTCTGAAATTTTGCCAAAAATAGTTTAGTGTAATGACCAAAGTTACTGCAAAATTTGGTTGGTCTACTGCAGAGGGTTCGAGTAGCTGCCATACAACTCCTTCTTTTATATGAGCATTACACTACAACTAATAAAGCTGGTATGTTTGAAATTTTGCCAAAAGTATTTAATGTTTATAATAATAATGATATAAAGCTTATATAACGGTCATACGGGTATCCCAGAGTTGACACAGTCTACTCTACCACACTCTTCCTCGTTTTATATATTTTTTATTTATTTAATTTTTTTTTTTCACAAAATTTAAATTCAATTTTAATAAGAAAATCTTGAACTGCTGGTTAGGTGTATAAAGAAATCTTTATGCAATGTATAATATTTTTGATTAAAGCTGTTATACAAGTTCAAAATTTATTATATCAAAAAAATTTTTAAAAGATATTTAAATAAATTTTCCAGACTGAATGGGTTTTTAAAAATATACCGAGAACAATTAAGTTTTATTTTTAAAATTTGTTGAACCCTTCCTCAATGATTGTTGATGTCATGTACAATAAGTATAACTGATAAGTAACGGTGACTCAATTTAGATAAGAAGCACTATTTAATATCTTTATATACGCAACATAGTTGCAAAATTTACCATTACGTAACACTGTAAAAGATTAGAGATAGACTCAAATGGAATTGAAAAGTTAATAGATATCTGTCCGTCCTCAAGATTTCTCAAAAATTAAAGGAAATATAAGTTTTTCGAAATTTCCAAATAGGGAAATTGAACCTGTTTACTCAGCCGGTATACGAATCGTGTTAGTATAGAACTTATATTTTCTTTTATACATAATCAGTTCTTATAAGGTTTAACGGGATCATATAATATTTATGTTACGTTCTTGGGGGTATTCTTAAGTTGACAGAGTCTATTCTACATTCTTTCTTATTTTTTCTTTAAGAAGACCGTTTTTTTGGATTTAAGTGCAAGTTTATTTTTAACAGCAAGGTTAATTCTTAAGTGTTAGCGTTTTCATTAACAGTTCTACATTTGATTTTTCGGGATCACCGTGTCCTGGAAGTTAGAAATATGATTAACGCTATATAAAAAACGTGGTCTCCGATACTGCAATGGATGCAGGGACTTAATTTCGAATTTTTTTTAATAATATCTTCAATATATATATATATAGTTGGATTAATTTCTCAAGTATTTTATTTTTAGGCAGCTTACAACTTTTCAGTTGGAAAAATTCAAAAATTTTCTCCATTTTGGCTCTTTAAAGCTTTGGGTTCGAACAATTATCATGAAAAAATGAGTTTTCTTTTATTACTACTCTAAAAAAGGTTATATAGAATTACTTTTGGGTGGAATTACTTAGACAAGTTCGTTTGTAATCTCTTTAATGAATCGTTTTGGATTTGTTTAGCAAAGAGTTAAAGTACATAATTGTTAGATTTTAATACCCCACCCAGCATTTAAGGAAAAAAACCCTTCAAAAAATATTATTATGTATCTTTAATCAAATTAATGATACTTCAAATTAATTTTCTATATACCATTACATCTTCTTTTTGTTGATACATACTACATACTTATAATGATATCCTCTTAAAATATTTTCCTCTGAATGTAATAATTCATAGCTCCAGCATCTAATTTCAATGTATATATATATATATAGTTAAACGAGTACTATACATTTTTAAGGGAAAGATATTTTGCTTTTTCATTATTTTATTATTGAGTACAAAAGTGGAAAAAATTCTTTTACTTGATGCCATTTCATAATATTTTAGACAAATAAACTCACATTACTGTCTATATATATATGAAGTATTATAAAGTATTTATAGATACAGAATCTTAATAGTAGAGTAAATTATAACATTGTTGTATTGTTATTCTATTGCTTCTGTTGATTCAATTTTTATAACAGATATTGGAGTTATTCTTATATACATATGTATGTATGTATAATTTGCTTCTTCCTCCCAGTTTTAACTTTGTTGAAAGTTGAAAAACTACCATTTTCATAATTGCACCAAATATGCCATCGTTGGTATTATTGATAAATTAAAAAAAGAAGCAAAACTCGCTTAAAATATTATTCTAAAAGGTTGCAAAAATTTACTATCTATATATACGTATATATGGATGCTATTCAAAAGGAAGTTTCAGATACAAGCATATTGCATACATATGTAATTGTTATACGAGTACATATTAAAATATATACCAAGAATCTAGACATAATTAAGTCTCTAAAGAGATAGCACTACAAAAGCATATACTTGAAATTTATAAAAGTTACGAAAATTAGCGAACAAATAAAAATTATAATATAACACAATTCCAAAATAAGGAGGAGGAAGAAGAAGAAGAATTAGAATAACTTAAGTGCGATACAAAGGCAACATTACATTAACTCATATATATATAGAACATAATAAATATGAAGAAGAAAGTGGAGGAGTCAGTGACTACTGTGCCAACTCTGGGATATCTGGGGTGCGAACAGAATATAAAGATGGAAAAATTAAGTGTCAAGTACACAACTTGATTGGACCCCATTTTAATGCATCTAAAATAAAGAAGACATGGAAAATATCCGAAACTCTTAAAAAATTTCCCTAACTCTTGCAGAAGACGAACCAGATTTTGTGAAGAAATTGGGATCAAAACTAAACTCCAAAATTATAGACATTACCTTTAAAAAAGCGAATGTCTGTTTGTTGGTAGCGTGCGGACACCTGGTTAGCTAATTATAATGTACAATTTTATATACAGGTTTTTGGGTACGGAGAAATTTTCTGGTTTAACCATTTTGCTCTAATGGACCGCCATGTTAACGCTATGGAGCAGGTATTTAAACTTTTATGTTCTAAGAAAAATGGTTTGAACGATTGACTTCAGATTTTATATAAGTTTTGCTGTTTGATAATGGAGTTGACTCTATTAACAAACTTAGAATGTGTGAAGCCATTTTGGCACGAAGCTTAAAAATATTCTGGAAGCGAGTTGTGTTCAATTCGTAGTACTGCTTTAACCCAAAAAAAATCTCCAAACAATTTTCGAGTTCCGTTAATCTATTCCGAACGGATACACACAGCTAGATCGACTAAATTTCCGATTTTAATCTGATTTACACTTAAATCTACATCTAACACATCTCATCCGCATTACAAACGTAATTCCAAATTTAATATACCCTTAAAACTACACTCGTATACTAGTATAAAAACTTAACAACGCTAAAAAATAACAAAATCATTGTGGAAGTAAAATTTTTATATGATTTAATTCATAATATACTATTTAACTTTGTATAATACTTATAAAATGTATAAAAGAACCATCAGATGAAATAAACAAAAGTATACAACAAAGCATATAACAATAAAAACAATAAAATAAGAAAAAAAAAAAATAAAATAAAAAATATGTTTAATGTTTATGACAGTTCAACGAAAAGTCTATTAAATACAGTAGCAAACTTCATTTAACATTTTCAACATTCCAGTAATAATAGCTTCGAATCAGAAAAAAACTTCAGTATAAAATATCATCTTTATAATCATTATAATCACCATCACCATCAACAACACTAACATTAGCATCATCATCATCATCATCATCATTTACATCATCATCAATATCAATATCATAATACATGTATTGAAATTAAAAATAAAGTGTGCCACAGGTCGAAGTCAAGTCGGAGGGTTGCATATGGGGCAAACGAAGATTGTATGTACAATAAGTAAATCAATTTGAGAAAAAATATATATTATAGTAGTATATACATACATATGTATGTATGAAGTATATAAATAAATGATATATTATAATAAAATTGGAAAGAGATGGAAAACATTGAAAAGGAAAATTAAAATAAAATGAAAAAACAAAGAAATTAGAGGCAATCGGTAAAAATTGTTTTTGCCATTTGAATTGCTTTTAGATTGTCATATTCATACTATATAGAAGTTCATTGTTGTTTTTTTGATAGAATGAGATGGAATAATATTTTTATGATAAATATATATTTTGTTGTATTTTGTTTCATCTTTTTTATTGCATTCAATTTTTATGTTGTTCTGTTTTCTTTTAAAAATATTTTTTCAATTAAAAAATATACGGAATCGGAAAATACAAGTTTATTAATATCAATTTTATCTATGTTTCATTTTCTTTTGATATATTGATGTATTACATACAAATTTACATACTTACATACTATATGAATGCACATATTAATGTAAAGTAAATATATATATTAATATAAGAATGCTTATATGATAATGCTTATATAATAAATAATAAAGTTGCATAGTTTAATAATACAATATTAATGTTGTGTCTATATATATAAGTACATAAATATGTTGTATACTGTATAGCCACTGTAAACAGATACTAGGGGATCTGAACAGAAGAAAAAAAGATGAAAGAAAAAAAAATTAAACGAATAATTTATATATTAAATGAAATTTTATTGTATAATGAAGTATTAATTAAGAGGTTTCAAAGTTTTGATATATGATGTGTTGTTGTAGTTGTTGTTTTTTTCCTTTTATATTTAAAATTTCTATACTGCAGTAAAAAAATGTGGTATGGAAGAAATAAAATGTGCAAGGAATAAAATACATTTTGTTAAACGTTTTATTTTTAAATTGAATTATATAAAAATTATTTAATGGATGATAGAACATATATTTTTCAAAAAAAAAAATATTTATTAAGGATTTTTTTTAAATTAGTTGTAGATATATTTATTTAATTTTGTACAAAAAGGGAAGAACACTTTAAAATGAGAAATTGAGCAGGGGTGTAGAATAAGTGACAATGTGGTAATTTAATTTTGATTATTAAAAATTTATTTTTATAAAATTGAGTTGTAAATTTAATAGGTTTAATATATATTATTTCATTTTTTATTTTCATTTTAATTATTATTTCAAACTTTAATTATTTCATTTAAATTCTTTGATCTTTTATAACAAATAAATGGTAGCAATAACATTTAAAAAAAAAAAAATTTCAATTTTCTCCGATAAGTATGCAATTTTTTTAAGTACTGCATTAAGACGTAATTTTTGAATTTTTTTTTGAAAATGTATTTATGCAAGCTCTAGTTTATACAAATTTAATAGTAAAATGATTTTCGTGATATATGGAGAACGTAGCAGGTTATTAGAAGAATTCTTCGGGAAAGAAAAGAAGTTTAAAAATCAATTTAAATAATTTATAATTATATACAAATTTCGTGAAGATAACGCAGCACAACAAAAGAAATTAATTAAACATTCATTGAATGGTTTATTAATAAATATTTAGGTATAATAATTTTTTTTCAAATTTTTAAAATTTTAGCTCCCTGTCTTTGAGAAATAAAAACTGTGTTTAAAATACCTTTTCAATTACATTTTCCAAATTAAAATTATTATATTTCTTGAATTTACCTTATGTCATTTTATTAAAATTATTTACCTACCTTTTTTAAAATAATTCAACATCAATTAATCACACTCGAATTGTTCCTTTATTACAAATTAAAATTTCGGAACGGAAGCAAATAAAAATTTTAATAGAAATAATTTTTTAGATTTTGATTAGGTTAGGATGAGAAAAGAAAATTAACAGATGGACGTTGCTTAGTTACGAATTATGAAGTTTGAAGGGAATAATTTGGATTGATATGTCAAAATCAATTAAACTCTATGTTGTAATATTATAAGACACCGCATTTTTAATACGGTTTCTCAATTCTTTTCATATTTTACTTAGAGATACATCGTCCAGCTACTGTATTAATTGCAAAATCTAGGAATGGGAATTAAGCAGGGTCATAATACACTTTGAGACTTATGACTCATATAGTGGGACAAAAGTCCTAAGGGAGTTATGATCCTGCACCTGAGAATTAAATTAAAGCTATGCAGGTATTCGTCTTATGTTAAACAACTTAAACCGGATGAGCGTGTACCAAAAATCTCGATTAATATTTCGATAATAATATTTAAAATAAAAAAGTAAAAGATAAACTAATGCCAGTATATTTAACGAGTGCAAGATTTACAAAACTATTATTTAAGAAGTATGTTAGAATGTAATAATATACTATATAAATAAAATAAATTAAAGATTCACTTAAAAACATACTTCTTAAACTTTTATCTGACGTAAATACTAAACATAGATATTATATACGTACATTATAATAGAAGAGGTTTTTTTTCTAAGTCAAAAAAACTCAAGGACTATTAATCCTTGAATGTTTATTTTATTACGTAGTGTTTCTCTACAGATTAAATGTCAACCCTTAAATCTTTTAAATAAAGTACTTAATGTACCTCATATTAATTTAATAAATAAAAAAATTGAATTAGCAACAAAAACTAAAACCTAAGGCTTTTAAAAAAAAAATACTCTTCAACAAAAAAAGTAAGTAAAAATGAATTATTATATCAAAACTATATATATATATATATATACTTGAAATAAATTTTAAATCAATATTTATGATAATTCTAAAAGGCAATGAAATATTTATGACATTCTCATAATGTCTCATCATAAAGTAACATATAATATAGAGTATTCACGTAGAGTAAAATTTTTTTACCAATTTTTTTAAAAAATATTTTTCGTTTTTACTCAGTACTCAAAAATTATTCTCATAACAACTATTTTTACTTAAAAATTGAGAATAATTTGTTTTTAAACTCATAAATAAAAAAAAATTCTTCTCAATTTCTTGTTTTGAGTATTTATTAATATACCTTTAAAAAACTATATGAAGGGTATATACATACATACATACATATTTATTTTTATACATTATTCTTCTTATTCCATATAAAAGTATGAAAAGCTAAATCTATACTGCATGCATAGTGTATAGGTATATTAACACATATAAAATATTTAAGGTCTTTTTACTTTTTTTTCGTTACTTTGATTTGAAATTAAAAAAACTAAATAGAGATTTTACATCTTTTATTGATGCATGTGTGAAATATGAAATTAAAACAGCTAAGTGTATTTTTCGTTCTTCTTGTAAATCAAAATAGAAAAATTTATTTTCATATTTATTATTTGTAACTTTTGATATTAATGTTGAATGAATGTGCGACAGACAAGCTTATTATTAAAAGTTGTATGGCTTGTAAAATCATAAATAATCTTATCATTTTAATAAGTATATATAAGAATTTTACGTTTAAGAAGAATTTAGTTCGTTATTTTGATTGACTCAAATTTTTTTTTTTAAAATTTAAATGGACATGAAAGGTAAAAATATAAAATTTAATAAAATTTCAATATTTTTTTAAATAATTCTGTTTTATTATTAATTCTTAAGTTAGTTAATAAAGGAAAAAGCCAAATGGAATAAGTATTGCATTACATTATTGAAAAATATATAATATTTTATATTCCATTCGGCATAAAAAACCCTTATAGCAAAAAAAAAATATAATATAAAATATATACATAGGTATAAACAAAACAAAACAATTCATTGACTAAAAAAAATTATCGAAAACAAACAAAAATATTCATTAACTTAAATTTAGTTATTTACATTCAATATTTACAAAATTATATTATGATTAGGTACTTCAATCGTGTTCATCCAATTTTCTCGTTCATGAAAAGAAAATAATATAGGTATCAAGTAAATTATTCAAAAAATAAAAATTATTTTAATAAATAAGTATTACAAATTACATACAAAAATTTATTTGCTAAATCTATAATGAGAAAAAATTTTTAAACAACAGACAAATAGACAGACAGACGTACAAACATATGCAGACAGACGGACGGAAATAAACAGACAAATAGACAGACAGACGGATATTATGAAATATATTAAAAATAAGTTATGCATTTAATATTTTAATTTTACTTTGATTACTCTCAGCTTTTTTTTCGTCATTTTTTAAAAGCTTTTCCCTTAACCATTTTGCTTGCTTTTTTAGCAAAAGATTAATTAGTAACTCTAAAAACTTTATTTTATGCGTGTAGCATTCATCATTTTCCCTAAACCATGTAGGATATTTATCAGATTTTTTTGTGGCTTCTAAACAACATAAAAATATATTTTTCCTTAAATTTTTTTCATGATAATTTTCATAAAAATAGTGATCAAATATGCTCATATGAAATTGTGTAATTTCGAAAATTTTTTCGGTTGGAGCTTTCAAGTTCAGGATTTCTGATTCATTTTTATAATTTTTTTGATAAATAAATTGCTCCGAATCAAGCAATAATATATCATTAGAATTTTTTAAAAATGAAGAAGTACATTGATCACAAGAAATTTTTTTTATCAATTTAAAGATAACGTAGCCACAAATGTATCTTTCGGCGTTATTTGAAACAATATTTAACTCTTCAGTTTGATTATCCTCTAAAATTTTAGATTGAAATCCCTCTAAATAATTATTAACTAAATTAGTTAAATCGTCATCAATTTGATCATTTGAATCCGAATCATCTTGTTCTAATTGATAATCCTTTAAATCGTCTATATTTAAAAATTCAGCGTCATCTTCTTCACAGTTAGAGCTTTCAAATTTATAATTAATTAACTTATCAAAAATCTAAGAAATCCTATCAGTAAATTTTTTTGTTGAAACTAGAGTTTTAATTGCAGCAGCAACAGAATTACTGAAAATTTGAGTAGCCAATCGCACATTCATTTTTTCAAATGAATTAGGAAAGATATGTTTTTTTGAAAGTTTGGGACACATTTTTCTATTATTATTTTGTTCATGGAAATAGAGGCAACGAATAATTTTAAAAGAAACCTCACCATCATCTGTATTAAGGTCATATTTAAGAAGGGTGTTGCGAAGCGATTTTATTAAATGCACTGGATCGTAAAGAGCAAAAATTTTTTTTTCTACTTGATTGAAGTTAAAATAAAAAAAGGGTTTTGTTTTTGAAACGCCTAACATATTAAAACACTTCCTATTATTAGCACCCTGATCACATATGACGGCCCTAACATTAATACCTAAATTAAAAGCTGCACCTAAATTAATATATAAAATGTTTTTAAGATCTTCGCCACTAATGCCCTTCTCTGTGGCATAAAAACTAAGAACATACTTCCAATTATGTACTAATCCCCTTAGGAGAAAAACACAAACGTATTTTGCAACGCTTTTCGTTCTTTTAAAGCTATAATCCGAAAAACCACTAATTTGATCCAATGCACTATTATAGTTAAGATCCCTTCTAATACTAATTTCATCGAAAACTAATACTGCTTCCTTTTCAAGAGAATTTTTATTTGAAAATATAATCCCTAATTCATTAATATTCTTTTCATTAAGACCTACATTTAAATATTTAATAGGGATCCACCTATTAAGGGAACTAAAATGGGGTAAATTTAACTTTATCGCATTCTTTAAAAATAAATAACCTTTTGGAGAACTAAAATGTATATTTAAAGCTACCTTTTTTTCATCTTTTGACCATATCTTTCCATTTTTGAAATTCATTTTTAAAAAAGTTTTGGCATCGTTTGCTAAATGAGACTGCCTATCAATTGTATTAGATAAAGAATCCTGCTTTTCCTTTTTTATTTTTAATTGTAATTTCCTATTCTGAATTTTTAAATACATAATTTTTTTTTTTAAATAAACATTTTTTTTTTTTATATGACCTAATGTTTTATGACATGTGGAAAATTTTTTAAAATAAAAATTTTCTTTTTTTTGGAATTTCAAACAATGCCTACAAAAATTAATCGACAATTCATTTGGAGACACCGTTCGAATGTTTTCTAAGGGTACTTTTAAATTTTCTAAATTTTTTTGACTATAAACTTTAATATTTGAGTTATTATTAAATGTTTTAGAAAAAATATTTTCTTTATTAAAATTTGAAAACTCTTTTGACTGAAAGTTTAAATTAGATAGTGGAGTTATAGGATTGATTTCAATATTATTATGTGGCAAACACAAACTTGGAAAAGCTCCCTTTTTTAGTTTTCTCCCTAAAAATTTTTTCTCGAAATGGTCTTCGCAAATAAATAATTTTTTTGTTTTTAAATTTTCTATACTTACACTACATGCCGATACCCACATTTCGAATAAATTTTTCTCTTTTGGAAATTCATACAGCCTACCGTCAAAATTACGTCTACTTCTATTGCACACTATGCAAGGGGTACCATTCTTACGGTAATCTGCTTTTACGTCCTTAAACATTCTTCATTTAAAACATGCATAAAGAAAATGAAGGAATGACAAAAGGAATAAGCAGAGAAAATAGATATTTCTGACAATGCGGAATATATCTATCAGGCCGAAACGCTAATTTGATGTTCAGAATTTAACCAAATTTAAGTATATTTATAAAAAAAAGTTTATTATTTTATAATAATACATCAAATACATAATAATCATAAGATTATTACATAAAAGACATAAAGTATTATAATATTTTTCAGAAGATTAATAGACAAAATTTTTACATGGCTTTATAAAAATATACCGCATTGTTTCAGATGAAGAAAATTAGAACATATAAAAATGCAAGGTGTTTCATGAGTAAAGTATTTTTTATTCCTAAATAAATGTAGCAATTAAGTTTACTTTTAAAATTCATAATCCAAATTTTTTTTTACATGTATGTAGGTACATACATATTATTATGATTACTATTTCTAATGTAACATCTTGCATGATAAGTTATAAGAAAAATGCAATGAAATTTAGAGAAAAGCTATAGTAAAAGCAATAAGCTATGATGTGACAAGTTATACCTCGTAATTACACGAAATTTTGGGGGATATGAAAAAAAATTTTTAACTGGAAATTCAAATTTTGTAAAAAAAAAAATTTCGCAAAAATATGTAATTACAATAAGAATACATAAAAAATACATCAAAAAAAAAATAGAGAAAAATATCACATAAAAAAAGTTACATTTACAAAAAAATATGTACACACATACATTTTTCTTAACATTCATAAAAATATGCATAAAAATGTAAATATGTGAATATGTACATACATATACATATACTCTTCATATAATATCATATGATAATACTCAAATTATGAAGAATTTTTTTTTTTCTAGAGCTTAAAAAAAATTCTTCTCAATTTTTATGTAAAAATATTTGAGTTTTAAAATTAATTTTGAGTGTTGAGTAAAAATGGGACTGGATATTGAGTAAAATGGGACGGGATTTTTAAAAAGAAATGACTAACGAATTTTGTTCTACGTGAATACTCTATATATATGTTACTTTATGGTCTCATATATATATATATATATAAATACAAACGATTTAACGAGTTGTAAAAAGAATTTTTATTTTCCCCTTATTTAAAAATAAAAGCGAAAATTTTTTTTTTATTTAATATTAAATTGCAATTTCTTTCAATATAAAAGTTGTTTTTTTTTTATTATTCTTCTTTCTTATTTCCCTCTCCCTTTTCTCTTTTCCAATTTCCATTTAGCGCAAAAAAATAATAACAATTCTTTTATTTTTAATTTTTTTTTTTGCTGCTTAAATTCTTTTCTTATATTTTTTTTTTGCCCTAATCCAAATTCAGATCATCAATCCATTTAACCCTCCACTTAATAAAAATAAAAACTATACACATCGTATTATAAATATATACAAACACACGTACACTTATAATCTCTTTTAATAAATAAACAATTAAAATGAAATTTTTCTCAGTATAATCAATTATGACAGAAAAATGATGAACACACAACAAAAATAATAAAAAAAAAAAAAAAAAAAAACAACAACAACAAAAAAATTAAAATAAAAAAAACTACTTAAGAAATTGTAGAGTGTTGCGGGAGTCGATTAACTTTGTATAAATTGCTTTAAAATGTTTTCAGAAGTTCTTTTTTACTTAAATATAACAATAAAAAAAAACTAAAAAAAAAACAACAACAACAATAAGAAAAGAAATTCTTTTATACATATAACAAATTTTACGAGAAATGTTGATTGGTATGACTCGACTCAAGAGAGAGAGAGAGAGAATTTCCATTCCTTAGAACAGAACACAACAAGTCATACATTTTCTTTAATAGTGATTACTGAGTAATGAGTACTGACTAGACTACTGCGAGTATTGAAATAAAATTATTGAAAAATATTGTATATAAACTACATACTCAGTACATATTATATATTATTGTATTATTGAAAAATATATATATACAAATGTACATACTTAAGGTACATTAATGTCATATTAAAAAAAAAAAAAAAAACCAAAATAAAAAACAATAAAAAAAAAATAAAAAAAAAAATTTATGAGTGAATTAAGTATGTAAAATGTATGAAAGAATGTTATACAATAAATAGATTTGTATGAAACGGATCATTGAACAAAAAATATGTTTGATATGAATGTGAATGAAAAAAAAAAAACACCCATTTAAAAATAATATGAGTTGTATTGTATGTTACTTGTTGTTGGAGATATTTCGTATTTCTTTTGTTGTTGTTTTTTTCATATACTGTGTGCAGGCTACACTGTGTTGTGTATAAGAAAAATTATATGAGTAATTGATGTGATGTGTGTTGTTTTTTTATTTTTTTTAATTTGTTGTGTGTTCACAGTTCGCTATTAAAAGTTGAAAAAAAAAACTGAATAGTAAAATCGTCATCAGTCAGGGGGTGTTCTTTAATATTTTTGAATTTCTCAAACGATACAATTATAAGATACACGACAATTTCATTTTATCTATAATTTTTTTTTTTTTAATTTATTTGTCTATATTTATAAGAAGAGAAACATTTTCATATATTATTATTATTATTTTGTATGTTCATTGTAACGTATGTATGTAAATCTATATGTTAAATACATATTATAATATATAATATATTTAATAGATTTCGACCAAAATGATGTTGATAAATTGATATTGATAATTGTTTTTTATTGTGTGTAAAAAAATGATGACTAATGTTGATTAATGTTATTGATTATTATGATGATAATATAGTTATGATGATGATGTTGTTGATGTTGATATTGATGTTGATATTGATTATGATATTTTAAGAATATATTATTTTATATACATATATATAGGTATATTTTTTTTTTATTATTATTTTGTTTTTATATTTTTGAGATATTCAAAGAAGAAGGTAAATATCTTGTTTTTCAGTTGTAAATTGACGTTTGAGTTAGTAGCGTTTCTACTACATTATCTATTAGATACTCTTGTTTTTTTTTTTTAAATGTTAGTGGATTCTGAATTATTAAAAAAATATTCTTGAGTGTGTTTTTTATTATTTTAAAAGTATTTTAATAGAACGTATTTTTTTTGTGTTTTGATAAATTTAGAATAAAAAAAAAACAACAACAAAAAAAAAATAAAAAAAAATAACAACAAAGTAAAAGAAAAGTGTATGTTTATTTTATTTTAATTCTTATTGGAATTTTCATAATTTTTTGTTTTGTTTTTCTTATTTTTTTTTTTTTGTGATTTGATTGTTTTTTATTTTTTTTTATATTCGCCATTCGCTATTTAAATACATATTTCTATACCTATGATAATAAATTATATTTTTGTTATTTTGAATGGATTTGATTATTATAAATTACATTAAAATTAGAGGTATTATATAATTACTTATATACAGTGGTGTGCTGGAGCCGGCTCGGTTCGGCTCGCGCGAGCCATTTGTTGGCAATAAAAAAAAATCGCCGAGCCGGTTGTTAAATTATTTGGATTGCCATATAGAAATTAAAAATTAACCAAATAAATGGTTAATTATTTATTTTTATGGTAATAAGCTTTAATTTTTGAATTTGATAATAAAAATAAAAATATTCAGTTACCTGATACAATTTAAAAAGCTAAAAAGATATTAAACACTGTTGCAATTAGTAGTTCAGAAACTGAAAGAGGTCTTTGCTTAATGAATTTAATAGTAAAAAACTAAGAACTAGTCTCACTGTCGAACATATATCAAATTTAATGACAATCAATTTATTGGGGAAGTCAGTTGTAGAATGGGATGCGGTTCAATTTGTTGTAATTTTTTGTTTTAAAATATCTTTAATGTTAATATCGTTCTTTTTTTGATATTTATACAATTAAAAACAAAAAATGCGAGCCGGTTGTTACCGAGTTACCAGCACACCCCTGCTTATACAAACATCTTTATATATAATTAAGGAAGTAAGGTACAGTGCGAGAACTGAGGTACATTTATGATATTTAATGTGGATTATGATTGATAATGATATTGATATTAATATAATGAGTGAAAAAAATGCCAAATGCGCTTTTGTGAAATATAACGGGGGATGACAGATGAATAAAATGTTTATTGAAATGGAAAACTATCAGATTAAAAAATAAAAGAATTTAATAATTAGATGTTCCTAAACATATGCTTAAATAAATTCATATTTTATTCCTTGATATTAATAAAATATAACGGGAGGGAAAAAAAGATACCGTTATTTTACCGGAAAATTTTTATGTTTTTCCTATTTAGAAAATTTTATTTTATCCTTTGATTCTTTTGTTGTTACTGTTATTTTATAAGATTTTAAAAATGAAATGTTAAGTTATATATAGGTACTTACGTACATAAATGGGTACTTATACTTTCTTACATACAAATAAATATTAATAATTTTTTGAGAGGGAAAATTTTCCCCGTTAATTATAAATAAAATAATAATATAATAGAAAATTTTAATAAATAAAAATTAAATTAAAAAAATTTTAAAAATAAATACAAATAATTACAAGGAAACAAAAGAAAAATAAAGACAGGAAAACAAATTTTTAAAATAAAAATATTACAGGTAAAATATAAAAAGCAATTAAAATTTAAAATATAATATAAAATTGAATTTTTTTTTGTTGTAGGTATTTTCCTTACCTATCTATAGATTTATATGTGTACATATCTTATATTTATATATTATATGAATTAATTATTACATTATTGTCATATATTTTAAGAATTTAATATTTAAAAGAAAAGCAATTAAAAAATTTTTTATTTTTTATATATTTACATTGTATATCATACGTAGGAATTATTTATTATTATTATATATATATATATATACAATATAACACATGTATTACATATATATATATCTAAATAAAATGATATTGACTGGAGACGTATGTAGGAATAGGTATTGAAGTATTGAATAATTAAATATAAATATTGAGTACTTTAGTAACTACCAACATTCAAAAGTTTATAATATTATAATATGCAATAGATATGAGCAAAAATTGAATATTTAATTTGATTTAAATAAATCTGGAGATATTTTATATTTATTTTAATTTATTTGGAATTTATTTTCTTTAATTTAAGTAATAAAATTTATTTATTTATAAAAAGTTTCTTTCAATATATATATACAATGTGATAAGGCGGGGTGGGTGAAGCATGTGCCTTTGATTTTCAAGCATTTTAGGAATTTTGGATTTTTAGGAAAATAATATTTGATCACTAAAAGGGTTTTTTTTTTTATATCAAAATGTTATAGGGTATTTTTCCAATTAAAAAAGTTTTTAACCTGTACGGGATTCGGAATTGTACTTTAGTGGGTGATAAGCTGGTAGGGATTTTATTAATTAATTTAATACGCATTTAATTAAATTAAAATAATATGTAGCACCTAAGCCATATATAATAAGTACCTACCATACATTTGAACTTTTTAATTAAATTTAAAATACTTGAATCCGACTTTTTCGTGATATTAAGAGACAAACAATTTATACACAATTTATATTATATTAAGTATTTATTAAATTAAAAATTAATACATTCAACTATATTTTCATTAATAGTTTGCTAAAAGTTAATTCAAAAAACACAGACAATGTTAAGTGCTTAATTGGAATGTTCGCTTTAATATAGCTGATATACATAATATAAATCAGGAAAACAATTAATTTTATTTTCAAGTTGTTTTCACACCGTTATTTTCAACTTGATGACATTTTCTTTAATTGATCAAATAGTCAAAGGTCATTTAAACTATATATATATTAATAAAATATTATATGAATCATTAATTTATTATTTATTTGATAGATATATAGAAAATGCGTTTAAATAGGTGGAACATTTTAAAATTTAATATTTCTATTATGTTCAATACAATTTATCTTTAAAAAAAAAAAATAAAATTGTTGCAAGATTGTTATATACTTAAATAGCTACGAATATATAATTGATATTAATAGATTTTATTTATATTAATTATATAATATGTATTTATAATTTTATTATACCTTTTAGACTAAAAATGACATATTTTAAATTAATAAACAATGGTACTTAATTTTGCAACTTGTTTAAAGTATATTTGCTTATAATATAAACATACTGTTTTTAAATTAATTCATTTGTTTTGCATATTAACTGATTTTCGGAAAGATTAAATGTTCGAATAGTCAGATTCCATGATGAATTTATAAATTAATTACAAAGTATTAAAACGTGCGCTCCTATTAGTATGCAAGTATATGTGAATTTAATATTATAAATAAATAGTAAATGAGTTTAAAAGTTATATCTATGTGCCATGTTCAAAAAATTTTTCTTAGCGGCTATAGACGCAATTGTTCGTAATTGTGTTAAACGAAGGTAACTTGTATATACATATATATTGATACTGATTCAAAATTCCTAGTTAAATATAGATAGATTTTTTTTACAAATTTTTTAAAAATTATATATGTATTTAAATTTCTTCGTAAAATTAGTTCCGAATTTTTCGGAAAATTTTTTTCGAATGTAATAAATTTGACTGAAGCATATCAAAATATTAGTCTTTTCTTTATTAAAGTTTAAAATATTAATTTTAAATAATAACTTAAACAGATACATAGTTTATTTAATGATACTATATAAAAAGGAAATTAATTTTAAATATTGTCATATACTTAAATTGTACATTCATATATGCATATATATATATGCACATTGCATATACAATGTAGTTAAATAAAATTCATTTTAAATCAATCATTCAATTAAAAATAATCATATATACTTATAAATAAATAAATAAATACAGTTATAAAATATTTTTAGATTTATGGTGCATAATTGGATAACATTTAAATATTTTAAATTTTATTATTGATATATATATATAACGTATATATTTGATATATTTCCATAATATATAATAATATATAACGTATTATAATATATGTATTATAATATAATGAAGTGAATTATTCCAGTGATTTTTTGTCATTAAATTATTTGCAAAGAACATAAAATTTCTATATATATATTAGATAGAAAATATATATATATAAATATAACATTTATATAAAATATAAATTTTATTGTGATTTTAATGTTATATGATTATTATTATATTACGGTATTCTATAATACTACTATTGTTATAAAATGATATTATTATCTATAGATATATTATATCTATCTATAAATATTTTCTTAAATATAAAAATTTTTACGTACATTTTCATTTGTTTTTTTTATTCTTAATTTTTTTTTTTTTTATTTATTTCTTTCTTTTGCAATTTTATTTTTTTAATGTTTTTTTATTTTATTTTATTTTATTTTGTCAAGTCAGTACTCTTTTTGTACATTTTTGTAGTTCTTTACTTCTTTGTATCTTTTTTTTTTTAATACTCAGAGTTTATACATTATTAAAATTAAAACAACAAAGTTCTATGGTATATATGGAAAAAAGTATAAGTACAAGTCAAAGTTTTATATATATATTATTTTTATTATAAATAAATTTTATATAAATGTATATACATATATATATATATTTCAATATTATATATACAATTTATTTAAGATATATGAAGTGACATAATATGATGGCAATATTAAATTGTAAAGAAAATATAAAATATGTATATATATATTTTTTTTTGTCTGCCTTTTTTTATTATTAAATATGCATATTTATTATATAGGCATTAAAATAAGATATATATATGTATATATATAAAAATATTTTTGATTTATAAATGTATATTTGTATAATATATAAATAGATACATATAAATAATATACGAATAAATTCAATTTAAATTATAAATATTTTTGATTCATATGTATTTTTTATAACTATACACATATATATATATACATATATATAAATCAATCAAAAATGAAAATGTTGTATCTTTAAATTTTATATTTGATTAATGTTATATTGTTAAATGATTGCTTGTTATAGTGATAAATTTGTTTTGTTATTTATAGTTAGTAGTCGTCTATTTTTAATAACAAAAATAGAAAAAGTTATTAATAGGTATTATAGAAATTAGAATATATATATTTTTTTTAAATAAATTAAAATATTACAATTTATTAATTTAGAAAGTTTAAATATTGAATATACTATAATAATTTTATTTAATATTTGTATTATTAATAAATGTATTAATTAAAATAATATATTATATTTTTTTAATTAAATTATTTCAAAATAACATTTTAATAAATATATATTTTTTGTATATACAAATACCTATGTGCCTTTAATTTATTATCAATTATTATTATATAATATACCTTATATACCTAATAATTATTTCAAAATAAATCAATTTAGATTTAATTAACGTATTAATTTTAATATTTCAAGTCATCAGGCGGTTTTTTGTTTTTTTAATTTAATTTTTAATGACGTCATAATTGCAAATTAATTTATTATTTTTGGAATTATTAAAATATATTTTTTGAAAACAAAATTATATTTTAAATTGTGACAAAATTAAATTCTCTTGTCAAAATTAAAAAAAATCCGGAAAATTTATTTTAATAAGTGATTAAAAATTTAAATACAGTATCTATATATAAATGATTTTGAATTTAATTAAGATAATTAAGAATTGAAGGGGAATTGTTTTTTTTTTTTAAGTTTTAAATTAAAATTAATATTAAAAAAAAAAAGATTTATATCTATTGAACACGTTAAATTTATTATCCAGCTAATATACTCGTAATTTAAATATATATTTTAATTAAATTGAAATAGAGAATGCAAGTCATAGTGAATATAATATGTATTCAAAACACATTCTTATATTGAATAAATTAATATGAAAATTAATTAAAAACAAATATTTAAAATTAATAAATTCAATAAATTTAACAATGACTACTGAAAATAAAATTTTTTAATATAATTTATCAAATATAATAATCATTTTAAAAGTTTTTTAAGTTAATTGTCAAGTACAGAAGGCGCCATTGGAGTGTCTTTAAAATGATACACAGTGTTTTTTTTACTTTCATTGAGGAGGATATAGGGCTTCCACAAAGCTATTGTATTTAATTCTATTTTATTGCTAGCACCTTGATTTGTGTCCACTTTTTTTCATGCTTCTTCGATTTCTTTTACCGATAGTACTTCATGGTCGGAATATCCTACACATAATGCATAAGACTTATCTGTTCACGAGTTTTTTAACTATTTACTCCGTTTTTTTATCTTTTGATAACATACAGCAAGATTGATTTTAAGGATGTTTCGGAAATCCTAAGTTTTGTAGCTGTGTTAATTTGAGGTGATCCCCATATCTTCCTTATTGGATCACCCTCTTACCCCATATCACCCTCTTACTCTCTTGAATTCATATTTAGCCTCTTCTAAGACTCCGTCCTCGGTTGTATAATTATTCACCCCAGATAGTTTGTGTATGATCTATTCAATTATCGATGTGTTGTGGTAAACATAGTAAGTTCGGTAAAGTTCATAAATGCATATATATTCTTTCAACTTTACTTTATTCTCTAAATTCTACAACCGATACCATCCCAATTGTCATAAAAATCAAAATTTCACAACCGAATAATCTTTCAATTTAAAATGCTTCAATTATTTTATTGTTTAAAATCTCGAAGTACTGTGTTGTTCATAAGCCACAGGTTAACTATTAAATCAAAAAGTATCTAAAATCTTTTAAAATACTTTATAATAAAAATCCTTTCACAAAAATTATCTCCCACAAGGTGTTCCAAAAATTTTATTTTCTAATTGCATTACAAACCTTCAAAATTTGACTACTCAAGCGCATTTTTAAATCATATATATATATAAAATTTATAATTCAATCAATCCAATTAGGAAATAACTCTATCTACATCTTCTTCTACTAATATTTAATGACGCTTACTGTTGACAAATTTTCAAATGTCGTTTTCCTTTTAATTATAACCGTTAATTGCACAATTTATAAAAAAAAATTATTTATAAATCATTTAAGAATTTAATAAAATTAAAAACAAAAGAAAGAAAAATAAAAAAAAAAAACCCCAAATAAAATAAAAAAATACGAGTAATATAAAAGAAATTAAATTACAGTAAATCTCAAATTCATTTCTCCCTAATTATTAATAATATTTATCATGCAACAATTTAATATTCCATTGCGCAAGAATATCCTCATTTTTTATTTTAATTTTTTTTTTTACTACTCTCGTATATTATATTTTCTTTTTATTTTTTTTCTTATTATTATTGTTTTTTTTTTTATTTTTTTTTTTTATTATTATTATTATATAAGTGAAAATAAATATTAAATGGTTTTATAAATGGATACAATTTGGATTTAATAGGTCCCCTTTGGTGTTAGTCGATATATGACGATAATGTTGTACGGTTGATTCTTGAGTAAAAAATAAAAAAAAAAAAACAACAAAAATAAAACAATAAAAAAAAAACTAAAATTTAAAAGAGACAGAAAAGTTGATAAATAATATTTTTATTATTTCTTTTGTATTGTACTTTGGATTTTTCTCTCATTCACTTTGTTTTTTTGGAAAATCCAAAATAACACTCATCATATTTTAGAAGAATACATATATTAAAAGAAAACGGGAAAATTTATAACGTGAAAATTGATGAAAACTGTTATAATAAATAAAAAAAAAAAAAAAAAATAAGAAAATAAAAACAAAAAAAATTTATTTGAAATTCTAAGAAAGATAAGAAAGAAAAAGAAGGAAGAAAAATAGAAATAGAAAATTGAGTAAAAATAAAAAAAAAGAGAATGAATTTTTTTATTTACTAATGTTGTTGTTGTTGTTTTTTTTTTTTTTTTTTGGAATTCATTCAGTTCAGAGGATAATTTGATCGGTGCTTTTGATGTCATCATTTTTTAAATTTCTTCTATACACATAGACATACAAACATATGTCATATGGAAATGTCGAATGTTATACATTTAAATTAAATTAAATTGAATTAAAAATTTTTTTTTAAATATAAAAAAGTTCTTAATATTAAAAAAAAAAAAAAAAAAAACAAAAATAACAAAAAAAAAAAAAATTAAATAAAATCTTACCAAAAAAAATAAATAATAAATAAAGTTAATTAGTGTTAATTATTAATTTGAAGAGAATTAAAGTGTGATTTGGAACAATTTTTTTTTTATTGTGTTTTAATTAAAAAGTATTTTCTACTCTAAACTTAGTTTAATAAATTAATTTAAATTAAATTATTAATTTATTATTATATTTAAAATTATTAAATCAAAACACAAATCTATTTAAAAAAATTTACAAATAGAATTTACCACATAGAATTTAAAATACACAAAATTTAAATTATTAAAATAATTTAATTATAGTTATTTAATTTATATAAAATTTGTATCTAAATAAATAAATACTAAAAGAATATTTCTTAAATTTAAAAAATTTTCATAAGAATTGAATTAAAAAAAAAAATAAAAAGAATTATTAAGTTGAGAATTAAACAATTACTTAGTCATTAAATTACTGATATATATAAATTACTTTAATACTAATTTAAAACTATAAGAAAAAAATGTTTAAATAAAAATCACTGAACTTTATACGAAATATTAAATTAAATCTTGATTAATATGACAAAGTGAAAATATTAATAAAAATTTATTAAAAATAAAAAATACAATAAATATATTAAATATCAAATTAAATATAAATATTAAATTAAATGCAAAAGTGTTAATATATATCTTTAAAAAAGTGATTACTATAATATAAATAATTTCTAAATAGTATTAATTTATTAATAGTTTATTAAATTAAAGTGAATTCACGTATAAGTATATTAATAATATGTACATATAAAAGAAATAATATAATAACGTTTTTATTAAATTAATACATATTAAAATAATTAAAGTGATTTTTAAAAAAATAAATAAATTAAATTTAATTATAAAATTTTGTCACAAATTTGGAATATACATCGATACCTAATTAATAATTACTATATAAATAAATACACAAAATAAAAACACGTTGATATTATATAGTTATTCAAATTTTAAAAAGGAAATATATACTAAATTAAAATCTTAAAAAACTTAATTAATTAAATTATAATTAGAAATAATAATATTAAAACATATATATATAAATCGGAAATCAACATTATATATTTTGTAAGTACTTTAATTAAATAAATATTTTAAATAATTTAATTGTTTTAAGTTATACTAATTTTTAATTCATATATAATTATATCTATAATTTTTATTCCTTTTTAATTAGTAATTACTAATTAATTACTAATTAGTATAATTACTAATTACAAATTAAATTTAAAATATATAAGTATATATAGCAAATAAATTGTTTTTTATAATTAGCTACCAGTTGTTTTTAATTTAAATGAATCTATAGTGAAGTTTTTTTAATTACGAATACGATTGCCGTCGGTAAATGAATTTTTCTTATGTCAATCTTATGTAAAAATTAAATAAAAATAAATGAAAATAAAAAATTTTAATTTAATTGATGATACAGAAGGTGATTTTAATACTTTAATCTCTTTGTAATAATCCTATTCAACGTTTCTAAATTAAAATACTAAAAATGTTTCATCAACTTCAAGATTGCATTTAGCTGCACTTGCGAATTTTAATTTGGTTTAACAATTAGGACATGTTTCAATTACTAAGATATAATAAAACTATTAAATAAATAAAATGAAATTATTTTTTTAATTAGACGCACTTACGTATGTATTTTTTTTTTTTTTTAATTTAATTACACTAATAAATGTAATTCAAATATTATTTCGATTAAGTACAATAAAATACAAATTATCGATTTACACGGTTAATGGTTCGTACAAAGAAAAAAAAAACAGAATAAATCGAAATTACATTAAAGTGTGACACAATAAAAAAGAAAGTTCAATCACTTAAAAAAAAATTACATTATATTCAGACATTAGTCTTTAAGAAATAAATTTGATTAGTTTCTTTAATTGGTAATAATTCTTTTAAATATATAACTTTTAAACATTTTTCTTTTAAAGTTGCGCTGATTATTTTTTTGACTTAATCGATATAACCGATTTATTTTGACATAACCGTTATATTTTCGATTAATCGAAATATTTTTTTTGGGATATTCGTATCTTGTGAATAACTTGTTATTCTCTTGTAAAGCTATTACATACTCGATATATAATGTTTTCCTATCATACATTTTCGATTTTGATAGTAGTTGTAGTTGTCAAAAGTAAACAAGTTGTGTATAGTATGAACCGATTTTGATAGCAGTTGTCAAAAGTAAACAAGTTATGTATAATATAAACACAAAATTTTTTTAAACATGTTAGCTTCTTTTTTTAACACCCATAGTGTGAATAAACTATTATGAGGGGATTACATTGTAAGTAATGTGTATCGTGCAAATCAATGGATACGGGTATTTAAAAATAACTATTATATGATTTTTAAATATAATTATCGCATCAATCAAATTATTTTCGATAAAAGTCACCCTTATAAAGAATCAAATTTTATATTATGTACTTACATACTTAATTAATTTTTTTTACAAAATTTATTTTTTAAATCAAAATAGAACACACTTTATATATTGAATTATTTACACTGTTTAAAAATTGTGTAGGTAGGTATATATTTATTTACTATTGTCCTTGATAAATATGGAAAAAAATTTAAAACCTCCCTTTAGACCCTTCTTGATTACACAGAAATCACAATATACGTATATATAAATGTAATTTTAATCTACTATATTGTAAAAATAATCAATCAATAATCAAACATTTCCTCTCTAATCTATAATAGAACAGAACACATTTTTGTTCTGTTCTATTGTATATATATACAAAAAAAAAAGTGGTGTTTATTTGATTTTTTTTCATTTTTGTATATATACATATTTATTTATGTAAGATAAAATGTACGTAATTGTAAACAGAATTATAATAGTTATTATTAATGTTATTGACGTTGCACGTTACTTTACATTAAAAAAAAAATTTAAAAACTTTTTTTTTTATTATTTTATAAGAGTGTTTTTCTATAAATAAAATATACATCTAATTGCAAATGTTTCAAATTTTTTCGAATAAAAGAATGACAATGAATTAAAATATGATATGAGGTGTACAATTAAGTGGTTTTTACATGATCAGACATTCGTCAAGCTAAACTATATACTCTAAAATAATTAAATTATTATTATATTAAATAAGGCACTTGAAGAACAGAGTTTCTTTAACGGCTTAAAGTTATTAATTGTCTAAGGTATGGGTAGCGTAGGGGTTAGAAGTCAACATTTCATTTCAGATGCTGTGGTTCGAAACCCGGTAAAAGTAAAAACAACTTGTAAGGTTTTCAATTTAACTCAGCTACCATTCGTCATTGGTTTTAAATAATCAAAAATTATAAATCTTTAATAAAACCAATTAATTATATGAACAATACAAAGGAATAATTTAATTGAAAATATAACTCGCAGATACAGAAGTTCCTTATAATTAAATTATAATTTTATTACAATATAAAATAAAAAAAAATTGTATTTATTGAAAAACTAAACGTTTCTACTTTTTACAAGGCCTAGTCTCATACTTAAGTTTTCCATATAATTTATCATATAACTCATTAAGATAAATTCTAATAATAATAAGAATTACAATTTGTTACTCCTGTTCCAAAACGCATCTATGATTAAATATTGACTTATCAGTCTAACCGTTGACCAAAAAAAAATAGTTGCGAACGATGACGTTGAATACTTACAACAAGAATTAATAATTCTGAAGAGAAATAATTGCTTAAAGAAGAGTGACTTTACTTTTTGCAACTTTTTCCAATAGATCGTTCATGACCAGCGTAGCTTTATAATTTTTTTTTAAAACCACTTTTACTTAATCAAATTAACAAATAGCAATTTTTACCGGCGATTGAATTCGTTACTTAAATTTTTAAAGGTTAAGTTACACGTCAACGTTCGCATGGAGATAATGGAAATTGCAATAACATACATACCTACTTATGTTTTAAGTTTTCAGAAATTAGGAATTAAAAATCAAAAATTAAGTATTTACCAAATCTCAATTTTAAGTACATGTATCCTTTTTATTGAATCCCATGTTGAATCGTGTGAACAACCCTTTATACATAAAATAAAATAGCAAATTTATTAGTTTGTAACTATATACGAACTCATGTATACAATACAAAAATATAAATTGAACAAATCAATTATAATATAATATAGACATTAAATTTAATATTATTGTTTATTGAACTTTTTTACTTTTAAGTTCTAAATTCAGAATTTTTTTTATATACTTATATACAACTTACAATAATGTTATATAAAACATACATCATATAAAAAATCTATTAAAATTTCAAAGAATCTATTAACAAATTATAAAACGTATATGTACTTGCATTATTATTTTGATTGTATATATAAATAAAATTTTGGTGAATTTTTTTATATAATTAGATTAGGGCTAAAAATAATATTGGGTAATTATGTAAGTATTTCAATATTTTATTGAAATATAATATTTATAAATTATTGAATAGAGTCATTATTAAATTATATTTTATTTAATCCTATTAGTATTCAATTACATAATTGCACACATATTTAAAACTATTATCAAATATTATATTTCATGTAAGGTAATATTAGTTTGTGAGTTATAAGGTGTGAATTAAAATTGTTTATTTACAATTGAATTGTTCAATAGAGATTACAAATTTTTAGGTAACTCGATGATTGTTATTTTAGTAATTTTGAGAAATTTTATAACTAATAAGTAATAATTGCTTGTGACGGGAGCATTCCATAATCTCGGTTTAGTAAATCTTTTTTTTTTAAATCTCGTTGTTAGAAAATCTAATTTTTTATTGAAATATCTCGCTTTTTAAGAAAATCTCGTTTTTTAATTGAAAAATCGGGTTTTTAAGGATTTTTGAGTTGGATACAAAACCAGAATTATCAGCTTTATCCAGAATATAAAAAATGGGATTTTCTAAAAACAAGATTTTGTAAAACGAGATTTTCTAAAATGAGATTTTGTGAAAACGAAATTTACTAAACCGAGATTTCAGACCCAACCCTTTAAGACATTGTGCCGAATATGAAATAAGTATGAGTAGTTTACTGACTGAGTTTCAAGCTCAAGTATTAAGGATATCTAAGATTATCTAGGATATCTAATCATACTTTATTCATATATGGGCCAATGTTGGTATTTGTAGTGTTTAGATTTTTGGCTTCTGTAGACGCTATGTATGTCTATGATTTAAAAAGAAAATTGGGAGAATTTTGTCTCAAACATGCCTTGGACCTTTTCCAAAAAGGGTTCCTCATTTAAAAATCTTTTTTATTAAAGAAAGTGGCTCAGTTCATTGGGTTGAATACTTATTCAGTTCAGCTCAGTTTATTGAGTTAAATACTTATGGTGTACAATTTTCTAAACTTATTTAAGTTGTTGGTTCAAAGTTAGGGACTAGAGCCATACAATTTAAGTCATTTTTTAATCTTAAGGAAATTCTAACTTAGCTTCATTAGCGTTTGTATTTCGAAAATTTTATTTTAAAAACACAACAGACAAACAGACCTTCTATTTTATAAAATATTTTAGAATATGGTAACCTTAATTAAATATGTATAACATTTTTCTAACATTATTAATATACAATTAAATTACATTTTATTTTTTATAATTTTTCAATATTCCTAAACATATGTATAAACATAGGTATATATATATATATATATATATATATATGTATTAATGTCTTATTATACCGTTTATATCTCGACCTATTCTTTACCATATAAATACAATAAACATTAATATATGTATAAATTAATTTATTTATATACATTAAAACACTTATACTTATATATGTATATATGTAAATATGATAGATGTTTTTTAATATAACAACATAACAAAATAAAATTCAATAATAGGACCCCTATTTTTATGTTTTAAAAGGCTATTATAACATAAGAATATAATACAAAATAACAGAATATATATAATACAGATTGCTCAGCTTGGTGTTAATTTGTAAATAAAAGAAAGAAAATTAATAAAAAAAAAAATAAAAATAAATAATAAAATTGTTTTTATTCTTGCGAGTTACGATTGATATTCTGATGTTAATGTTGATAATTGATATTATTAATGTTATTATCAACTTAAAAATCGCGTTATAAAATTTAATAGAAATTTGCCTTTTTACTGGATGATGAATTTAATTCGTAATAAATTAAAACATATTCGAATAAGAGTATTATATGTAAATAAATTTAATTGTGTCTTATATAGTGCCGAATGTCGACTTGGTTTTTCTTTGAAAAAATAAATGAATAATATAACTACATATCATATTTTTACATATCATATATATACATATATCCTATCTTGTTATATGAACATTTCTAAATTAATTGATTTGTAATTCTGGAATTTTATTCAACAGGGACGGCTTATCTTCAATTCTTTAAAATATCAAAGAACGAACACATCCATTTTAATTGTAATTAATAAAATAAGTCTATTTTTATCCCGTCACAGATGTGTTCGATGCAGAAATCCGGAATGAAACGATGTTGGAACAATTTTCATATGCTCCTTCAATATTGTGGAACAATTCTAATTTAAAATTTACATATATGTAGTTCGAGATTTCGTATCTTGGAAGTTAAAAGCAGGACTGACGTTATTAAATTTACCAAGCCCCCGGTTAGATAGTATGGAAACATAATACAAAAAAAGTAATTAAAGTCCAAAAATGGTACCTTAATTTTTAGGGCAACTTTTTTGGACTCTAGGAAACGTTGTCGTCGTCAATCCTGAGAATATTCTATCTGAGAACTGTTTTATTAAAATGCATTAGACTTTGTTTCATAAAGCCTTATATTTAATTTTTATTGTTAAATGTCAATTTTTACTTGGATAATCAATTCCCCAGAAACACCTTTAAATTTGAATTAATTAATTTCAAAACGTCCTTAGAACAGAATCAAATATTCCGTTAATATTATATTTGCTCATATGTATGTATGCAGTGGTATATAGCAGTACACTTTATTAAGAAGCACCCTGTATATGGGGTTAAATATTTAAATCAAAACAACTGCATTAATTAAAAAAATATAATAATTAATGAGTCAGCATAACGCTCTAAAACTTTAGGAGCAGCAATTGAAGCGATTACATGTTGAGACGACCCTGGATATTTATTCAAAGATATATTATGCATATATTTCATACTATTTTTATCCCATAAACATCTATTTTAAATCTTTTAGTATATTAAAATCAAATATCCAATTCATCCAATAATCGATAAACACTATATATATATATGTATATAAAGGAGTATATATATATAAAATGTAATAGAGAATTAATAGTTTCATTATTACCTATTATAAAGATTCAATTAAATATGTATATACATACATGTATGTAAATATACGAGTACAAATATATTGTTCATAGTTTATACACGAGTATATGAACAATATTAAAAGCATGTGTGATCATTTATTAATGTTAAATTTTAATTTTTTCATTTGTCCCTTTCTATATTTTCCAATAAAGTTAATTTATATTATTTCATTAAAGTTAAATGATTGCAACATTTAATCCAAAATAAAACAAAAATGTTTCTATACTTTTTTTTGTATATACACATTTTGGTTGAAAATATATAGGGTGTTCAATTTAATTTCCTTTAAATTTGAATTCAAACATAAACTAAATGTCATGTCAAAATTTAAATTTCATTTTACTTAATTACTTAAAATTTTGTACAAACTCGATTGTACGTACTCATGTTGAAGGAAAGGTAAAATTTTAAAGAAAAGTCAAATTAAGCTGAGTTAAGAATCTATATGGAATCGCATAAGAGAGTACAATTTTTCGACATTTACTTTACCGGATTAACTCATGGGTAATCAGTCCTTAAGAGCGAATAAAAGAACCAAGAAATAGACTAGCAGACAATATTTATAATGAAGTATGTATGTACCACTAAATTATGATAATTTCATATTAAATCTAAACTTCAAAAACTAACTATAATGGTTTAAAGATATTTCAAATTGAGCTGTTTAATTTGGCTTAGATCCCTTAAGACACTTTAAAATTTGGCGAAAAATTTATTAAATATAACAAAAAATTGCTGATGATTTTAAGAATGGTCAATATGATATTTCATTGATCCGTACATAATTCATCAGTTTGGCCAAAAATCACAAATTTAATAACGTATCAGTCTCTATTTCCATATTCCCAGTTTTAATTTTTGCTGCTAGTTTTTTAGCTGCTCTATAGTTTGAAGCTTGTTCACATATACCCGTTCTTTGAGATAACTCCATAAGAAATAATCTGGCGCTGGAAGGAAATAATATGAAGTTAAAATTGAAAACTGAATTTCTTGTCATAATTTGGTCATCAAAAATTTCATTTAGAAGAGTTGCATTGTGCCACGGGCCATATGTGCCCGCTGGAACCAATTGTAAGAAGCTACAGGGCGCCCAAAATTATTAATCATAGTATGATACATTTCCCTATTTACTGTCACAGCATTACTAACTTTGTTCCTAAAGAAGAATGGGGCTCTAGAATAGTTGGTCTACTGTTTGGGGTTTTATTTACGTATGTTTTAGTTAATAAAATGTAGAGTTTATGCATAGTCCTATTGATAATGATGAAAGTTAAATAAAGTTTAAAATTACAAGTAACGTTGGGTTGCAGTATGATCTTCATTAGCACTTAAATTTTTTCCCAACTCCATACCCAAACTATTATGAAACATCTTGTATTTCAAAATAATATTTTGTTTTTAAATAACATCAAACGAACACATACACATGCACATATTTGGAAATTCGAAAAACATTCACAACATAATTATTATCTCAAAAATTATATTATTATGTTTTTATTTTTCTTGTTTTTCTTGTTTTTTTTTTTACAGTAGCTTTTATAATAATTTCTATACTGCTGCTACTGTTATTGTTACTGCTGCGTCTGCTGTGCGGTAATTAATTGATTTTTAATGGATATCAATTTACTTATTTGCTGGATTATTAAAGTGATTTATTATATTGAAATAAAAAATAAATAAAATAAAAAAAAATAAAATAAAAAAAAGTAAAATATACATATATATTTATTATGTATAAATAAAAAATTTGTTGGCTTTCAATAAAATGTTGAAATTTTTTTTTTTAATTTGTAAAAATAAAACATACATTGAATAAATACAATATAATATTTTTGTGTGTGCCCTTTAAAAACAAATTAAAATATTATTATGGTGGTGTATATTATATAAATATAATATGTAGGTATACATTATATAAATAAATATAATAAAATATTTAATTATATACAGTATACAATAAATATAAAATATGTGTTGGTTGAAAAAAAAATAAATAAATAAATAAATACATATATTAAGGATTAAATAATTTAAAAAAAAGTTTTTTTTATATATATGTAAATATATAAAGATGTTAGTATATAGAAATAACTTAAAAATATAATGTGTATATAAAAACATACGTATGTATATATTAATTTATTTAATACTCCATTGTTTTAATATGAAACAAATTAAAAACTTAACTTTATATGTGCAAAAAAATAATAATAATAATAAAAATTAAGGTAATTTATTTTTAATTAATACAATTATTTAATTAATTTGTAATTTTTATTATTTTTTTATTTTAATTATTTTTTTTTTATATTTTCCATTTAAAAGTAATTTTAATCATTTTTTTTAATAATAAAATGTATGGTTTTCAATATAAATAAAAAAAAATAAAAAATTTAAATATGATTTTAATTGGATAATAATAATAAAATAATTTTAAGTGAATTTTATAAAAAATATATATATATATGTTATTAATTTTATTTATATATATATAAATTAAAATATTTTATTTATATATATTTATTATATATATAAAATTATAAAAGATCAATGCAGAAAATGCAATAAAATAAGGTATATTTTTTTATGACATAAGTAATAATGACAATTTTATACAAATACAATACACATATATGCATGCATCTACTGTCTACAATGCACATGTCATTTTTTTATACCCGTATGACTATATAGTCCAAGAGTATAATGAATTTGCCATTACGTTTGTGACGCAGAGAAGGAGGGGGGTAGATATAGACTCAAGTGTATGGATCGGAACAGAATCGAAAAATAAATCGATTTAGCTATTTATGTCCGTCCGTCCGCCCGTCATCACGATAATTCAAAAAGTAAAGGAGCTAGGATTATGAAATTTTCACAAATTCGTTTTTATGCAAAAACCGGAATCGTTATTTAAATTCAGCCATTTTGGTCCACGGGTTAGAGTACCTGCCATACAACTTCTAACTTTATATGAGTATTTCTCTGTACCTATGGAAGCTGCGTGTCTAAAATTTTGCCAAAACTAGTTTAGTGTAATGGCCAAAGTTACTGCAAAATTTGGTTGGTCTACTGCAAAGGGTTCGAGTAGCTGCCATACAACTCCTTCTTTTATATGAGCCTTACTCTACATCTAATAAAGCTAAATGTTTGAAATTTTGCCAAAAGTAATTAACCGGATGATATGTAAATGTTACTGTCATACGGGTATCCCAGAGTTGACACCGTCTTCTCTACTACACTCTTCGTCGTTTTTTATTTTAATTTGAATTAAAAGTTGAAAGTTTATTAAATTTTTTACTTAATATATACAATAAATTGTAATTACTTAACTATAATAATAATTTATATGTATTTAATTTGTATAAACTTTTTAATAAAGAAATTCATATTATAAGTACATTAATAAAAAGTTAATAAGTACTTCCTTAAAAAAAAAAAATACATGCATATAATATTTTAATATTATACTTGTATATATTAATTTAATTGAGTAACAAAACATTTTTATATTAATGATTCAGTATTTATACAAGAGTATAATTACTTTAATATTTCAACTTTTTATAATTTTAATCGTTTATTATTTAATATTTAATTGATTTGCAGAATTTTTATTACTCAAATTCTGAATATTTTTTTTTTTATATGTAATGAATTTAAAAAATATTTTTTCGAAAAGTTAAATAAGGTATTAAGTATTTTGTATGAATTTTATGTCCCACTTTATGGAAATGATAAATTTAATATTGATTCTTATATGTTATAGGTTATTGGAATAATTTTAAAATAAACTTAAAATATTAATTACATTGTTTCATTATACTTGTACTTAATAAAAAATGATTATTTTGAATAACCTTATATGATTTATTAATTGATACTTAATTAAATAAAAAGTAAATAGGACATAGAACAATAATTCTCTGTTCATGAAACTAATTATTATTCAAAGAATCAATTATTGCATTATTTATTTATAGTTTTTAATGAAATTATTTTTTTTTTTGATTCTTTTATAATTCTGGGGGTGCTACGAATGCTCGTATTTTAAAATCTGGTTTCTTGAAATATTGTTTTATTTTTAAACCTCGAATTAGATTTTATTAAATTTATTTTTTTTAAGTATAGAGGCAAATCAAAAAATTGTAATATAAATTAGAGTATCATACAACAAATATGGAATTTATATGATACTCTAAAAAATTTCGAAAATCACATTTAAATACATTGATTTATACAACACTAGCGATTCTGAATTGGGAGTAATTTTAGAGTTGGATTCCACATGAGGGTTTCGCTTGTATATAATTATTATCGAACTATAAGGTTTAATTTATAAAATCAATATGCTTCTTCTAATTTAAATAAAACTGAATTTTAAACCATATTTTGAAAACTAGATTTGATAACGTAAGATTTTGAAATACGAGCAATTGTACTCAACCCTCAACACATCATGCCTGACTTGTTGTGAACAGAATAAAATAGAAACCATTATACAGTTCACATGTAAATGACTACCGCTGGTTAGGAGAGAGGTTAAGAGTACCTCTGGGTAGCCATGAATTTAACGATCTTAGTGATTTGACATTTTAGTACCGTTTTGCTATTCCCTGCAGAATGGGAAGTTTCCTGAATGCCGCGAAATGGATCTAAAATTAAGACTGATATAGCATTAATATAAGCCTTGATCACGGTAGGGATAGCAAAACGGTACTAAAATGCTAATTGTGTTTATACCAATCAACCAACATTCCCAACCCTATTATCTGTCGTATCGACTTAAGTTAAACTAAGTTTGATTTGACTGTCATATGAAGTTTATTAAAATTGTGCGTTCTGTTCTTAATTAATTATTACTAATGTTTACATATCTATATGCATGCATATTGAAGTTATTTATATATATATAAAGTTACATATATATTTATTAATTTAAATTTTTTTTTTATTTAATTAAATATACTTTTAATAAATTTAATAAAATGATTGAAAACAATTAAAAATGAAAAAAAAAAAAAATATTTCATAATTAGGAAACCAATTAAAAATTTTTTAATTAATAATAAAATTAAAATAATAAAAATATTATGTAAAAAAAAAAAAAATAAAATAAAAATGCTTTTATATAAGTTTTAAATAAAAATTGATTTAACAATAGATTTTTATCTTTACAATTAAAATCGTTTGTAGTTTAATAAATTAAATTTATTGTTTTAAATTGAAAATTTTATTTAATTGTTGAAATACTTATATGGAATATAATAATATATTTTAAAAATTAGTATATTGGTTGTTTTAAATAATTATATACAATAATTTAAATTCCAATTAAAATTTTTAATAATTGTTTTTTAAGTTTTAAAAGTTTTTTTTTGTTTTTTTTAATAATTATTGTTAAATAAAATATTAAAATTTTTTTTAATATTATTATTAAAATTAAGTAATTGTATTTAATGATATTTTTAATTGCTTTTTTTAACCCTCTTGTGTCAGAATGCTATTATACTCTTGATCTTTCATTTTTCTTTGAAAAAAATTGATTGTAAGACGAACTGAATTAAAAGATGCATCTGGATTTTAGGAATTCATGCACCTACCAAATTGCTGCGAAGTTGCAAACGAAACCGAAAATAGTGAGAACTTTCTTTACAGATGCCCGGCTAGAACAAGACTTCCATTACTTGGAAAACAGTTCTTTCACATAGCTAAGGCTGTGGTTCCAGAATCTAAAATCATAAAATCAAAGACCTGACTCTATATCTCAACTTCAAGGGTTGGTTATAATAACATGTTGCTTATTTCCAGCGGGCTAAAAATGACTTAACTTAGTACCAATTGAAACTTCCATGAAGTTTTATGAAGGCCCATCACCTTAAGCATCTACATAAACTATAAAATAAACAATTTATACTTACTATTACAATTGTGATAGAGGAGACTATATCTCTCAGATTATATGGTTTTGAAGATAAGAGTCTTCAACGTTTTTCCGTTAACCGGATTGTGTTTTGACCTTATCTGTTACTGTAAGTTATACTTGCAAGTTATTGATTTAATAATGCTGGGAGGCGACAACTATTTTGATAGCAACGAACTTGAAGGGGTTAATATAAAATAATTTTTCAACATTTTTTTATATGAAATAGTATTACAGCTTAAATAAAAGACGAGGAGAACTTAAAAAAATAAATTCATTTAACTATAATTGATTAATCATTATTAAAGACATTTTTTGTCTAAATAATTAAAAAATGCAGGTTGGTAAATGTAGTTAACTCACTTTGGAAGGGTATACCGTTAGTCAGTACACACTAGATCCAATAAAATACATAGTGTAATAATGCAATAATATATTTAGTGGTATTATAAAATTGGATAAAAATTCTCTAAATAATTTAAAATATTCAAAATATTTCAATTAATTTTCATAATTGTAAATAATTTACAATATTTTTCTATATGGAATAATGTTTACAAGTTAAAATGCCGTCGGCATTTGTTTTACTTTATTTTTTAAAAATTATATCGTTGTTTAAATAAAAACAATTATTTATTAATTTAATACTTATAATTTATTTATATTTTTGTTTTTTTTTTTTTTAAATTTTAATGCAAATTAAATACAAAATTTAATATTAATAAAAAATGCAAAATTGAGTAAACTAAATTGTAAAGGTAAAACATTTTTTATAAATATTCTAGAAATTGAATTAATTGAATTTTTAATTATTTTATTGGAAAAAGTATTCTAAAATATTTTATTTAAGTACTTATTTATTTTGGAGCATGTTTTAAAAATTTTTGAAATTCTTTGGAAATTTTAATTTAATTAATTAAATTTCTTACTTTATGTAGAAATACAAATATTTTATAAATCAGGTAATTTTTTTATTAGAGCAGATTTAGAGTAGCCAAAAAATAAGTTTTTTCTCTTTTTGTGCTCCGATTAATCACATTAACCGTTTTGGACATCCTTCTGTAAAAATTTAGTTCAGTAGTTAAAAAAACTAATTAAAATAAATGAAAAAAGTTCACTTTAGGGCAAGGAGGTGGAATGAGAAGATACCAAATAAAAATTGGAACATTCCGACAAATACAGGGTAATATAGAAGTGATTATTAGAAGCCCTATGCCTATCGCATATTCTGACCTAGACGAATAATTAATGAGGAACTCTGGGCAATGACGAGGCAAAAGCCGATATGAGTCCAAATTAGAAAAAAGAAGTGGAAGTGGATTGGTCACATTCTAAGGCGGTCAACAACATCAGTAGCACGCCAAGTCCTAGATTGAAACCCGCAGGGTAGGAGAAATGTGGGAAGACCAAGAACAACCTGGAGGAGATCAGTCCAGAGAATGTGACCTATCGGGAAAAACATGGTCCGAATTAAAGAGGTTAGCGCTAAACAGAGACAGTTGGAGAGGCTATGTGGAAGCCCTATGTATAATAAGGAATGATAAGGAAAAAAAACAAGAAAAAAAAATCTGCTCTGGGCATACTCTTACACCTTTTCTGCTCTGCGCGTATAGTTATGGAAGATATGCAACTGTTAAGGTGTTTAATTAATAAATTTACATACCCTATATATATATAAAAAATGCTATAGTCATTAAAGTTATCTTCCCCCACGGTTTTTTTACTGAATAGTTAAAAAAAAGCAATTTAAAACATAACTAATACCACCTTAGTCAAATAGCTTATACTTACAAATACCAATATATGTACTTACAAAAACCAACTCCCTCTCCCCCTCATTTTCTTTTGCATTTACTATAGTTAATAAAGTATATGCATATGTACTACATAAATTATTAATAAGTGTTAATTAGTCTAATGTAATAATAATTTAATGAAAGGGTTCCAATTGCACTAATAATATGCGAACACGTGTATAACCAATTATAAGTTTTTTGATATAACACAAGCATTTAAAATAAAATAAAATGTATTTCAATGCATGATTTTCTATATAGTTTTAAACCCACATTCTTAAATACAATGACTAAACATTTAATTAATTAATGACTCAAAGAAAATTAAAAGTCAACAAAAAATAAATTACTTTTCGTCACGAAAACGACACTTTCAATTTTCTGAATCACAACAAATTAAAATGAAACCGGAGAAAAATAACAAAAAGCAAATTAGAAATATAATATACGAGTATGAATGCAATTTATAAAATATTTGTGATGTCATTAATCTTAATTCTAGGAATATTTACAAATTGGAAAAAATTCATTAAAAATTAAATAACTACTATAATTAAATGCACTTACCTACTTAAATTAGTGTTTATAAATAATTTCAATTAAACGTTTAAAGTTTAAATATTTTTATAATCGAGTTTTAGAGATTTGAGGTATTATTTAATTGTGACTTTGCGGTCTATTCGCTATTAAACGAACACAATTTGGCGTAGGTTTAAAGATTTCTGAGAAATTTTTAATGTCATATCAAATAATAGCAAATAAGAGTTTCTATAGATATACAGTTTAAATAAAAAGTGATTAGGAAGGGGTTTCCTAAGCCAAATGCAGCGTTAGAAAAGAAATTTTTTTTTTTTTTTATTATTCATAGGCTCTTGTGGCGAAACCCTTTGTTTATATTGTTATATTAATGTATTTTTTACTAAAGATATATAATTATTAATTATTGACTTAGCCATTAATTTGAACCTAATGAGGAATGGTAGCTGGGTCTATTCGAAAGCCAGAAAAGTATTTTCACTTTCACTGGGATTCGAACCCGGGCCTTTCGCATGAAAGTCGGCACTGTAACCACTGTGCCACCCAGCCGATAATTAGAAAACCAACGAAACTTAAGCAGCATGAGGGGTAATCCAGGCAAATTTGAGGCGAATATTATTACAAATTCAACCTTGGCAGTCTGTCTTATACGATTACAGTTTTGGTAAATACTAAATATTAGTATCTAATATTAGTTCGCTGCGAATAAATAGATCTGTTATAAACTTTTAAAATTTTGAAAAATATTGTATCGTTATATTTTACACTCTTGTATCTTGCAAATGCTTAATAACTTAAGACTTTGTGATGTTAATTACAACTTAAATATATCAGTATATATCGATTAAGATTTTAAAAAGCAATTCGATTTTTGTAACTGAATATTATAAAATGTGGAAGAAATGTCTCTTTTGACTTGAGGGTTTAAAATAAATTAAGATATTTCAAAATGGATTTAAAAAAATTTAAAAATCGATTAACTTCATGATCCGAATGCGCATTGGAAACTTTTTTTGCGTATAATTATTATGCTACATAATTCTAATTGATTTGAATATAGCGGACTTAGAATTAGTTGCATGATTAAAAATTTTGTACAAGCGAAAAAGGTTAGAATATCGGGGGACTCAAAATGCGGGTTTCCAAAAAAACTTTTAATATTTTTTAAATTATATTGAAATTTATTACGTCTAAGTCTAACTATTACGACTTTTAGCACAAAATTATCTTACAAAAACGCATTTTCCAGCTTTTTTAAAAATTCGGTATATGACGAATGAACTGAACAATAAACCTACCGTGCTAAGGAACAAAGTCTTAAGCGCCAAAAATTAATTTTCGGTATAATGGAATATTTGACATCAGATAAATGTCTCACAACTTTGTACAACTTTGTATCTTGTATGAGCTCATAAAATTTTTAACAACTTTAATATTTTACAATTAGATATTGTCTAACAATTCAAAAGTCAGCCATATTGACTTAAATATATGTTCTGCCAACTATGACATTTAAAGCAAAATGTTTAACATTATTGGTTACCATCTACTTCCAATTTTTAATACTTGTTGCAAATTCATTTATAATTAATAGGTCACATCTACCTCTAATTCGCATCTATGTCTAAGATCTAATAACTTAATAAATCTAGTATTGCTAAGCAAAAAAGTCGTATGTCCAAATTAACTATGAACGCCTAATATTATCTTATCTCTAGTAAGTTTAAAAAAATTATATTTCTTTATTTAACATATTTGTTTTTCACAAAATTCAAAAATAATTCAAAATAGCGATGTGCGAATATAAAATTCTAAAAGTTAAATTACCTAAAATGAAGAAAATGTAGAAACGAATTTCTTGCTTAGGACGGCATAATATCACACAAATAACAAAGTCGTTTGATAGTTTATTTGCAAAATAATTTTAAACATCGTAAAAAATATTCTAATTGAATTTAATTCATCAATTTAATTAATCAATTTAAATTGTTCAAATTGAAAATGAAATTTTGTATTAGAAGCGGAATAAATTTATTTATTTCTTTATGTATGGTTATAATTCATGCGCACAAAAATCACGAAGTCTATAATAAATAAACTTAATATGTACGACTATACATTATGATTATATTCTTATAGATATTTACAAAATTAGATTCATATACAATTCGTTAATTGGCTATTAAAACAATTACAAAATAATATGAACTTGATGTATAATAATTAAAAAATTTTTATTTATTTATAGAATAAACAGAAATCATATTAACAAAATTAATTTAATAAAACTAATTTAAAATAAAATGTCATTTAATGTGTATATACGTATATAATATAAACTTTTGACATATTTAATTAATTTTTTAATATTTTAAACATTTTTAATAATTTTATAAAATATTGTGCCAATTATGAAATATTTTTTTTTTGTAAAGAAAAATATTTCAAGTATAATTTTATTTAATTTTCATTTTATTAATAAATTTTTCTAAATTTAATTGTTTTTTACATTGTATATATATTTTTAAGAAGTTTATTATTAAAACATATTTTCATTGCATTACATTGAAAAAATATTTTAAATGAATGTTATAATATAAATAAACAAACTTCATTTGTTTAAAAAAAATTTTTATTTAAATTTGCATAAATAGAATAATTTTAATCTTAATCAGTATTCAATTGCAAAAACAACATTCGGAAGTATTTATTTAAATTTCAGGTGTTAGTAGGAACCCTTCTTATCTATATTTAAATTTTCAATTTCTAACTGTTTAATTGTCAGGCTAACAGCACTGTCTATACTGCATATACCATAGTTTAGGGCATTCACCATGTCTATTTAAACTAGGCTTCAGTAATCGTTATATTCACTAAGCCGTTGATTTTGATTACTCGGCTGTAGCTATTGTATAAGATTATGAATGAAAAAATGTTTGCATTGTGCGGCATCTATTATATTACACAAGACTTATTTATATATTTTTATTAAATCTTGGTTTATATTACGGTATTATACGATATTAATTAAACTAAATTTCATGTTAATTTAAGTTTTAGCTATAAGAATTTTTTGTAAAAACCTTGTTTTGGTTCAAGATAAAATAAAATAAAAAATAATTTTATAATTTTACAATATTTATATTATAGATAAGATCTGTCTGGGGTTTGAAACCGAAACCTTCGAAATGGAAAACGGCTTCTCACCACAACGCCATTGATCAGATATATATAATTAGTTATAAGGTATTTTTGTATCTGTGAGTTATATTATTCAATAAAATTTTTATTTTTTTTATTTTGTATTAGAAATTTTTTTTTAAATAAATAATTAAAGACTTTTTACAGTTTGTCTTGTCTGGAGGCATTTCACATCCATGTTAATAGCAATTATGTGCAACGCCTAATATGCTAAAATAAAGAAATTGTAGTTAAATTTAAAAATAGTTCTTTTGTCCATCCATTTGGCTCTATTAATTGACTCCTCCCCCTAGAAACAAAAGTCCTTGAAAAATTTTGAAATTATATTATGTATATAATTAAAGGTGGGTTTTCAATTATTATTATTAATATATTTGTCTAGAATGAGGTGTAACAAACGCATTCAATTTAATGTGTTTTGTTGGATGTGTTTTATTTTAGAAAATAAAATATCATAAATTATCATAAGCAGGCCAAAAAATATTTTATTAATTTTTAATAAAAAAAAATAAACAAAAAAAAAATTTTTTTAGTTTATGAAAAAATTGATTTCAGTTTTAAAAATCACAGAAGATTTTCTGGGATTTTTAAATAAATAGTAAATCATTTTGGTATTAAAAACTAAGATTATGCTTCACATGAACAGTTTTGTAGTAAGTCTTCATTAGTTTCAGTTAAAAACTAAAATAATGGCGAATGCCAAATGTAAGCTTTGTTGCGTTGCTTGCTTTTTGCTTTGAAAAGTAAATAAAGCAAGCAATATTTCAAAGCAATTTCAAAGCTTCCCTCATATCATCCCTGAAATAAAGCCAAATGAACTGCACCTTAGTAATCAAAGCAAATATATTTTTTTTACTTAATTAGGTAGGTATAATAAAAAAAATCAAAAAATTAATTTGCATTTGATAATGCAAAACTCAATTCATAATTCAATTTAATGTCTATAAAAATATGTACATAATTAAACATGTTGAGTAAGGTACATTGTTGAATGTTGCCAACAAACAAGTATTTCGATTTGAATCTAAACAAAGAAAACAATATAGAATGTATAGCAACATTTTTTAAAACTATATATATAAAACATTAATAAATGGAAAAATAGATCATTATTGAAACAAAATAAACCTATAAAAAAATTTAAAATCTTTTAACAAACAATTTTATCGAATTTAAATTTAAAAATTTAAAATTTAAACAAGTACGTAATTGAATAAAAAAAAAATTAATTGAAATTAAAAAAAAAATTAAAAAAGAAGGGATTTGAACTAACGATCCCGAAATTTTATCAAATTTAAAACATACAAAAGGTAGACTACATAACTTATTATTCATCTTCAAATTTTTAAGAAACAACAAAAAGTTATATATGTCATTTTCTTTTCTGTATCAATTACTAGAATCGAAAAATAATCTACGTATTACAAAATGTAACAGTTTCGACTTTATTTAAGAAAATAATATTGATATACAATATATGTACATGTATATAATGAAATTAAAAATAATTCTTATTAGAAAAAGTTTTTCTTTCAGTTGACATTCCGTCATTCTGTGACGGACCAACAGCTAGTAAGTAAAGTTTAGCATGTGTTTTAAGTATAATAAATATTAGAATGAGAACTGGGATGTTATGAAACATAAATTTAGAAAAATAGCAGCAAACCAATTTTCTTTTTAAAATTTCCCATGAAGTCCCCATGTTTAAAATTACAACAACAATTAACTCTTCCTTGAAGTTGTTTCCTTTAACCCCGGAAAAACCTAGTTAAATTCTTTTAATTGTTATGTTATTTTTCAAAATTATTTGAACTACATATACACATATATTTATATAACTATAATTATAAGAACATATTGTACATATATATATAAGTAGAGTAAATAAATACATTAACAGTTTTATATTGCGGTCTATTTATACGCATTATTTTAAGTAGTTTAACAAATGTACAAAATTAATTAAAAACAATTTGATTTTATTATTATTGTAAAAAAAAAAAATAATAAAAAACTTCAAATGAAAATTTATTCCAATTAAAACTGTATCTGTTTTCATTTTAATACAAAGTATAAACTTGTAATTTTTTAAATTTTCTTTGCATTTTTTATACTAGGAAAACAAATAAACAATTTTGCAACATTATAAGTTCATTTATATACACATGTATTAAATACATTATAATGTAAGTGCATATACAAAATATAATTAGTATGTCTAATATTATTAAGTATAGTACATTATATACTTTGTATTTAATTATTTCTATTGAAGAATCTTTTAATTAAAAAATCGATTGGAGTATAAATAATAATCGATGTACAACAAAGATGATTTTAAAAATTTATTATCAATTTATTTGTTATTTTAAGAATATAACATATGTAAATAATGAACTTATATCTATATTTGTATTTGATTTATTTAGTATGATATATTATATTATATGATATGATGTTAAAAGTTAATTACATTCAATTTAATTATTATTATTATTATAAATAACAGCTGGCAAATTTTTTATACATTTATTAATAGATGACGCACTAAATTGACATTTGTGTATTCATAATCTTATACAATAGCTACAGTCGAGTAATCAATAGCTTAGTGAATATAACGATTAAAGAAACTGAAGCCTAATCTAAATAGACTGTAAATGCCGGAGAAATCAAGTTTAAATAAAAAAAAAAAACAGATCGTTTTTAGCACTGAAGTACTGAACATCAAGTGATCTTTATTTACAATTTTTACAATTTATTAGTTTTGACATTATCTTACTTTACTTGCTACCCATTGTATTACATTATCTGTCAAATAATTTTAACCCAGTTTACATAAAGTCATTAGTGCGATTCAAATATATATACTCATTAGTTAAATTAATTTCTTTAAATATTGTTAAATAATATATAGATAACGAGAAATAAGAACTAATTACCAATATATATATATATAAATATATGGGACGACTAAATGACGATTGTTTTGCTAATCTTTTAGTTTATCTTACATCATACAACATTTCTACTCTTATACTTCCGATTTCTCATAAAAGTTTTTTTATATTTATTTCTATATTGCCGGATGGTCCATAAACTTGGGAAATTTATTCCATTTTCTTAACTGTTATTTCGAAGAACAGCCTAAAGAGTATAGACAATTAATCCCATTTTTTTCAATGAAGCATCATGAAAGGATGATCATTTATTGAACATAGTTTCTTGTTGCAGTAGTTTAAAACTCTTAATTCGGTTCGATTCGATAAATCAAGTAATTTCCAAAGCAATCCTTTTATATCCTATACCCTATCCCCAATATACGTTACCCTATATATATGGGAAAAACAACAATTGAGTACACAATGAATAACGTTTTATCTGGTTTTAGTTTCTTTTTATTAGCCATTGGGTTCAAATTAATCACATAACTAATGTAATATATATTAAGAAGAAAATTTGTTTGTGTATTTGTCCGGTATTAACGATTAAATTGATTGAGTTGAAAATATTACACAAATATTGATCTTTATTATAGAAGCTCACTAGGTTAATTTAGTTTTGACCTGTTTATCCATTTCTGTACAAAGATTCTGAATGAATTTATTGAATTTATATTTAAAAACGGCCTTGTTTAAATCCGGTTCAACCAATTGAGCCAAAAGTTAACGTAAGTTTATCTTTATTCCAAAAAGCTCACTCAATTAATAAGACTAAGTTCTCTACTACTACTCTAATACTCACATAGTGCAAAAGCTAAATTAGATAGTTTGATTCCCACCTGTTAACCCGTTTGGGCACGACGGTCAAATGATGTTTTTTTTTAATTCTTTGTTCTCTTACTTTGTTACCCAGGCAACGCCAGGTAAATTTGCTAGTAAATAATATAAATAATTGAATTGAATAAAATTAAAATATAATGTACCTACAAAATCTTTATTTAATAAAAAACAATGTTCTAAATTTTCGCTCTTTTCGCTTATAAACCCATCCTTTTTAGAATATTTTCCCCCCGTTGGTTTCCCAGAGAGTAAAAACTGTATGTAAATTTAACAGCTAATTATAATTAAAAAAAAAACCCGTTAAAAATATACTTCCCATTGTGACGCAATTATTTACTTATTTAAACATCCTATCTAACATCTGCCACAATTATTTTGTGTAATTATTTCATTATAATGTGCGTAACTTGGTGTAAGTCATAAGAAAATTTATAAGTACATTAAAATTAAACAAGTAACATTTTAATAATTTCTTCATCAAAAAAATAATTTTATTTCCGTTTAATTCCTGTTTTTTAACAATTTTTTATTTTTTTTTTTTTTTTAATTATTATTATTTAAATTCTATATTAAGTGTAGTAATATTAAAATTATTATATGAAAATATAATTAAACCTTGTTAGAATTAAACTACATGGGTATATAAAAATCGCATTTAAAATTCGTATTCACTTTTTAATTTTTATTTTAAATGTGTGGAAAAGAAATTAGCAAAAACATATTCAACTAACATACATTATAATATATTTACATACATATATATGTATAAAATATGCTACTCTTATGTTTTTTAACCATTTTTATACCCGTATGACTATATAGTCAAAGGGTATAATAAATTTGCCATTACGTTTGTGACGCAGAGAATGAGGGGGGGTAGATATAGACTCAAGTGTATGGATCGGATCAGAATCGAAAAAAAAATCGATTTAGCCATGTATGTCCGTCCGTCCGTCCGTCCGTCCGTCTGTCCGTCTGTCCGTCCGTCCGTCCGTCCGCACGATAACTCAAAAACTAAAGGAGCTAGGATCTTGAAATTTTCGCAAATTCGTTTTTTTGCAATAGCCGTCATCGCTATTTAAATCCAGTCATTTTGGTCCATGGGTTCGGGTGGCTGCCATACAACTTCTTATTTTATATGAGTATTTCTCTGTACCTATTGCAGCTGCGTGTCTAAAATTTTGCAAATAGTGGTTAAGTTTTATGGCCAAAGTTTCTGCAAAATTTGGTTGGTCTGTTGCAGTGAGTTCGAGTAGCTGCCATACAACTCCTTCTTTTATATGAGCATTACTCTATACCCATTAAAGCTGGGTGTCTGAAATTTTGCCAAAAATAGTTTAGTGTAATGGCCAAAGTTACTGCAAAATTTGGTTGGCCTACTGCAAAGAGTTCGAGTAGCTGCCATACAACTCCTTCTTTTATATGAGCATTATATTTCACCTAATAAAGCTGGTATGTTTGAAATTTTGCCAAAAGTAATTAATGTTTATAATAATAATGATATAATGTTTATGTAACGGTCATACGGGTATCCCAGAGTTGACACAGTCTACTCTACTACACTCTTCCTCGTTTTTTTTATTATTAATGGGAATCTTAAAATGTTTATTCTGCCAATTTTTCGCTTGCTGGTTTATTAAAAAAAAAAAAAAAAATTCTCATACTTCATGTTGTATAATATTTGTATATAAACATTTGTTGTTGTTGCTGTTGTTGCATACCTCTTCTATATGCAATAAAAATATACTTAAATTGCAAAAGTTAAATTGCGAAAATGGCAAAAATATATAAATTGTATATATGTATATATATATATAGTATATATATATATATATATATATATATTTGTATATAAAAAAGAACTAAGGCAAGACAAGAAAAAAAAATAAAAAGTATTTAAAAAGTAAGTCAAAAGCGGTATGCTGCTGCACTCGTATTTTTCCTATTTAGAGCGCAATTAATTCATCTCGTGAAAATTTTTTTTTTATATTTTTTTCTAAAAAAAAAATGAAAAACCATTTTTTCTTGTTTTTCTTTTTTTTTTTTTTTAAATATAAACTTTTGTACAAATGATGAAAATTTAAATGGTTTATTTCTTATATATATTTTTTCTATAAGTTTATACACATTATATATGTACCTAATGAATATAAATTTATGGGTATACAATATATATATATATATATATATATATATTTAATATGTAGTTTTTTTTTCCACTAATTACAAGCGGAAATATAATTAAGTGCTCTTGTTGCGCTTACATCTTAAGATAATTTCATAGTTTTCTTCTTTGAACTCATCATATTTAATTATTGAATTTTCTTTTTTTTTTTTTTAAATGATGGGTATAACAATTTTGGTTTTACGTTAATTAGATTTTATTTTATTTGATTTATATATAATTTCCTACAACATACAATATGGTAAGCGGATGGTAGTCAGTAGTTCCTTTGCAGGTGTGACAGGCTTATTTATTTTATATTGTGACATATACTATGTTTTATGATATAAATTTTATATTATATTTTTTTAATTAGATATGATCTGACTAGGGTTCGAATCCGAGACTATTCGATTGAAAGGCAGACGTCTTTACAACTATGAAATCAGCCGGATAAATTAACTAGATGGTTGTAAAAGTTTTTAAATCCTAGAATAGTATAGTTTTAAACATACCGAAGTTTAGTTTTAATATCTGACTGTTTATGTTAGTTTTAATATCAGGGTCCTTGAGTTAATTATTAAGTATTAACAATGGGAAAAGAGCTACAGTTTAAGGGGAGGTATTTTAAAGAGCTATTTTCAGGAGAATTCTAAAATAACTATTTTAAGTATTCGAAAAAAGTAATTCTTCAAACAATTTAAAGGTATTTTTTTAAGACATTAAACTAGCATTTGAAGTTGACAGTTGACTTTGCGCTCATTATATTGAATTTTGAAACTTGAAAGCTAAATCGTTATTCAAAATTATAAAAAAAATTAGCAAAACTTGGTTTCATATCTTCAAATTTGAAAATGATATAAGATATAAAGTCTCAAATACTGACAAGGGCGCTTTTCTAAAACGTCAATAATATGAGGATAATCATCTGTTCAAGTCATAACTCATAACTTTTGCATTTAATTAGCACTAATTAATTGTTGATGACAGTAAAAAAAAAAAATTGTAGAATTGCTTTAATTTGCGGAACATTTTGACAATCAATTATGAATTTTTGATTAATGGGCGCCAAAAAAGTTTATGAATTTGTAACTTTGATCATCGTCGCGTTTTTGACATTTTAGAAAAGTAAGTACTGTTTTATTAAAATTATTAATTTTAAACTAAGTACTGCTAAGCACTGTTGTAAATTTTAGTTTTCAATAAATTAGGTACAACTGTAAAACCACCACTTAAAGAAAATTAAAATCTAATGATGCAACTATACCAAATGATGATTAAAGTAAAAGTACTCATATTCTCTTTTCAATAGTACTTTATTATATCACTATTAAAAGTACTTTACCTTTTTATTGTAATGTATAACTAACTATACAAAATATCTAAATATTTTTCCTGCTTTTTAACTTTAATGTATACAAGTATTTTTAATGAAAAATTAAAAGATAAAGAAAACATGATTTAATAGAAAAAGATAGAAAAAATAAAAATAATAAACATTGAAATGAAAATTAAAAAATATATATATATATATAAAATTTAATAGAAATGAACTCTTTTAATCTTAATATCTATATGAATAAAATTAAGTCACTGAAAAATCATTAAGTATCTTTTGAAAAAAATATGAAATTTTTTTACATTTGAATATTTATACATTTAATTATAAAATACTTTAAGATAGATTACCTTTAAGTAGTTGGTTTAATAAAATATCTAATTAGTTTCAGGGAATTTATTTCCAATTAAATTAGGAAATGCATATGAAATTAAATATTATATTTTGTGTAATTTTTATAACTAAATTTTAAAAAGGATGCTAAAATTTTTTTGTCTTAAAAATCTTAAAAATATCGAATCATATTAACCGCAAATATCGAATCATCACACATGACCCAATAGAAGAGAGGGTTAAACGAAATTCCATCATTATTGTTTCGAACTTTATATCGAACATCATAGTGAATGTTAACAACGCACTGGTACTACATAGGGTTAAGGCTTTTATTTCTTTAGTTTGAAAACTCTCTTTTACACGAATAGAAAGTGAAGATTGCACCGAGGTCCTTTTGAAATCAATCATGAAATGGTTTTGACTGCTCTGCTTCCTATACGTTATCGAGCAAATTCAATGAAATGATCTAGGGACTCCATTGGTTTAATTTCCTCTTTAATAGCTAATTAAAAACTCAAACATCTATATTTAGAAATGAAGCCACGTCTCTCAATGATGTTGTAACAAGCGTCCTAAGCATTAAATAATCATTCAAAGCTTAGTCTCGTGTTAAATTTTTTATAAACCGATTGTATTCTAAAGAATTTTATTGCTTTCAAAAAATCTTACCTTGCAAATTTTTCAATGGATTACCAATACAGTTATAAACCTTTGTATCTCTGCAGGTCCTATGAAAGTAATTACCAATTGAAGTAATTGTGCTACTAGTTGAAAAGTAATGAAAGAAGTAATACATATTTTTTAACTTCTAACAATATCTTTACTTTTCTATCTACACTTCTATGTATTGCAGATCATGTAGAATAGAAGTAATTCTTGTAAATCTAGACGAAGTAATTCTAAGTAATACAGAATGGAAGTACATACCTCCTATATGACATTGCTGTATAAAAGTCATGTCTTCTTTTCATATAAGGTGAAGAGTACTCATATAACACGAAAATACTATGTATAAGGTATAAAGTAAGGAGAACTCATATGACACGAAAGTACTTCGTCATCAAAACAGGAAGTACTTCTGCTACTGCTACCTAGTCAATTTTGGTCTTTAATGTACTCGCTTGTACTCGGTTTCAATTAGTTAGAATCAACTGTATTAATGCATTTTAATTGAATTAATTCGTTACGTCTTAGTGTAGCAGCTTGATATTTTTTATTCGTCATAGGTAATTTGGAGATTATGTATTGTGGTGTTTCTTTCAATGCACCCCTACCTCTTATTTAAATACTTTTTCTTTGATTATATATACAAAAATTACTTCATAAAATTTCTGTTGAAAAATTTAAAGAGAAAAGTAATAAACAAATGAAAAAAAATTATAAGTTCTTCGTTATACTTTAAAAAGTATTTTTTTATTATTATTATTATTTTTATTTCATTTTCTTTGATTCCATTTTTTTTTATTATTTGTGATGAGTTTACTTTTAATTTGATATTAATTTAGAAAAATAAATTTTTTTAGATGAATCACTTGTTATTTTTTTTTTATTTTAATTTTATTTTATTACAAAATTGCAAAATGAAACAAATATTTATTTGCGGTGCCCTGAATTAAGACCCTGTGAAATAAAGCCACCGGGATATGAGAAATAACGTCCTGGGGTTTTATCACTGTTTTGAGATGAACTACGACTTCTATGAGAAATAAAGCCACGAGGTGTTGTTTGTCTTTCAATTGAATCTTCGACTTCTTGAGAAATAAAGTCCCGGGTTATTATTTCTGATTAAATATGTAATAAAATCCAATTTTGGAATATTCAAAACTGTAAAAAATTTAAAAATATAAACTTATATACATATAAATAAAATATAAGATGTAAAGTAATATGTATATTTAATATTTAAATATTTGTCTACGCGAGATTCTATATTAGGAAGCATATTTAAGTTGGTTAAAAAACCAAAGTTGACCCTTTTTCCAAAATATTTATGAATCAATGTATGCAAGACTTTGGTTACAAGATCAGGTTTATATGTAAAATTATTATCTGTTTTTGTAATTTTGAAAAAAGGGAATTCTCCTGATTTCGATTGCAACTCCAAAATGTGTGCTAATTATTTATATTATAGTTCAAAAAAGTCTATATATATTCGTACCCGTCACTGATGTTATATAATTAAATTAACTTTTTACTAAAAATATGTGAAACCATTGTGTTTTTTTCATTTGCATGTTCAATTGAAATAAAAAATAATGCCCGGGGCTTTATTATTTATATAGAAGTCGTAGTTCAATTTAAAAGAGAAATAAAACCCTGGGCTTTAATTCGCATATTTTGAGGGCTTTATTTCTCAACTATACTATAAGAAATAAAGACCAGGGCTCCAAGATTAAATAGGAAATAACACCCCGAAGGCTTTATTTTGCAGGTTCTTAATTCAGGGTACCTTTATTTGCATATATGAACTTTATACATGAACATATATATATATATATAATTGTTTATACCTCAATTAATATGTATGAAGTTGAATATAAAATATAAATTCGAAGTGTATAACAATTAAGTATTTTTCTAAAAAAAAAATTGTAATAAGTTTTTATTATAAGAGTTTGTAGGTTCACTTTTATTTTAAATGTTATAGCTATTGTTCTGTTGAAATTGAAATTTTTTTTAATATGCTAATTGAAATTTTATAAGAAAATAAAAATTAAAATTAAGTTTATTAAAATGAAAATTAAAAAATTTTACTTAAGTAGTTTTTAAAAATAAAGAAAAAAAAAATAAAAATTTATTTGGCATATTGTTCTTAATAAAAAATTTTTTAATGTAAGAACAATGTATACCTGAGTATTAAATGTTATAATTTATAACATACTTTTATGCTAATACATATATGCTAATAAAAGAAAAATGCTAATATTATTTAAACTTTATGATTTCAATTAAAAATGAATTAATTTTGTGTTTTTAAATGAAAAATAGAAAAAATTCACTGAAAAAACTCACATTTTGTGTATTTTGCCAACCAGCCAGCTATAAAAAACTTATAAATAAAATTATTTAAATTCAGCTACTTATTATATTTATTATTCTATTTTTCTAATTGTGTCTTTTAATAATTACTTATATGATTTAATTTTAATGGCATTTCTTTTGTTATTTATAATTTAATTGTAGGAATTTAATTTTAGATTGAGAAATTAGTAAAATAATTGAAGGAAGGGGAGTAAATAACACTTATATTGGAATTGTTAAGAAGTTGAATTAAGACACGTAAATATAGGAGATGAATCAAATATTATGAAGAACGTTACAATTTTAACGGTAATACCTAACTTCTGTATTATTATCTTAAGTCTAATAAAATTTTAGGATCCAGAAAATAATTTCTGCAATTAGCTTTCTGTGTTGATACACTTAGAGTCTCTTCCTGAATCCTATTACAACAATTACTTAATACTAATTAAATAATAATATTTTTTTTTGATAACTTAGCACTTATTATTATGCTAGTGGATTTAACGGTTATTAGGGGATATAACGATTAAGGAAACTGAAGGGTAGTCTAAGTCACTTGCTAAATGTCCTAGGTTTCCTTAAAGGAGTGGACAAGCAATAAAAAAAATTTAATATCCGTTTGTTTTTAGATTATAACGCATTTCATTCTTTAAAGCGAGAAGCTATATGGAAGCATTAATAAGAAGAAGAATACCTCACAAAATAGTCAGATCGACTAAGAAACAAGAATACTATACAGTGGGATCTTAATTGCAAACAGAATAAAACAAGCTAGTGCGGCATTCGCAGGGTTATGGGCAACATGGAGATCCGCTCACTTATGTAGAAACACAAAGTTAAGGATATTCAACGCCTGCATTAAACCAACGCTGTTATATGACAGTGAAACCTGACAGAAAAATATTAATCAGAAAAATATTAATAAGATTCAGGTATTTCTGAACAAATGTTTAAGATTTATCTACTAAATCTTCTGGCCTAGGAGAATCAGTAATGACGAATTATAAATAATAAAAGACCTACCTGTGATAGTGCACAGTCAATCCAATCTATCAACAAGTTGAAAATGGCGATAGATTGGTCATACCATAAAAATACCTGCCAACAATTGCCCGACAAGTGCAAGAATGGAACCCCACAAGGAAAACGGGCTGTCGTGAGACCGGTTTAACATGGTGCAAAATGGGAGAAAAAGGAATACATGATAGCGGGCAAACTTGGATCCAAATAAAGCAGATGGCCAATAATAGAGAAAGATGGAGAGGCGATGTGGAAGCTCTATGCTCCCAAAGAAGATAAGAGAAGGAAAAAAAAATTAGATTATTTGATTTGTCATAAGTCATAAGGTTTTGGTATAATAGAGATTTAATTGTACAAATAAATTCATATAAGTTCATTTATTAATTGTATACAATTATCTTTAATTCAAGTAACGAATTTAATTAAACACTAAATGGTTATTTCATTGCAAAATATAATTGATTGTATCATTTAAAGAAGATTATCTCATCAAAAATTATAAATTTATTTTATTTAATGCTGAATATATTAAATCGCTTAATGTGAATATATAAATTTTTTTTTGCATTAACCAGTTATAAAGCCAGGCCAGGCATTTAATGAAACATTTTTAAAACGACATGATTTTGCTTAAACTGCAAAATTGATTTTTTATAATAAATTTATACTTAAAAATCAAAAAATGGATACTTTACCGTGTATATTACAATAACAGTGATGTAGCAAATTTTAAAAATTTGAATTATTATGTGGGTTGCCAATCCTCTAGGCTTCATTAGCTAAGTAGTAATGATTTTTTTTTACATAATTTATATAATAGTTTTTATTTTAAATTTATAATTCAAATTAAATTGTATTCAATAAAAAGTTATTAATTTTTAAAAGATATGAATCAATTTACTATTTTATTTTATTAATTCGTATTAATTTAAAACTAAGGTGAAATTATTACATTTGCGTTATTTAATATCGTTATAATACTTAAATACTACTATTAGTCATTTTCTTTAAATTAATTCATTTTTTTTGAATTTTCTTTTAGGTGATCTTTTGCCTGATAATTGTTTTAATTGTAAAATTTTTTTAAAGTGAAATAAAGTGAAAGAGAATAAATAATTGTAACATTTAATTTTACAATTTAAAAGTTTATATTAAATTTACTATTGGAATAATTAATAACTAAATTGTAGAAATAATTATTAAAAGAAATAAATGTGCTTTATTGCCGTTTCAAAGTGCCATTTTCGAAAGAATATTAATTTTTAATTTAACTAAATGATTTAAAGAATATTTAAATTGTAAATTTATTATAAAATATTGATTTCTATTCGTTTCTAAAATATTTAAAGCATTTTATACAATGTATAACATTATTCAATATTTACGGATTATACCATAATTTTATATAATGGCAGAAGTATTACTCTACTAGAAGAAAATATTAATAGTTATTTAAATAAAATTAGTGAGTTGGTAGAGCATAAGAGACTAATTATTAACGTATCTAAAACTGATCTGATCATATTTAAGCAATAAAATAAAGAAAATTTTAACCTATCAACAATAATTACAGAGAGTTGAATCGTCGAATTACTTAAGATTAGTTATTGATTAAGATCTTGCGTCTTGGAAAATACACATTCAAAAATTAAAAAAATTCAATAATGTTGCTAGTAGGTGCCATTGGAAGATGTCTCAGATTAAGCAGAAATGTAGCAAAATTAGTTTTATACTCTTACATTCAGTCTAAAATGCGGTGTTTAATTTCAGTTTGTAGCCAGGGTTTCCAATACCAGATCCAAATACATTATCAATTCAAAGCACCCTTATCAACAGAGCAATAAAAATCTTATATAGATTATCATAAGGTTATCCTACTACTCAACTGTTTTCTATTAGCAACCTACCTTCTGTTGAACTAATCAAAAGCAACCTAAAAATACAAAGAAATTCTTCAATTCATAACTACAGCACAAGAAGTGCAGAACTTTACCGAGTAGTAGCATCCAGAATCGAAAAGAGACGTTATGTTTAATGGTATAAAATATTTTAATAGCCTTCCTAACAATATAAAATATGCCTTCTCTTATATTTTATTTTAAGTTATAAGTGAGATTTATACCTGATTTTTGGTAACTGTGTCTCTCTATTTAATAAATAAAAAAAAATGTTCTGAATATTAATAATAGTTGATATAATCTTATAATATTTATATTTATACACATAACTTTGTTCCATCTTTAATCTTAAAGTATTATTTTTTTTAAATCTATATTTCAATTTTAATCAACACTAAGTACTTATCAAAAAATTGCACAATATAGAAAATTAAAATTTATTTTCAATTTGTTTTTAAAACATTGTCGAATATTTTTAATAATGTACCAAAATAGTTTCACCACTCTGTCTGTCTGTCGATTCAGGTGTTTGGAACCTTTTTTTTCTGTAGCTAAGGCAATGCAGCTTTCCAAAGTTTAAAAAGATCCTATATTTTAATTGGTATATAACACAAGTTCAATAAGGTTTCGTTATATATCTTGGATTCTTAGAATATATTCAATCTGAAAACGCCAAACAATAATTGCTTTTAATAAGCTTTATAAATAACAGTATAAAATATTTTTAAATATACCGTTATTAAAAACTGAGTTTCTGTAAAATTTTTGTATTGTTATATCTTCTAAACGGTTTAATATAAAATTTTAAAATTTTGAGTGGAGCTCTTAGCCCTTTGGAACAAGTTTGAGCCATTCTAAGAAAGTATTTTAGTATCGTAAGCTGGATTATTAGGGCTAATTCAAAAACGGGAATTCTCTATATACCTGTACAAATTTTTTTGAAGTATGTAATGTAAGAAGTTCTAATCTCTGGATTTTTTCCAATTTTGGTATATACGAGGCTATATAAAATTTTGCATATATACTTTTTATTTATGCATTTGTAAACATTTTTAATTTAAGAAATGTGCTCTTTTAAAAACCCTTAATATTTTTTTACTACTTGTTTAATATTAGTTATTATTTGTATTTCAAATTATTGAAAAATACTTTTCGGTCCGTAAATCTTTTAAGTTCATTAATAAAATTTTGATTATTAAGTACTTTAAATATAAATTTTTTCTTTTAAATATCTTTTTCCATTTAAATTTTATATATTTCAAAAATTTATCTATAAGATATACTTACATAATTATATACACTTATAATTTATAAATCCATGTTTCAAATTTATTTTAAAGTAAAAAAAATTTTCTTTTTTTTAAGATTGACGTTATCGAAAAATCAGTAACACCTTAACTTTTCACATAAAATACAAAAAAAAAAAACTAAAAAAAAAAAAATGTTGGGAATTAAATTGAATTTTATTTTTTCCTTTGTTATAAATAAAAAAAAATTGATACACTTTCAAAATTTTTACAATGATTTTTAAGTATCATTATATAAAAATACTACAATTAGTATAAAAAGTTTACATACACTTTTTTTTTTTTTTTTTTTTTTTTTTTTTTTTTTTTTTTTTTTTTTTTTTAAGCGCTAACTGTTCAACTGTTAGGCTAATAAGCCTGTCTATACCATAGGTACATGTTGGAACAGGGGGTCATATTATATTCGTGTTATTAGAATTGGTCTTATTGAATTCCACATACAATTTAAACATGAGATAGTACTAGGCCTTATAACATGTAGAAACGTCTTAGATTTTCAATATTTACAATTCTATTTTTTGTTTATATTGTAATATTTTATATTTTACTTATATGGTATTCTATATCTGCGAGTTATATTATTTAATTAAATTATTTGTTTATATTTTGCATTTGTTTATATTTTTATATTAAAGTATTTTTTTTATTAAAGATTTATAATTATTAATTATTGATTATGCCATTAATTTGAACCCAATGGCGAATGGTAGCTGAGTCGAGATTTTGCAAATTTTTTTAAAATATGTATGAAATCTTAAATAATAGGTAACTAGGAGTTTATTTTCCATATTAGTTGATTGTGCACATATAATAAAATTGTTTTCACTTAAAGTGATTAAATAAAATAAGCAAAGTTTTAAAAGGCTCAAATTTCGACTCAACTTAGCACTCAACTCAAATTTGAGTATACGTTCAACCTTAAGTCGGCTTAACATTTGAATCCGTCAAACATTTGAATTGTCAAACACTTGAATCCGTCAAACATTCAATTCCGCTCAATCTGCAACCGCTTTGAATCGCTTACAAATCATAACGTGATCGACCTCAAACTATGAGCTGAGCGTGAAATAATTTTCCCATTTGACTTCACTCATTCGCACAACTTTGCAAATAAGCGTTACTATAGCTTTACTAATATATCATTAAATGTGAACTTTCATACAATTTACATAAATTTTATTCAAAAGCATTCACATTAGAACCGCATGCAACACAACGGCTTTTTTAGGAAAGTATACATGCTATTCTAATGTAAAAGGGGTATTAATGAACAAAACTTTTTGATAAATTAATTATATTTTTATACCCGTATGACTATATAGTCAAAGGGTATAATAAATTTGCCATTACGTTTGTGACGCAGAGAAGGAGGGGGGGTAGATATAGACTCAAGTGTATGGATCGGATCAGAATCGAAAAAAAAATCGATTTAGCTATGTATGTCCGTCCGTCCGTCCGTCCGTCCGTCTGTCCGTCCGTCCGCACGATAACTCAAAAACTAAAGGAGCTAGGATCTTGAAATTTTAGCAAATTCGTTTTTTTGCAATAGCCGTCATCGCTATTTAAATCCAGCCATTTTGGTCCATGGGTTCGGGTGGCTGCCATACAACTTCTTTTTTTATATGAGTATTTCTCTGTACCTATTGTAGCTACGTGTCTGAAATCTTAGCAAAAGTAGTTTAGGTTTATGGCCAAAGTTTTTGCAAAATTTGGTTGGTCTGTCGCAGTGAGTTCGAGTAGCTGCCATACAACTCCTTCTTTTATAAGAGCATTACTCTAGACCTATTAAAGCTGGGTGCCTGAAATTTTGCGAAAAATAGTTTAGTGTAATGGCCAAAGTTGCTGCAAAATTTGGTTGGTCTACTGCAAAGGGTTCGAGTAGCTGCCATACAACTTCTTATTATATATGAGCATTACTCTATACCTATTGAAGTTGGGTATCTGAAATTTTGCCAAAAATAGTTTAGTGTAATGGCCAAAGTTACTACAAAATTTGGTTGGTCTACTCCAGAGGGTTCGACTAGCTGCCATACAACTCCTTCTTTTATATGAGCATTATATTTCACCTAATAAAGCTAGTATGTTTGAAATTTTGCCAAAAGTAATTAACCGGATGATATAATGTTTATATTACGGTCATACGGGTATCCCAGAGTTGACACAGTCTACTCTACTACACTCTTCCTCGTTTTTTCATAAATTAATGTTGATTTATATATAATTAAACATATATTAAAAATCTGCAATTAAAAACTAGTTTTAGAAATTCGTTCCTTCTAAAAATCAATTTCATGAATTTGAATTTGATATTTTTTAACTTTAACTGAAGGAATTTTAAATTTAAGTGAAAACTTTTAATTGAAATCCTTATGTTATTTAAAAAATTAAAATTTATTCCCTTAAAGTAACAAATTTCTTCCATTAAAATTGAATTCTTTTCACTTTAGATTAAAATTATTTCACTTAAAGTAAAAATATATCGTAATGTCAAAAATTATAACCTAATGTCAAAATTTTAAAAAAGAGGTTAGTAATATTTTTGTAAAAATTTTAAAATATCCGTAAACAATTTTATCTTTCTGTATTTAAATTTGCATATATATTTGTACTAACATACATACATATATTTATTGTTTGTATATATGTATATTTAAAAAAAAAATAAATCTCCTTCTGAAGTTATAATTCAATATCCCAGAGATAATAATTCAATTTTATGCTCTGTATAACTGGATTTTTTCAACCCTTATTTTTATAAAAATTTTATATTTCTATTATGTATGCCACGTACATACTAAATATATATACTCTTTATAATTATTATGACTTTCTATATATAAATATATAAGTACAACTCATATATATATATATATATACATAATTATATTTTTTTATATAACAAAATAAAAATAAAACGTCATCAATCTATAATTTTATTAGTTAATCCATAATCACGTTTTTCATTTTTAAGTCCTTAATTATACAATGTTACAAATTCCTTTTTTTTTTCTTTATTATTCAAATAAATATATATTTCATAATATATTATATACGTATACATACGTATATATGTACAATTATAGATATACATAAATATTTTATGTCTTAATTAAATCACAAAAAAATTTTTAAAATGCTTATGGTAAAGAGCGCCACAATACATCATAAAGTGCACATTTTATTTATTTTTATGTTGCCAACACAAACACACAACCAGAGGATGAGATGAGCAATAAAATGAAAAGATGAAATTTTTGGAAAAGGTTGGAACTGCGGGAGAAACTGTGGGAGATGAAACGGGAGGGATGGGTTGGGATGGGATAGAAACGAAGTAAAGATTTAAAAAAACAAGGGAAATAAAATAAAAAAATTTGTATAGGAAATATTGAAAAAGAGGAAAATTTTTTAAAATAAATTTTAAATGATTTATATAAATTTGTATTTGTATACATATTTATAAGGGGGGGTTTATGTATACATATATATATATATATATTGTTATATATTTTTATGTTAAGTATAATTGAAATTTTGCAAAAAAATTTATAGATGAGAAGTAAAAAATTATAAAATTAAAGAAAGGAAAAACTGATTGAGTCTTTTTTAATATTCTTCCTTTATACAATTCGTACAGGTTTTATTTACATTAAAGTTTATGTATATATTTATACTTATAAAATAAATATATATATTTATATTATATATACATATATGCATATTAACAAGTACATTATAATAAAATAGAAAATAAAATTTAAAGGATATTTTCAATCTTCTACTCTTCTATTAAAATACCATTAAATATAAGTAATTTTATACATATGTATATATACAAAATTATATATATATATATGCTAAATACTTTGTAATAAAATTATTTTTAAAGAGGTTGAGAAAACAAAAAAAATTTACATGCCAAGGTTCATAGATTCAGATTACTACAGATGTATGGTATTTTATTTGTATATATATATATAGTAAATTATAATAAAAAAGGGTTAATTTAACAGTTTAAAATAATATTGTATGTTTTTTTTTTTAATAAAGTGTGGGTTTAATGAATTAAATTGAGTAAAAACTGTATAATATTATGAAAAAATTTTAAACTGTTATCCTTGAAAATTTTTTATTGTAATCCAGATTAGATTTTCGTTTTGGGGGTTATGGATTCATTACATCTTATTATGTTCGATATGGGATGATAAATATTTCTTGGGTTGGATCGGAAGAGTCTGTAACTAGTAAATCCCGTTTCCAGATAACCTCGTTTAAGAAAATCTCGTTTTTAGAAAATCTCGTTTTTAAAAAATCTTCTTTTTAAAAGATCTTGTTTTAGAAATTCTCTTATTTTTATATTCTGGAAAAAGCTTATAAATCTAATTTTGTATTGCACTCTAAAATCATTAAAAACAAGATTTTCTAATCGCGTTTATTAAACCGAAATTATGGAATCCTCTTACATTTTTAATACTCTGGCTAATATCAATTGTGGTGAAATTTCGATTTTCCATCTAACGCAGCTCATACCTGCATATTTGTTATCCGAAATCCGAACACTTAAATAAGCTGAACCTAAAAATATACTATATATTGAACGGTAATTATATTTCTATAGGTTTCCGAGATTCCCATTTTGACATACTTTGTAGAAGGTGCTAAACAGTAAATAAACCTTGTTGGATTTGAATATTTATCTTTTAATTAGTTTCTCAACTCAACCTTAAGATACAAAGCTCCATTAGCACTTTATGGTAATTCCTTCAGAAAGATATATTATCTAAAAACCTCAACTGTAAAAGTATGCAGAAGAAGTCAAGTTACATCTTAAAGCACTTTAATTAAAAAAATTACAAATGATTACCCAATATTTAGATATCTTTAAATTTAAAATTATATTTTATTCAAATAATTTTTAAACACTCTGTAGTTATACAATTATTTAATGATGACATGACAACAATTATGACCCTTGAAGTTTTTTTCAATCATTTATAAATTGTTATTTTAATATATACACATACTTATATAAATAAATAGTAGTACATTAATATTATTGTATATAATTTGTACCTTTAAATAAATATTCTTTGGTTTTTAAATTTATTTATATGAATATTTGTATATACATATATATATACATATACACACACATATAATACTTTTCAAAAGATTTAAATTTCTCGTTCTTTTATTTTTGTATACTTTAACAAATTGCAATCGTTATATAATTTTTTTTAAATAATAAAATAAAGTACTGTTATATTCTCTGTACCTATCATACAAATTGCGTCAATACTTAATTTTATAGTACATATTATTGAAATGAATAATGAATAAACAGTTATATAGGTATCTATATGTATAATATACAATAAAAGGATTCAAGATTTTGAGGTTAAAAATTTTACTAATTTTATTCTTGTAATGAATATTATTTGTTTAATTTATTTACTACAGTTATGGAAATATTTTTTTAAACATTTTTAAAGTATTTTATATTATTTATAAATTTACAATATAAGTAATTATTTAAAAAAATATCTAATAGTATTATTGATACAATTAAAAGTCAAAGTAAAAAAATGCAAATACGAAGGACCGAAGGTGTATTTGTATATTATGTCACTCTGGCATATAAAATTTTATTGGAATATTTTTTGGCAATTAACTAATTACTTAGCTTTAAATTCCTATGGGATAATTTTAAAAATTTAATGATTAATGTTCTGTACAAAAAACAAGGATGGAAAAATATTTCAGAACTTAATTACTTTTAACAGAGTTACTATACTTTCAAATAATAAAAATAATGGATATTTTTTAAATGTGATAGGGGAAATATATCTGTTTTTGATATTAGATTAGATGACTTTCCGACAGTAGCCACACCTTCATTTCAAACAACTGTAATTGTTTAAATGTCATAAGTCTGTAGTTTAATTTCCTATATGCATATAACTATTTAAAATTGTAATTTTTAAAATGCCATACAGTTATAGTTCGATTGAACAGAGTGAGAAACGTAATGAAAAACTACCGTTATAAGGACTAATGAAAAAACGAACAGTTCGAAGATCATCATAATTAATGATGATAAAAATAAAGAAATTATAAAATAAATATTACATACTTATAAAGTAGTATAGACATTATGGAACATTATAAAGGCAATAAAAAATATATGTACATATATTCTCGTATATACATAAAGTTGAAATTTAAACCACAAATGGATTCTCATTTACCATATGTTTACCTATAAATAACAATTATTATACCCTTTCTAAATTATTATTGCACAACTGTTTATTGTATCTTAAATCTTAATATAATAATTTATTTATAAATTAAAATTAAAATAAAAAACAACTTTATTTATTTTTTATTACAATTTTCTACAATTGTAAATTATGTTTTTATGTAATTTATGAATTATGAAAATATACACATATGTATACATATTTAGAAAACAATTTTAAATTGTATATTAATTTTGAAACATTTCATTTTAAATGATAACTTAATTGAGTATATAACTAACATAAAGTTATATACTCAATATTAAAAAATTGAAATAAATTGTTATTTTATAATATTATATGTAATTAATAAATTTTAATTTTCAATATTAATGTTCTAACATAAATAGGTATATAAATTTATATATTTAAATATATACTTTTAAATAAACATAATATATACCATATATGTAGGTAAATATAACTTTTTTATTAGGATTTCAATTTGGGTAAAAATTATTTTGAAAGAAGTTTTTAATTAAATTAATTTTAAAATATATTTATATATATATTAATAATTTAGTATATTATGTAATATGTATATATCAATATAATAACAAATTAAATAATAATTTTGAAATTTATGACACATACAATAAACAATTAAATATCATTGTATTTGTATATATTCTATATGATATTATGTATTATGTTAAATGTAATTAATGTATTTTAGAATTTTAAATATTTTGGATATAAATTGTGGTTGGTTTTGTTTTTTTTTATAATAATTGTCGAAATTCTAATATTTGTTTTTTTTTTTTTTAAGTTGTAAAGAATATTTTTAAATTTACTTCAATAAAATTCATTAATAATAATAAAACCATTTTGAATTGATTTATATAAATGAATATTGAAATTATAAATTTATACATCAGGAGGGGGTCCAGAACATATTACAGAGTTGACTATTCAAAATGAATTTTAATTTTATTCTAATGATTTTATTCTAATGATAAATCGAACCTCACAATTTTGAAGTGTGTACATAACCCGAGTGGAAAGCAATATAGATTCGTTCTAGTTAAATATGGATATATGTATATTCTTGAACAGCGTCATCTCTTGAGTTTATTTAATGATATTCGTTCGTTCGTCCTTCCATTGTACGACATAGTTAAAAAAATAAGGAATAAATTTATACAGTATAGTTTCCTTGTATTGTAAATGGGCGAAACTGTACCGGATTCTTGAAAGCCAATAACCTACAAGCATTTTTCCAAAAGATAGAACCTTCAAATTTTTTACAAGAGTGCTCTTTTCTGTTTAAACTTAATGTCCCTGTAATTTGACAGGAATTAGATTGATGGTTTGGGTAGCTGTCAAATGCTTCTCAAAGATACTATTATATATCTAAGATATGAACAGAAATGTAGGTGCTATTGAATTCTGTGAAATTATTTAACTTTCATAATAAGTTAATTATGAATTTTTAATTTTACAGGTGTGGGGTATCAATAATCGCCTACTTTTAATTACTATTGTTTTATTATTTTGTTTGTTTTGACCCTTGGGTCATCTTCTGGTCTATGTGAATACTGAATTCTGAACATCATATAAATAGTATCGTGTCTGGGGGTTTTTTATTATTTGTCAAAATTATTATAATTAAAAAGTATCAATTGAAAAAATTGTTAAAAGAATAATATAAATAATAAAAATAATCATTAAAAAAACTATATTATATAATATATACAGATATATAAAAGATTTAATTTATTTAGATAAAATTTTGATTTTAATAATAAATCTTTTTTAATAAATAAATTATACATATATACATATATAATTTTGTAATTATATACTTATTATAAATGAACTTTGATTTTTATTTGAAAAGTATAGATTAAATTAATTATTTTTTTTTTTTTAATTTGATTTCTAATTGCGTTAAATTAGGATTTAAATATATAATAATTGGATTTAAAAATATAGTTATAATATTTTTGAATTAAAAATTTTTAATTTAATTTTAAATTTAAATTTGTTTACATAATTTAGTTTTTTAGTTAATTTTTATGCAAGAATGCGTTTTTTTTAACATACAGTTATGTAAATTAGAGCAAGAGAAGCTCCAAATGACAACCATATATATATATATTCGAAATCTCTTTGGTATTTGGTATTGTGAGATTTTCACTCACTATAACTCTAAATTCCCGTAGCAGGAATAGTCACAGATAAATATTCGTCCGCTCGAGCAATATAATTAATGAAGAGTATAGGAATATAGTGATAATTAAACAAAATTCTGCAAAATTATAATTATTTATACTCAAAGTACATATTTTGAGCTTTAAATTTTTTTTTATCTAATTTTTTAAATTTTTTTATAGGTAACGAGGGAGGGATCTAGCAATAAAATATTTTATTCTCAAAATTTTATTTATTTATTTATAAACAGTCCTCTACCACATACAATGAAATAATAGAGTGATTCAGGTGTGGCAGACATTTTTTATAACGCTAAATCTATAAGTCGAATTATAAACAAATATGTCACATCATTCTATATAGTGATTTACAAAATAATTTAAAATAATGATTCTGTAAACTTTTTAAAATCTTATTAAAAATGTCTGTGGTTAAAATTTATAGTTCTATGAAACAGCGAACTCAAATTCTGACTCAAAATTTAGCCAACTCAAATGTTAAATTACCTTATATTTTGAGTCTTATACAAATAAGCTCACATGTTGAGTTAACTCTAATTTATACTGGCTCAACATTTGAGTTGAATTTTGAGTAGATCGCATTTAAAATCAGCTCAAATTTATTTAATTAATTTGGCCGATAGGTACAAAAAATAATTGTGTGGCTCAAACTATAAGCTTACTTAAAATTTAAGTTGATATAGAAATTAAATTAAAACTTGAGTATTTTACAACTCTGTTAAAAATTGATTATTTAATCTGTAACAAATGAAGCAATTTCATAAGTATAGAGACGCGAGTTACGAGCAAAATTATTTTTGAAAAATTTATTATAAATCTTAAATGAATTAAAAAGAAATAAATTAAGCGTGTAATTTCATGACTCAGGAAATTTTTGCCAATATTATTCGTATTTTATATATTTGCCCCTTTTACTTTGTTTGAATTCTTATTATGAGTATATTTAATATTATAATTTGATTTACTAACTGAAAGTTGAGTCATTAATCTTAATATGAAAAATGTTTTTTTAACAAATAAGGACAATTTTTGGGTTGTTTAATTTTAAAATTATTTTAAGATTAGTATAAATACTATATTATATTCGTATAGTCCGGTATTCCGTCGGACGATTAACTGAATTTCCCTAAATGATTTTGATATTTTGCACACGTCTCTTATCTCTTTCCATTTTTATTATTACTTTTAATATTTAAATTTCTTTCAATGTTTATTAAACTTAGCTGAAGACATCTGCTAACTAATTACTAATAAAATATTTTAATAATTAAAAAGTTATTTAAAATAGTGTAATAAAAAAATTTATTTAATTTAATATTAAATCAACGAAATTTTTTTTTTAAATTTATATATAATAAAATAGGTAACTAATTAATTATAAAATAAAAAAAAATTAAATAAAATAAAATATATTAGTTCCTTTAATTAAAACATTAATAGCTAGAAGCAATTTAAAAAAAAAACCGTAATTGATTAATTAATTTATTATGGCAAATGTTTAGGAAATAAATACAAATTATATATAATAAACCTTAAAGCAATTAATTATATATTGAAATCAATATTACATTTTTTTTTTTTTATTTTGAATTATAAATGAAAGTATAATTTAAAAAAATAAAATAAAATAAATAAATATAATGTATATAAATTATTATTTTGAACATTTACAGAGAGAGCGTCATATGCCGTTTTTCATTATTATTTCGTTCCTTTTTAAAACTTAAAAGAAAGAAACTGACTAGTTATACTTTTAACTACTATTTATAACTTTTAAAAAATAAATTTTCAAAGCAAAAATTAAAGCTTAACCTATACTAAAAATTAAACGCCTATAAATAACTTCGTTTATTAATCACTAATTAATACTGCTTTGTTCATATTAAATAACTTATATCTTCCATAATTTCCTGTTGAATTTCTTTTTTATAACTGTCTATTATTTCAAAGTTAATGAGGTGATATAACAAAAGTCCCTGAGATAATAAAATTTTGAACTTAATTTTAAGGGGATTTTTGGCGCACTTTTGGGATTGATATTTTTTGAGTTATTGATAAATCCCCAGGGGGCTTTTGTCGAATCTCTTATATTGATTATTCGACAGTAACAATTATATATCAGGGACTCAGAATTAAAGTGAGCTAAACTTTTAATATACAGATTTTTTTTTGGTCCTAGCCATATTTCTTAGTTTATTTTTAGCACCAATGTGATCGAAGCTTTGTGACTTTTTTTAAATTTTTTTCGTGTGTTAGACCACTTTGGTTCTAAACTCTCCAAGGTTATGAAACACAAAAACAGTATTGCATATTAAGAAGTTATTATTTCCACATATTACAATTAAATATGCGTATATTGCGATCTTATCTTATTAAAAAGTATCTCTCTCTACTAGTAATATTATATAATTCATTTTTTGTATATCTTTTATTTTAAATTATAATATACAAAACACATTGCTAATTAATTGATTATATCAAAAAATTAAAATAATTTTATTAAAAAATAAAAAAAAAATATAAAATTGACAAATGCAATTATTTAATTAATTAAATAAATAATAAAATTTTTTAATAACCTTATTTGTATAATATTTAAACAATGAACACATGTATTTATATATATATATTATATTGTATATATATTGCATCAGATAATATAATTTTATTATAAAATTCTATTATGTATTAATCATATATTAAGTTAATAATATCGCCAATTAATTAATAAATTACATAATTATTTTATTATACAAACTCAATAAATGTTTTATTTTTCATACATTTAACATTACAATTAGAAATTATGAATAATATATATATATAAATTTATATATATATATATGTATAATGTAAATAAATAATACACAGTTTTGGTCTTTAAACCCTCCACAATTATTAAAATATCTAAATATCTAAAATATTATGTTGTAATATCGTTAATTATTTTGTACAATAAATATACCGAATGTCATTAAACTAATTTTATATTTCCTTATTACTTTTACTTTTAAGTTTATAAGTTGAGTCACTTTTTTATACTCGTAAATCTCCCTAATAAATTAAATTATGAATATATAATAACAATCATTACATTACGTTAAATAGATTCGTATCTTGAAGTAGATCAAAGGAAATATTTAAAGGAAGTGAAATTTTAAATAGTTGTTATTGTCCGTATTTAGAAAAATTATAACAAAACACGTGTTTCAATCTTGATTAAAATATAAAAATAAAATTAACACTTATAAAGATTGAGTCAACGTAATGAATGAATAAATATCAATGTAATGATAGTTAATAAAAATTATTTATAATTATTATGCATAATATATTTTTTGATTGAAATCAGTGATTACTAATAAAATCAAATGCATTTTTTTATAAAATTGTTTTAAGTAATTAGTTATGTTTTATTACTTGGTTATAAGTCTCAAATAAATTAAAGTAATTAATTAAATCTGACCAATGGTGTAGTGGTAAAAACGCCTCCTTTGATATAGAAGGTCTCTGGTTGGATATTTATCTTATTTAATTTTAACTATGGAAGGGGTGTATTTTGTGAGTTAAAGTCTTATAATACCTAGAGGTTTAGTAAAACAGGCTTAAATCTCCTAGGAAATAAAAAAAAAATATTAAATTGAAAGAATTTTTTGAAGTAATTGTCTGGGTAAATGTTTAGTCTGGTCACAGAGGGAAGTCATATACAGACTGAATAAAGGACAAAACAAGTTTTATTTTTATTTTTACAAAACTAATGATTTGAATTCCTACCTTATAAGTTAGTATATTTTTTTTTCCTGTTACTTTTCGTAGGAGCATAGGGAATCTACTTGCCTCGTTCACCAACAACTTAATCTGCTCCCAAGTTTACCCGTTTCTTGCTAGTTTAGCCATGGCTGTTCGACGCCAGGTATTGTTGGGTCTACCGGGCCTTCTACTACCTTACGGGTTCCATTCTTGGGCCATTTTAGTTATGTAAGTTGTTTGTGTGGCCTATTTACCTCCATTTTCTGAGCTTGATTTGGCTCATTACTGGTACTCTACCTGTTAGCTGCCATAAGTCCCTATTATTGATGGTATTGGGACAGAATATCCTGTATATGATTTTTTGGCATTTATTCGCAAATATTTGGAGCTTTTGTCTGATGTTGTTTGTAGTCAGCCAAGTTTTCCTACCATAGAGAAGTGTTGACATTACACATGCTTTGAATATTCTAAACTTCGTTTTCCATGCTATTCCCCTCTTTTTTTCATGTAGGGGTTAATTTACAATTCATATATAATATCTTCATAATAATAATTTGTTTAAATAATAATTGTTTTTTTTTTTTTAAATTTCATTTCTCAATAATTGTTCATAACTGTATAATGATGCTTTTTTAAATCAACAGTAACACATAAACATAAATAACAAGGACATTAAATTTTTGAAAATACAATTTTATCCTTCGTATACTACATTTTATATCAAAATTTCATTTTTCATATCCTAAAAATTATTAACTATCCAAAAATATTTTGTGTACAAAATAAATAATAAATACATATACATACCTACATACATATACACATACAATAAGACGAGAAGTGAAGAGAAAATATTAATTTTGAATTCCTAAAAACAATTATATTAACAATAAGCTACTTTACTGAATAAACAATAATTTAATAACAGTAAATCATAGCACAACAACAGCAACAACAACAACATTTTATTTTGTATTGTATAGTATAGCAACAATTTATTATAAAAAAAAAAAAACATTAAACCAAAAATTTTATAACAATATACCTATAAAAATAAAATAATTTTCATTTTCTTGTTTTTTCTTTTTATTTTCTCTTTTTGTTATTGTTGTTTTTTTTTTTTGGAATGAAAACAAATTTTCAAATTGTAATTTGTTTCAAATTGTGTCCAATATTAAAACCAAAACATTTTAATTTTCATATTAGTCTTTTAATTTATTATATTATGAATTATGATACAAAGAGAAACTGTTATACAAACAACACTTGTTATTATGCCTATTACTTGTATATCTACTATCTGTACTTTTGTTATACATATGAATAACATTCATACATTTTGTATGAAATTTTAACAGATTATATACAAGTTCCTGTACAATTAAGTAAATGTATATATATATATATATACCTAAATGTATAAATATATTGGGATTTATTTAGTTTGAATAACCGTTAACTCAAATATTTTTAATTTGAGAGAGAGAGAGAATAAATATGTCATACAAAATAACCTTTTAAATCGCAATAACACAAGAGGGAGAAGAGTATTATACAAAAATATGAAATTTTTTTTTAAACGTAATCATAACAGTAAATAAAAAATATATATATAAAATGCTTGAATATATCTTATATCTGTACATTGGTATATAGTACTATATTATATATATATATATATTTATACTATTTATCCATCATATTTTTTCATACCTTAATAATGTCGTCCCAAAAATAAAAATCAACTTAAAAAGAACTCATTTTTCATGATTTGATTATTGTAATTTTTTTTTTGCATTTTTATTGTTTTTTTGTTTTTTTTTATGTCCCTTTCCTCTCATCTATTTTTGTTTTGTTTTTTTTTTTTTTTGCGATTGAATCATATAATACATAAAAATACCGTTATGATGCTATAAAAAGCATTAAAATGTTTTTTTTTTTGCTTAAAAATGATTCAGTGTACAACAATAACTATAATAACGAGGAAGAGTGTAGTAGAGTAGACTGTGTTAACTCTGGGATACCCGTACGACCGTAACATATACATTATATCATCCGAAAAATTGGCAAAATTTCAAACATATAGCTTTATTAAGTGTAGTGTAATGCTCATATAAAAGAAGGAGTTGTATGGCAGCTACTCGAACCCTTTGCAGTAGATCAACCAAATTTTGCAGTAACTTTGGCCATTATACTAAACTATTTTTGGCAAAATTTCAGACACGCAGCTTCCATGGGTATAGAGTAATGCTCATATAAAATTAGAAGTTGTATGGCAGGTACTCGAACCCGTGGACCAAAATGGCTGGATTTAAATAGCGATTCCGGTTTTTGCATAAAAACGAATTTGTGAAAATTTCATAATCCTAGCTCCTTTACTTTTTGAGTTATAGTGATGATGGACGGACGGATGAACATACATAGCTAAATCGATTTATTTTTCGATTCTGATCCGATCCATACACTTGAGTCTATATCTACCCCCCTCCTTCTCTGCGTCACAAACGTAATGGCAAATTTATTATACCCTTGGACTATATAGTCATACGGGTATAACAACAACAAAATTCAAATAAAATTTATACTTGAAACTTTTCGATATTTTCAATCTACTAAAAAAAATGAAAGAAATATGAACTTTATACACCCACAATTATATGGAAAAAAATAACTGTAAATTTGTACATATATCAATAAAAAGGTTATATAAATAAATGTTATGTTTGTATGTAAAAATTGTTTTTTATATATTTTTATAAGGATACGAGTGACGCGAAATCGTTTAAGGGAAAAATAAGTTTTTAACGATGTTGAAGAGTTCACATCAGATAAAAAGTAAAAAAAAAACAAAAAATATTACAAAATCCGTTTTTACCACGTTTTAACTCCCCTTCTAGCAAAATTTTTGTTTTGTATATCTTCTATATATATATAAACTTGTATATATATATAGATATTTTAAAACGAGAATATATATACTGTAAACATTTTACGTTATAATTTTATAATACTTGTTTGTTTGTATATAGATTTGTTCGGCAAAATATATTTCAGTTCCGTCTCCCACTTTTGAGAATTCTCTTATAGTTTCCATTATTCATTCCTTGTGCTATTTGTTTTTTTTTTTTGTTTTTATAATTTTGAAGGATTTATGATTTTTATTTTATTTTTATTTTATTGTTTTTATTGTTTAATATATGTATGGCTTTTTAAAGTGTTTCATCATCATACATATCGAAAAAAAGAACAGTTATGATGATTCATTTAGTTTTGATTGCATTTAAAATACAGTTAGGTGAGCAAATTAGTGAAATAATTGGGTTTAATTTATTTATTTAATTAAAAGTATAGTTACATTTTATCTGAAAGTCAAGTATTACATACTTTTAAAAAAACATTTGGGGTTAAAATTTTGACAGTTGTTTGGGCTATAAATTGACAACTTTATTTTGACATTTCATATCCCTAAGTTGATCTACATTTGATATGAAAGCTAGAATTAAATTAAGAAAGATCTTAATTGTTAATAAAAATCAATTTAGCCATAGATTTAAAAAAAAAATTCCAGTTTTGCTTGTTATTTTAAATGTCAAGTAATAGAAATGACATTTATATTGTCAATGACATGTTTTTATCAAATCTGTACATCACGAGAGCCAATTGTGCTCTATTTTGTGTTATGAATACTATACTTTACGTACTATGACGTTGGTTGAAATAATTTGTCAACTTTAGAATAAGACTAAATATAAGTTTATTTAATAGATTTAAAGATAAACTCTTTTTTAAAGGTGAACCAAAAGAAGTCGAATATATTTAAAAAAGACTGGATCGGCTCAATTTCTTTTCTTTAATTTGACATTTAATATCCCCTGTAAATCTATATCTGACGACTCTTAAATATTCATTTTATAACTAAAAAATCCTGTAATTGGATTTAACCAATAGTAGAATGAAGGTTACAACTCTTTACGAACTTGACGGCAGAGTTCTAAAAATAATTATAATTCTAATTCTCTAATTATACTATTCCAGTGTCGCCAATCGCTCAAAATTCGATCAATTTTCGTACTTAAATTATTATTTATATTTAATTAAAAATATTTAAGCCGAGCAGCAATTTAGTGGCCGAATAAGCCGATTAATATATATGATGATGATAATGATGATGATGATGATATTATTTAAAATTTTAATCCGAGGTTATAATTATTAAACTTTTGCTCCCTACTGTATATAAACAATTATAAACATATGTATAATATATACTTCATAAATAATTCTATAAATTATATTTTTATTTTTCAAAGTTTTATTGTACATACATACATACAACATAAATATATATTTTATCTATTACTT
>OY720441.1:68346026-68423526 GCA_963082915.1 Dolichopus griseipennis
CTTCAAATTAAGTGTAAAACTTGAATTGTTTATAGAAATTAATCCAAAAAAAAACCCTATAAGTATGCAATTTTTTTTAAATCATTATTACATAAAAATGACATATTTTGAAAAGGAAGTTTGAAGTTTCTTATTTGCAATGAAATCAAATTAAATATAATTTATTTTTTTTTTAAAATAATTAAAATTAAATAAAACAGTCTTATATTATTTAAAAATTAAGTGTAATTTGAGAAATGAATACAAGTAACCCCTATAAGTATGCAAATTTTTTAAAAATTATTATTACATAAAAATGACATTTTGAAAAGGAAGTTGGAAGTTTCTTATTGGTAATGAAATCAATTTAAATGTTAAAAAAATTATATAACACCTATAAATCACATAATGTTATGATTTTTATTGTTTTAAATCTAAAAATACTTTACCGAAATAATAATTTTTTTCTACATAATTATCACATGATTATTACAAACATTTATAATTGTTTTTTATTAATAAATGCCGGGTTTTTTTTTATTCGCTTTTGAATAAAATTTAATTTATTCTTAGAAACGCTTTGTTATAATTTTAATTATTAATTCGATTTCCTACATTTTAATTTTACGTTTTTTTTTTTTAATTGATTTCCCCAGAAATTTGTATAATTATATTTTAATTTTTTTCATTTTACAACCTATAAAATATTTTTTTTTTAAATAATAAAATTATTTTTAAATCATTCCTTGTATATTTTCTTATTGTGTTTATTTTTAACTTTTTGAAAGAAAACAAAAAACTTTTTCACAAAAAAAACACAAAAAAAAAATTAAACAAGAAATATATATGTATATTGTATAAGTATATAAGTACACATATAAAAAAAAACCACTTAATGTTCTATTTTACATCCTTCTATCATCCATTTCCCCAAAAAAATCTATCATCCTTTTTTTTTTATTTTTTCAATTTGCTTTATTCTTTATCTCCATTCTTGTAATGTGGTCGGGTGGGGGGGGAGGAACAAAAGAAGAAATGACGGAAAATTCAGAAAAGACAACAACAACAACAACAAATTATATGTCCTTCCAAAGATAAAGTTTCATGAATCAAATAGCTCTTAGATAATAAAAAAAAAATAAATCTCCAATATTATTTATGTATTTGTATATAAAATGTATATATATACATAAATATATAAATGTATATATATTTAGTATTATAAATATCTATTTAAATACTTATCTTTGGTATATTTTTAAAAAAATATCCATCTAAAGGATGCCAAAACAGCAAAATACGTCAAATTATAGTATAAATCTATATATATATATATATATTTATTTATTATACATATATATTAATATACATACAATGTTAGGTATGAATTTATAAAAAGTTTTTTGCTTTGGGTGTAAAATAAAATAAAATAAATTATAACTCCCCTTTAAATCAAATTAAAATGTCCTATTTCATTCGTATACAATATATATATATATGTATATATATATAAATATATATATATATATATATATGGGTCCGGGTCATAATGTCGACTGAGAAAATGCCGACAGAGAAAATGTCGACTGAGAAAATATCGACTGAGAAAATGTCGACCTGAGAAAATCTTCGCTGAAAAAATGTCGCCTAAGAAAATGTTGATTGAGAAAATACTGCGCAGTATTTTCTCAATCAACATTTTCTTAGGCAACATTTTTTCAGTGAAGATTGTCATTTTTTCAACATTTTTTCAGTATAATAGTTACTTGAGGTTTGCAGCAGTGAGAATGCTGTAACAGCCCTGTAGGTATGTTATTACAAGAATTAGGTTTGTTAGATTTAAATTGACATAATTTTGTAGATATAAAACAACAAAAAAAATTAAAAAAAAGCTTCACTCTTATAAAATACTTAAATTTAGATTCAAATTCAAGTTCAAAAACCATTTATATAAAATTGCGCCTCAAAGTATGCAATTTCAACTTAAATAATTAGCTTTCACAACAGCTATGGGAAACATAGATGTTGTGAAAGCTAAACTTATCCAAAAGACGGAACGTCTAAGAAATATTATTGCAAACAAGAATAGTTTTTCTAAATTTGAATATTTATGTTTATTAGCGAGGAACACGAAGTTATACTAAAATCTATTTTTTATTAAATTTATTTATCGTGTTGTTTCACATATAATTATTATATCTATTTTTTCTTTTAGTTTTTTTATTGAATGGATGTTTATTGTTTCTAGAATAAATATATTGTTATAATTTGTTTTTTATATTTTTAATTACGTCGACATTTTTTGTTAATATTTTCAGTTGTAGGCAAATTATCAGTCGGCATTTTTTTTGTCGACATTTTCTCAGTCGGTATTTTTTTTACAGTCGATATTTTCACCCTGAGTCGACATTTTCTCAGTCGGCATTTTTTTTGTCGACATTTTCTCAGTCGGTATTTTTTTTACAGTCGATATTTTCACTCATTCGACATTTTCTAAATCGACATTTACAACGTTACCGATATATATATATATGTATACATTTTGAATACCTTTTTAAATCTTATTTAAACATTGTTTAGAGTAGGTCAGATCAATTTATATTTAATCTGTTACTGTATAGGTACATATATACATATATACATTTTTACATATGTATGCGAATATGTAAGCATAAATTGTAAGTTCATATATATATATATATTAAATTTTACATTTATTTATCATCAATTTTGCTTATAATCATCAATCATCAATATCAATTTTTTTTTCCTATATTGATTTATCAATATCAATATAAAATGTTATCATTATTATCATCACAATCAATATCATCATCAATTTGAAAAATTTGTGTTTTTTGTTTTTTTTTATATTTTTGAAAAAAAAATCTGAATTGATAGCAAAATGGTATTATAGTCATTGTTGGGGCTTGTTAGTATGTTACAGAATATAATATGAACTCAAAGTAAAGCTCATTGATATCAATTATCCTTTATAAATTTTTTTATTTTCTTATTTTTTTCTTTTGTCAGGATAAAAATAAAAAAATGGGAATAGACATTGGAAATTGAAAAAAAAAAAACAAAAAAAAAAACGTAAAAAAAAGGACAAAACAAAACGGAATCATAAAGTGAATAATGAAATTGTTAGCAAAAATTTTTTATTTCAATATAACGGTATTGTCTGTCAGTTCGTGTTTTGAATAATTATTATTATTTTTTGAGTTAAAATAACAAATGCTTGCTTGTATATTTAATTGAAATTGAAAATTATAATTGAGTACAGGGGGGTTCAAAAAAATAAGTCTCCAAATAATATGTTAATTTTATGATTTTAAATTATAATTTATTATTTAAAATATTATATAGGTACATAATTGTATTGTATAACAATGGACTTTCTGACTTTAAATTTCTAATCCTTAGGGGTATTTCTATTCAAGAGATTTTCATTTATTTTTAAAAATCATTTTTCTCTGCTGATTATATAATCTAGTGTTTTACTTAATATGACAGTATGTTATGGGATAATTATGTATAATGTTCATTATTGGATGAAGCTTTGTTTAACTATAGATTCTACAGCCTAGTTCCACTTAATGAGGTAATGTTCAAGATTTGTTTAGAGATTATTATAAAATAAAAGTACAAGTTGAGAAATAGGAAAAGTACAGTTGACACTTAGGAAATATAGAAATACGCTTGGTAAATCAAATTGGATAGCAATAAAATGTTCGTCATATAAAGTTTTCCAAAACAATTTTGTATATTTTGAGAAGTTCGAAACTTTGAATAATATGTAATAAAATAAATTCCTTATTTGTTGTTCTACTTGTGTTAGTCGGGATCCTTCACAAAATTACTTATAACACAAGGAACCAGAAGAGCTCACAAGTAACCCGAAGACGAGATCACTCTCATAACACCTGGAGGAGGCGAACGATGTAGAGTCAGATGGAGATGCCTACTAGATATCCTATGCTCAAAGAAAAAATAAGAAAAGAGAAAAAAATCAAATAATATTGGCATATTCATTATCACTTTGAAAAAAAAATTACAAAAATGTTTGACATTGCAATTCATTATTATTGAATTTGAAAATCTGAGAAAATTTTTCCCCCAATTCAAATAATTGAAACTTCTGATTTAAATTTGTAAAGTCATCTGAAAAGTCATTACATATTATTAATGTTTTATTAAATCGATTTTTAATGCTATAGATTTATATTTAATAGATTTTTTGTTTTTTAAAATGTCTGAATTAAATAATATATGAAAAAAAAATCTTATATATACTATAACATATAATTATATGTGTGTTATATAATGTGCATATTTTATATCCATTAATTTAAAAATACACTAGTTTGTTTTTTTATATTGATCATTTCTATACGTGCTAGTAAAAATTTTCATTGGATTTTATTTTTTACCTTCAAAAGGTAGTTTTTGATTATTTAAATAGTTTAATGTTTTTTAACTGTAAAATTGATTACATATTTTTTTTTTATATACTATTGAATATAAATAAATGCAATCAATGTATTTAAAGATATTTAATTGTGCCAATTACAAGCATTTGTAAAAAAATTACAATATTTTTTTATTTTTTTTTAATTTATTTGGGAATAAGTTGAAAAAGTTTATCGAGAAAATTGATAGATAAGGTACTCGTATTTTTATCATCTTTAAATTTTTCAAAAATAGGTAAATCATATTTTAAACAGTTTTAAGTTTTAAAGCAAATTATGAAATAATTGAGAGTATCTCTATGGATTTTAAATCTTTAAGATACAATAATATAATAAAATCAGTTGAAAATAATCTTGTAAATTAAAAGTTTAAATCACTTTAAATTTAATTCTTTCGTAATATTTCCTGTTTAAAAAAATATTATTTAAGTGCAATTGGCCTGCATTCGACTTCATTAATCCCATAGCAGTCCTGTTATCTTGTTACCTGTATTAAATAGGGCACGTTAATAGATAACTATAATTATATTTTTAATATACAACTCAAAAAAGATTATTAAACACAATTGTAAAGTAATTTTTAATTCGATATAATTAGCAAAAAACTATATATACGTACATATATATATATATATAATACTTAAATTTATTTATTTTTATATAATATAATTATAGGTACTTAATTTAATAAAATTATTTACTATATTTAATACATATATATAAAATAAACTAATTAGTTTAAACTATAAAAAAATTATAAATTTCTAATTATATTTAAAAGAATTTTTTTCTATATTTACCGTTATATAAAAAAAATAATTGAAGCAAAATGTTAAATCACCAGAAATTTAAATTAACTCATTTAAAAATTTTAACAACATTTTTTATTAATATGACAGGTATTTATATATTCTATGCAATATGTTCATATATATATATATACATATATACATATATACATATATATATATCAAATAACAATGACAATAAAATATTTCTATTTTATTTTGCAATAATTTCATTTAACTTTTCCTTTTACCCCATTAATACTTTTTATTCACATATATACACCTTATACATACATATATATTCATTATACGATACATAAAATATATATACGACATCATACATATAATTAATTTGATATATTTCTTAAGTACTTTAATAATCTTTACAACGGAAACTATTAAAATAACAATATTTTCCTATACAAATTTTTCTATGTACGAATGTATGTTAATATTTCTCTCTATATATATTCTCTATTTCTAAATATATATCACTTTTTTAATGTACTCTTATATTAAATAAACACAAGAATTCTTTAAAATATATACATATAAATAAAAATTAGAATCATAAAGACCTTTCAATCTTTCTTATAACTCTTCTCTCCTTCTACTTCTTCGCCTCCACTTTCTCTGCTGCTAAAACCTCCTGCTTTTTTCGTCCCTCTTATATCAGATTGTTTTTTTTTATTTATTTTTTAACTGTGTTTATATTGTTTATAATTTGTACAACTCTGCTGCTGCTAGCATATTCTCAACACACAATTAGAGAGAGAGATGGAAAGATAGGTAGGATAGGATAGGAAGGTAAAGAAAGATACAGGAACAAAGAGAAAGAAAAATATACAAATTTTGAAACCAAGGTGAAAGAATTAAGAATATATTTGTCAACTGGTTGAATTAAGGGTAAAAGACGTAATTTTTGTATATTTATAAATTTGTTTTTTTTTTAATGTAACGGTAAAATGTAAAAACAAAAAACAACAACAATAAATAATACTTTTAAATGGGGGGAAAAAAAATTTTTACAATAAAAGTATTATGAAAATGTTTTCATTTTTTTTTATATATGTATGTACTTATCTACCACTAATTTTATTTATTTACCTTTTCACATTATCTCTTAATATATATAATTTTTTATTATTTATTTTTATTTTGTCCTTAATAATATTGTATATTAAATTATTTTATTTATCTCTCTCTCTCTCTCGTTCTCTCTCTGTTATTCCAATTTTCTCTTGATATTTTCTCAATTTTCCATTATTATAATAATAACGGTAAAAGCGCATGTCATTTTGTCAAATCTATGTTTTTAACAAAAGAAAATATACAAAATAAATAATATTTATTATTATTACCGTTACCCCTACTACAGTTATTTTCATAGAAATATGGATGTATGTATGTAGTACTATGTAAATTGTAACTCTAAGTAAAAGACGTAAATAAGTAGAATATTAATATTATAAGACAATTTATATTTGCAAGAGAATTTTTTGAGAACAGATAGAAAGCAAGAGAAATGAGAAAAATAATATAACGTTTTTATTTTGACTTTTATTTTGAGTGAGAAAATTTGAGAATATAAATAAATATTATGAAATATAAAGGTATGTACATAAATACTATGTACATAAATACTCAAAAAAAAAAAAAAATTATTAAGTGAAATAAATTATATGCAACAATAATAATAAAAAAAAAATAACATTATAATAAAATCATCATCAATTATAATCATTATAAAGTATAATGTTGATATTGATTATAATGATGAATGATTAAAATCATTAAGATCATTTAAAGTCAGAGAATCTGCAATTATGAATTTGCTATGCTACTTTGTTTATTTTTATATTCTTATGTATTTGTTTTATATGTATTTGTATTTATATATGTAAAATATGTACTATTTATAAATAGAAAGAGTTTTGGAGAGACTTATGCCTCGTTATATTTAAATTTGGAAAATAAAAAAAAAAAAGCAACAACAACAAAAAAAAAAAAACAATATAAATTAACTAAATGAATTACAATAGGATTTATGCCAATGATTCTTCAAAACGATTCCAGCACGATTTCTACTCCCATCATACACTAAAAATTATCCATCCATCCGGTGTAATAACAGTATATATATATATATTTTTTTTTTTGATTTTTTATTAACGATTTGTTTTTTGCATATTATTATATAATATATAGATAGAATCTTATTATAGACTTGTATATGTATATATATTTTGTTGGTATATGTATATGTATATGTATGTTTATATTAAATGTTATTTTGTTTTTTTTTTGAAAAAGTGTAGACCGTTAAATGATTTTAAATTGTTGGTTTAAGTTGTTAAATTGTTTTTTATTTTTTTTTTTGTTTTTTTTTTTTTTATTTTTTTTAAAGAGATGAATATAAATCGTTTTTATTCGTTTTTTTTTTGTATACCTAGTTAAAAAAATTATTGTCGTGTAGTTGTTATATTCAATCATCGGATCTATAACTGAGTTGTTACTTGTTATTTTAATTATTTTTTTTTAATTTGATATAAATTTTATATACTACTGTACTAAATAAATAACTGTAATAATTTAATATATATGTACATTACATATGTATATATATATATAATATAATTGGTATGTTGTACAAATTTAATATACAATATAAAGTGTATTAAAGTATTAGAGTTTATAATCCTATAAGTAATTTAGATGATTTAAAATTTCAGAGAGGGAGAGAGAAAGAGGCAGAGAGTGAAAAAGAGAGAGAGAGACATATGAATATTAATATAAATTTAACAAAGGAAAAGTGAATAAATACGAAATAGAAAAATAAAAAATTATAATTTAATAATTTTATTTTTATTAAATTAAAAGGACATTTTTCATATAAAAAAAAATATGTATTTTTTTATTTATGTATGTATGTTAGAATATTTATTTTTATTTTGGGTATATATGTATATAGGTACGTAGTATAATAATAAAAATATTAAATGTTTTTAAGAATAAAAATAACAATTTAGTTGACAAGGTTATTTAAGGGATATGTTGATGTCGGTTAAAAAAAAAAATTATAATAACTTTTATTTTAAAAATGAAAATAAATGAATATACCTACATACATATTACATAGGTATATATTATATTAAATTATATATTAAATTTATGTGAAATATTAATATTGTGAAAGTGAAAGTGTTCTAAGTGAAAAAAATATTAATTTGTAGATTAGGACTTTGATTAAATAAATATTTTTAAATCATTATCAATAATATTTACAAATGCAAAATATAAACAAATAATTTAATTGAATAATATAACTCGCAGATAAAGAATACCATGTAACTGAATGGTAAAATACAAAATATTACAATATAAACAAAAAATAGAGTAAAATAATAAATCTAAGACGCTTCTACATTATAAGGCCTAGTAATATCTCATGTTTAAATTGTATGTGGAATTCAATAAGACCAATTCTAATAATACGAATATTATATGACCCTGTTGCAACATGTACCTAAGGTATAGGCAGGATTAGGCTAATTATGGTTGAACAATTAGCGCTTGAAAAAAACAAAATATTTATTAAATATTAGTAAAAAAATTAATAACAGTATTTAATTAGTTTAAATTTAAATATTATTAAAATAAAATGTTAATATATTAATATAAATTAGGTACCTATGAATTAATTATTATTATTAATAAAATTATGTAAATAAAATAAAATTAATTAAAGGACTAATTAAAATAATAATTAAAAGGTTCATATAATAACGGTACAAAAACGGTTAAAGGTTTTTGAAATGTATTTTTTGAGCTAAGTAGTTTTTAGGTTTAAATATTTATTATAATTTGAGTTTATTTGGATATACAAATATCTATGATTATTTAATTAGTTATACGTAAATGTTTTAATATAAATCCGTATATAATATATATGTAGGTATATCTATTAATATAAGCAGCTAAAATGATTTAAAGGAAAAAAAGTTTAAAATTAAATAAAAATAGTAAATTTTTTATTAAACTTTTTTATACCTACCTAATAAGATTATATAGTTCAAAAAATTTGATTAAATGGATCAGGTGTTTTTGTGTTAGTACCTATGTATTTAAAAAAAAAAATAATACTAGATTTTTTTTTTAACTATGAATATACGAAGATGTGATATACATATGTTCATATATTATGTACATATATCTATATATAAATACAATTAAATGAATAAATATATATAGGTACCTATAAATTAAATAATTTGGTACCTATATTTAGGAAGTTTTTTTTATACCTATCTATATTAAATAACTCTCTATAGGTAAAAATGTTTATCATCAATTAGGGATAATTAAATACCTATGACTTTATAAAAAAAAAAGAGAGACAGCAATATTTAATGTGTTCTTATTCTTTTTTTTTGGTTATAGTAATTATTAAATTAGTTATACACGGATTCAATTTAATTTAATATTGTGGATATTTGAAATTTAAACAAAAACAAAAAAAAATTATCTAGTGTTATTAAAAATTTAAATTAAATTAAAAATGTTTTGAAATTTTAATTGATATATTCATTTAATATTTATGAACTATATACATAAATGATTTTTCGAATTTAAATTTTAATAAATTTAAAATAGTGGAAAAATTGAATTAAATTAAAAATCTTTTAAAGATTTAAAATTGAATTTAAATAATATATTATGCATCAAATTGATTATTTTTTTGTATTTAAATGTAATTATTGAATTAAACGAACGTAATAATTAGAATATAATCAAATTTTAAATACATAATATATCGAAATAGCGGATGATGTGAAATAATTAGTATTGAAATTAAATAATAATAAAAATAAAAAAAAAATTACCTATATAATTTAATAAATGCTATTGCAAAATTTAATCATAAATTAAATTTAAATTCATATGCAATATATAACGTATTTAATTTATAAATATTGTTCATATTGTTAAAGTGTTTTGATCATATAAATGATACAAACGTTTAAATATTGAATTGATGAAAGTGATGGTATATAACCATACATATACCTGGTATATTATACATGTACAAATAAAATTTGTTACTTTAGTTAAACATTTAGTTTAGCTCTTTTTTTTAATTCTTCAATTTTTATATTTAATTGAAAACTACATGTTTAAATTTAACAGATGGGTTTTAATTTTTACCGAATCACGCAGGGGTAATTACTTACCTATCTACCCTAATGCTAATGGATTTAAAATTTTTCATATGTTCATTCTTTTGTTGTCTGATATCTTAGGAAATTAAATTTTAATATAAATAATATTACCTATTTTATTATTAATAAAATTTTTGAATTTAATTCATTTGAATAATCCAATTACCTACTACTGTTTAAAATTAATTAATTTTTATTATTTTTAAATGTTCTACTGCCTATATAAATTGTAAAATTTTTTTTGGAATGTACTTACCTATGTTACAAGAAAAACATTCCTTCAAGGAAAATCGTTTAAATTAAATTTTTCAGGATAAGCCACTTTTGGAAAGAATCATGTAGCAGATTTCAATTTGGGGCGGGCCAAAAATTTGAACTTTTTCTTGCTATATTTTGATTCTATTTACTTAAAAAAATTGTGATAACGCGGCCTAGCCGAGAAATAGAGATTTTTAACTTCTTAGTTTTTCAAAAATTCTATAAGCGTAAGGAACTTTATCTTCCACGGATCTTTATTTTTTGATTTTTGTGATTAAAGTTCCAAAAAGAGCGTAATAAGAATTTAATTCAAATAAAGCTCTGGAACGATATTTTAAATATAGGAGCAATGTATTTGTTGTTCCGAAATAAATATCGTTTTGTTTTGGACCCCTGTTTAGAATCCATTATTTATAAGTGATCTTGTCACATTATAGTATATATACTCACAGTTATTAGCTTTACTACAGATTGTACACGCTTATTTTAATAACAAATTAAAGAATAATTATAGGGGAATTCTCAAGTTGGTGCATATGTTTGCCAGCATCATAGTGTTAGTGATCCTATAGAAAAATTAAAACTTATAATTTTTATTATTGCCAAATATCTATTAAAAAAAAAAGCGTTGATGTGATGTGCTAAGAAGCCCATCACCTTTTGCATCTCTTTCACGAAGCAGAAAAAAAATTTTAATGCCAAAATTTGTTACTTTAGAATCAGATGTTATCAAAATTACAGCAATCATTCTAATATCGCCTAATATACAATTTAGTTTTGTATAATGTTATATTGATTTCTTGAATTAATTCAATATGTATATAATATAAACTTATATTTAAATATGGATAAATAAAAATATATACCTTATATAATTTTTTCAAATTTATATTAAAAACTACATTATACCAAAGAAAGTTCAATTTTGCATAATAAAGTTGCCTTCATTACTATAAAATAAGTGTTTATTAATAAACTTAATTGATCTTTGATACCATATAGCAATTATTTTGATAATCAATTTTTTCCGACAAAAGATAAAAAATTTAGAAAATTCAAGAATTAATTGAATTATACTCAAGGGCATTTAATGCATTTTTAAACAATTTAAAACATTTAATTTTTATAAAATTTTACAAGCTATTTTGGAAGATATTTGAATTTCCCTTCGGAAAAATTATAATTTAATATTTATTTTGAAATATATAAAAACAATATAAAATTCCTTTGGTGGCACCAATCTATTTATTATTCAGTGATATATTTAGTTATTTATTAGAAATACCTACTAATATAATATTGTATTAGAACCCATAAATTAGAAAACCTTTACCACTTTGGCATATTTAAAATAAAATTTTAATTTAATTATGTATATAATAAAAAATGAAATTTGGTATTTATATAAGTTGAATTTTTATCATTTTGGCAATTTTAATTTGTATATATAGGTTATTCTAATTATTTTTTAATTGATATACGGTTTTTTTTTTTTTTTTTATTTCAAAATATTTTATTTGATGATTATTTAAATATAAAATCCAAACAATATAACATATATTTAAAAAATATAATAGATAAGTTTATAAACCAGTAGTAGGCCAGATAACTCAAATTGGCCTTAAATTTTATTTCGGATTTAATTTATAAAAACAATATTCATATAAATTCATAACATGCTCCGTCCAACTACATAATATTAAAAAAAAATACATAATATTACTTTTGCCAATGACCAACCACCCTAGGCCGACTACAGAAGATTGTTTCTTACTATGCGTGGTAACATAGTTCTCAATTGGAATCAATAGTGAGCTTCAGACATAGGTAATGCAAATCTGTATCAACCATCACTGATAGCTAACATAAAACTTTTATAGAGAGTGTAGTTTGTAGTCCTGTCATTAACATACCATCACAAATCAGTTGAATTTAAATAGGCAGACTGCAGAAGAGTACACATTTAGTTCTGACCTAAAATTGTTGCCAGAATCATTAAAAGAAAATTAATTTCTATGTATAGAATTAAATAGTTTTCTAATTTTTGACAAAACAAAAAGAAAAGGCCGATATAAGGTACATTTACCCTATATATATATTTCAAAATCATTTCAATTATAAATAATTGAATAATAATTAATTAACAATAACCAAAGATAAAATTAAATAATAGTGGAATACAATTAAAATAAATATATATATAATAATAAATATATATATATATATATATATATATATGTATAAAACCATTTAGTGTTATATTTAATAATAAAATTTAATTTAAATATGTATAATAGTGTATGTTAAATAATGGAAGCTAAATCAGTAGATATTAGAAATAATTGAAAATTAATATTTTATCTATTAAAAATTATATTATATAATTTTGAATTGATTTAAAAATAAAATAAAATTTAATACTCCTTATAATTGTTTAATTTTATATTAAATCTGAATTCTTTAAACAATTATATACATGAACAATTTTGTAGATAAAGTTTAATCTATAATTTATAGAATAATATTAAAATTTTGCCTAATTATAATCTAATTTAATTTTTTTATTAATATTTTAGATTAATTGGATTTTTTGATACATAGTTGAATGGTTAGGGTGAAATAATTCATAATTCTGAAATTGTTATATTTAGTTGGTTTTGTTAAAGTTTTGGATAGTTTTGAGATCCAATTTTGATATTAATTTGAGAGTACAGAAAGGCTCTATTATATTTCCTATAAAATCCTGCTACAAAATTTTATATTGGGGAAATGACCAGTGTAGAAATAGAGCTGAACTATTTAAATGAAGCAAGTCTTAAGTGTTCATTATTTTTGATTATTTTGTAAATTGCCTTTAATTTGAGCTCCAGGCCTTGTTTGGTTTTTGAATTTTCTTTTCCTTGTCTTGTTGGTCTTTGCATCTTCTTTTCATTGTCTCGTACCTTTTTTCACCGCTATAACACTTTTAGTTTACATTTATTTTAGTTTAAAATAGCTTTGTATTAATAAATATAAAAATTATTAATTGTTTACCTAATTAAAAAAAAACTTTTTAACTAATTGCCAAATTTTTTTTTTATTTCATTTACAGATTGTGTACATATGAAGAATGTCCGATATTGAACAATTTTTGAGAGAAAAAAGATTACATCGATTAAAAAACGATTTGGGTACCAGAATGGTTAGTTCATATGTTTATCAGAATCCTTTAACAGTACCAACAAAAATACCACCACAATCAAATTTTAGTAATTTTTTATTTCCAACATCAACAATACCAGCAGCATTTCCAAATTATGATGTACCAAAAGAATTATATACAAGATTAATTGATCCGACACGTTCAGCAATTGCATCAACAATAGCAGCACCATCAGCATTTTCAATACCACCAGAAACAAATAAAAAAAATTTACTTACAAATAATCATCATCATCAACATCCAAATAATCAACATTCAAATCATGATATAACATCAGCAACATTAAGAAATGATAGAAATGTTGCAGCAATAAAAAATAAAAATACATCCAATGAGATTCAAAATGATATAAAATTAGATAAAAATTCAAATATTAGTAATTATCAATATAATAGTCATAATAGTAATGATTATTATAATAAAAATGATTCATTATTAAATTCTTCAACAAGTCGTCCGAATACAGCACCTCCACATTTAAATAATAAAAATAATCATAATAATATTAATCATAATAGCATTAATAATTTAAGAACATGTTCTGAACCTCGCCAATTAATTACTCCAAATACGACTGATAATTTAAATTTTAAAGATTTTAATCAAGAACAACAACAACAACTGCTGCAACATCAGAATCATCAGAATTTAAACGAAATACAAAATATAAATTCAATACCAACAATAAATAATAATATGGAAATCGATGATAAATTAGAAAAATTTAATAATAATAATAGTGATTCATCATCAATATGTAGTTCAGAAAATTCAAAATTATATTCAAATAGTACTGTTAAAACAGCATCATCAGATATTACAACAATACCTTATCCTAAAATATCAAATGTTGTAACAACATCAATAACTATTGGATCGTGGCATCCACATGTTTATGCTAGACCACCCAATCGACCAACATCATATTTAATATCTGATATATTAGGTTGGAGTACACATCAAAATCATCAACAACATCAACATCAACAGCATCAAAATCATCAAAATAATGAACATTCAACAAATTTAATACAACAAAGAATACTGCAACAACAACAACAACAAAAGAATAAAATAAAAACAGATTTAAATTTAAATAAAATATTAGAGAATAAACAATGTACAAAAAATGCTGAAAATATAATAAATGACATTAAAGTGCAAAAAATTAGTCAATTAGAGTCAAAATTAAGTCCACAGCATAATATTTCGAATAGTGAAGCTAGTGAAGATGATAATAGTATATTCTCTGATCAACCATTAAATTTAAGTGTTTCAAAACGTAGTGAATCTGTTATTACAAATGATGATGAAGATAATGAAACATCAGAAGAGAGAGGTTAGTTGTATTTTTTAAAATAAATTTTTTGCTTTTAAATTTCTAAAAAAAAATTTTAAAAATAAACTAATACATTTTTAAACGTGATATTTAAAAAAATATTACAATTATTATGACTAACTGAGTTAGATCATTAATTAACAATTTCAAATGAATTTGATACCTAATCTTCAATAGAGCGATTACTTATACAATGAACGAATTTCATAGAAGTGTTGCCAGGCTTAAAGGAATAATAACACAGATTTAAAAAGAAATTAAATTAAATAATTTGAATTCATATTAGAAATGTGTTAGTCAGACATTGTAGTGTTGGAATTGCTTAGACAACTTCTGACAAATGAAATTTTCATAACTTCATATGTGAGTTATTAGAATAAATCAAAAATTTTAAGATGAAAAACTTGTTTCAAACTCAATTTCGTTATACAGTTTTTGAAGTTAAGTGAACGTTGTAAAAGTCTTCATAATATAAATCATTTTAAAGGGGTTAGAATATAATCAAAAGAAGTAGACGTACATTTACCTTATACATTTTATCACAACTGGGTGGCACAGTGGTTAGAGTGCTGACGTTTCATGCGAAAGGCCCGGGTTCAAATCTTAGTGAAAATAAAAAATTAATGGCTTAATTAATAATTATATACTTTAATAAAAAATACATTAATTAACAATATAAACAAATGCAAAATGTAAACAAATAATTTAATTGAATAATATAACTCACAGATATAGAATACCATATAAATAAAATATAAAATATTACAACATAAACAAAAAATAGAATTGTAAATATTGAAAATCTAAGACCTTTCTACATATTATAGGCCTTATACTATCTCATGTTTAAATTGTATGTGGAATTCAATAAGACCAATTCTAATAATACGAATATAATATGAACCCCTGTTCCAATATGTACCTATGGTATAGACGGGCTTATTAGCCTAACAGTTAAACAGTTAGCGCTTAGAAAAAAAAAAAAATTATTTTATGAAAACTTCAAAATTACTTATTAAAGAATATTAAGGAATTTCTTCCTTAATCTTTACAAAATTCTGACAAAATCTGACAGCTGCTTCAAAACTATTGCTCCTTACTGTGGTAATTATAATTTATCAATTTACTTAATTAACAAGAAAACTCTATAATGATTAGGAAAGTTTCATAAAAACTATAAATAAAAAAAAAATGAAGTTCACAATTTTAGATTACTTGACTTATAAAACATTTTTCAATACCTAGAATTATACTATAAAAATTTATTAAATAAAAGCGTTCTATATTAATATTTATATTTATTTTTTTTTATTTATATTTACAGCGCCAATTAAAGTTCGTTTAAGTAAGAAAAAATTATCACCACATCATTCAGATGATTCAAAATCAGCAAAAAGTCTCAAATTACATGAAACAAGTGATGATTCAGATTCAGAATCAATAGATAATAATCAGTCATCATCTAGAAAGAAAAAAGCTAGAACAACATTTACTGGACGTCAAATATTTGAACTTGAAAAACAATTTGAAATAAAAAAATATTTAAGTTCAAGTGAACGAACTGAAATGGCAAAATTATTAAATGTTACGGAAACACAGGTTAGTTTTATATATATATATTTTTAATCTTTATTTATTGTTTTTGTGTGAAAGATTATTATTAGTTTTAGATTTAAAATCTTAAAATATGTTTAACTCATTATTATGAAACAAAATATTTCGCAAATTGATTAAAATTAAAATATCTTTAAATTAAATTACTGTTTTTAGGCCCACATACGATAGGAAAAGAGCCTATCAATTTGCAGGGACATTGATAAACCTTATAAATCTATAGTTTGGCGTTTCTAGATATGAAAATATACCTTGCATAGAATTTTTGTTATAACATTTAGAATATAGGGCTTTTCCGCACTTTGGGAGGCTGTATGTCTGGAAAGGGTTTTTCCATAAAATTAATTGTTATACAATACCTATCCATAGTTAATATTCTTTTTTTTTTATTTAAAAATGCACGAAAGTTTTGTAATTGCACGGAAGGATGGAGAGACGGACAGAATCTGTTATTTATATTGGTTTTGGAATTAAAATTATACCTTGCGTTCATTCTATCTTGTAAAATGAGACAGGTTTTATGATACTACTGATACACAACCTTTTACTATACAGTGATTTTAACTTAAAGCTGACCCGCAAGTGGGCAAGTGGGGTTTAACGAATCAGAAATCTCTAGATCCTAAATTGGTACTGCAGCTTTATAAATATTTGCAAAAAATTAACTCTAATTTACATTCCATTTGTTATTAAAGGATGTGACAACTTGCTATGACGTTAAATGTCTAAAAGTAAATAAGGAGTAATAATTCTAATGTGCACTCCTTTTGTCATTAAGTGATGTGACAACTTGCTATGACCTCGAACGTCTAAAAGTGAAAAGGGAGTAGTCCCGTCGTTTGATACAAAGCCTTATCTATTGTATCTATGTTCGCATCGAAATAGGTCTAGTGTTGTCAACACACTTAGTTTTGTAAAAAACTATTACATGTACATGCACCCTAATTAAATGTCAAATGACACACCACACTGTTTTGACATTTCTAGACCGGTAGTGGGGAAAAAATGATCAGAATGTAACGTAAAATGTTCACAAAATTTTAGTAAAAGACTTTAATAAACAAGTTTTAATTTGTATAGAGCCGCATAATAGTCTGTATTATGCTGCTCAAAACTTTTAAAAAATATTTTAAATACATGCCAATTGTAATCAAGAACTTATTGCTGAAACTTATAATTAAATTTGTTCTATTTCATACAATAAAATCTTAATTAAGACATCTTAACATTTTATTTAAATTTAAAATTTATTATGTAACACGTAGAGTTCAATCTAAAACAAACCATTTATTATAATTTAATATATCTATCAACATTTTTTTTATATATTTAACATAAATACGATAAAAATCAGAATTAATCAACTAATAAGTAATACATCAATCACTTAATTATTTATATTTGATATTTTTATTTAGTTAATTTCTAAATTTTAAAAAAATTGACAGACTGAATAAAGATGTTATTTAAAATCTTTTAAAGTTTTGATTCATATAAATTAATTATTTTTAAATTTTTCAAAAAAATAATTAGAAAATTTTTTTATTTAAATTGATTATTAATAATCACTTTTCAAAAATGTACCAAATAATCAAATGTACTAAAATCAAAAGAAAATATCGATTTGATTAATCGATTTTTAATAAACAAAAAAAATAAAATTAAATTGAAATGTTTATCTAATTTTAAAATAAAAACTATAAAATTCTGTTTTATTTTTCAATATTTATTTTCTTTTCTAAATTTATTTAAAATTTAACAAAGTTTTTTATATTATGTGAGTTTAAACAAACCGCAGAAATTGGAATGAAAAATTGTTGTTTTTTTTTAGTATGTATTCATTTTAGATGTACAGTGATTAGTATGGTAATACTGTTAAAAGAAAACTCTGTGAATGAATATAGGTATAATAATAATTATTTGGGTTGATGTTGGTTTCTTATATTTCAACAAATGAAAATTTGAGAAAGTCATTAATTTAATTAGAGTGGTCATCGATTATTTTTTAATGGAAATAATAGGGAAAGGGGTATAGATAGGGGTCGACTGTCAATTATATGAACCTCCAACTAGTACTTTTGTAGCAAAGACAAAACATCCCTGTACCATATTTGAATTTCTAACATTATTAATTCCGCAGATATGCTGGTAAGGTTAAGAGGAGCATATCGCAATTATCCAAACCCCTAGTTTAATTCCTTAAATTTTTCAGGAACGGAAAGGGAACCGGAAAGATTATCTTTTCCTTAAACTCGTTGGCATGTGATTGGCAACCAAACTGTCACTTTAATTTATTTCAAATTTCAAGAAATTAATAAAAATTGAACTACCTTGTTCCATATTTCAAATTTATGTGTTTATTAATTTGGAATGTTACCTTGTTAAATCTTGGGATGTGTATAAAAGGTATCCGCGAGTAGTCCTCAATTTAAGGGACGTAATGGAACCAGTACAGTCTTATGCCAGTCTTATAAGAAGTCTTTACATTTTTATATCCACATTTGAAGTTTCTAGATTTTTATTAATTTTGATTTTATGCTTGTAAGGTCTGGGGAGCTGTGTCAGAAGTAACCGAACAATCACTTCAAATAATCCCTTTATATAACATAATATAAACAGAACAGAAAACTTTTGTACCACATTTCAAGTTTCTATAACTTTATTAATTCTGATGTAATGTTTGGTAGGTATTGAAAGGTGTATTGTAAGAGGTATTCAAACCATCACTCCAAATCATTCCAAAGTTTAAGACCATAAGGAAAGAGAAGTAAGAAACAAACTGGCACCAACTTTGAAAATTCTATAACTACTGCTCTCTTCCAAGATACACTCCATGATCCGATCTCGTTCATTTGCAATTCCCGTCTTCCCTTCGTCATTTGTAACCAACAGTATAAATTTCATCAAGATAGCATCATTATTTTTTGAGTTATCCTGCTTACGGACGGATAAACGGACGGACATCTCATAATCGACTCAGAAGATGAAGCTTAGCAAAAATACATAAACTTCTCAATATCTAGCTAGCTTCCTTTTAGTGGTTACAAACACCGTTCCTATACTCTAAGTTAATATACCCCTCTATGCCTACTTCAGGTGTATAGTGTATTCAAATTTCTGAGATAGAATAATTGCACACCATTTTCTATTTCATAGATTAACACTTTTCAAATTTTACTATATTATTATTATATTATTTTTTCCTTAAACACATCATTGATTTACAAATCATTAAAGATAATTTTGAATTTAGAAAAAAAAAAAAAGAAATTTTGTGTTTGAATTAAAGAAAATAAATATATGTTAGAAAAAACAAATTAATTGAATTTTAAATAAAAATGTTATAAAACAATCAAAAGAAGTGCGATTCTGTAATAAATCAGTAAATCAGTGAAAAAGAAACAAACATTTTATTTTAATTTTATTTTTATTAGATATTCGTTGTCTGTTTTAACTCATTAATTTAATATGAGTGTTAAATGTTATTTTAAATATAATTAAAAAAAAATACCATTTTATATTATAGATTATATTTCATCATAATGAATCATTTAGAATTTTAAAAATATTACAGATGTTACATATTTTTTTTTTTAAATTTGAAAAGGACCAAAATTATATGTATAAACGTTTTTTTCATATTAATGACGTAGGTAGATTTTTAAATTTTTTGTAATTTTATGTAGAAATTTAAATTGAAATTTTTAAATTATTAATTAGGTTACATAAATTTAATTTAAATTATTGATTTATTCAATAAATTTATTATTTAAATTTTTAATAAAATAAAATTTAGCAAATTTTAAATAAATTTATTAGAAAATTGGATTCGTCAAGAATTTTAATGTGGAAATACATTGATAAAATATGCGAAAATTCAGGGATTGTCCAAATAATTTGTAGCTTCTGAAGTTTTTGCATTATTTAAGGTTCTATGTTTGAATCTAAAAATGATTAGGGTATTTGCTTCATAAATTTTACTTATAAATAAACAAACTTTTAATTTAGACTTTATAGCTCGCAGATATTTAAATATCTTAAAAACCTAATTAAAAATAATAGGTCTTACTTAAAAATCTTAAGTTTTATTTAAAAATCTTAGGTCTTAATTAAAATAGATATTATGTGAGTAAATTACAAAATTAAATAAATTTTTAAAATCAATATTAATTTTAAACGATTAATTTTTACCCTCAACTCTTGAATTCAATGCTTTTAAAGATAAAACTTTGGTGAGACAAACATTTTTTTTGAATTAAAAATAAAACTGAAGTAAAAAACTAATTAAAAACTGTAACTAGATACCATTAGTATATGTATACAAGTCTCTTAAACTTAAAAACATATTTTGGAGCTAAAAATAAAGTTATATAAAACTTTCAAACACATAATTTTAATATATTCTAGCAATCTATTTACAATAGATTTAAGCATTTTAGTGAGTTCAGACAAGTTTATTTTTAAATAAATCTTCTTGTCTATTGATAATACACTATTCTAAAGAACCTACTAAATTTGTAATTTAATCTCTCAAGTATTCTAATAAAATGTCATTTAAAAGTGTTGCGGATGTAAAAAAATATTCTCATATATAGTGATCGATATTATTAGCTTTTTATTTTTCAATCATTTCACTGGCTTTTCTTCTAATATTTTATTACTATAGTATACTAATGTATACTATGAGTATATTAAATTTATACAATTACGTGTATGAAGCTCATGTGTTAAAGTTGTTGACTCAAGTGTGAGGATCAGATCAGAATCGAATAGTTGGTCAGTTTATCTATGTGTGCCCAAAAGATAACTCAAAAACTAAAAAAAAACTAAAAATGTGAAATTATAACAAATTCAAATTGTGTACAAAAACCATATTGTAATTCAAATTGAGACAGTCTGCCAACCTCACAAAATTTGGTTCATTGGCCAACGACTGGGGCAAATTTATTTGGGTTAGGATGGTTCAAGTAACTATATATATAAATACTGCAAATTTGATGAACTAATAATTCAACCTAAGTTCTAAACTGTTGAAATATTTGTTAAAAGTTATCATGTTTGATAACTGAAACCTTATATAAAAATTTAGTTGATGTTGTAAAACAGATTCGATAAGCTGCCATACAACTCTAATATATTTGACACTTATATCCATTTCTTTAATCCGCTTAATGCATATCTACGTATTTTTCTGTAAAATAAATTTTCATGGAATCTGAACTAATTTTTTTTTAATTTTTACATATACCTTAAAATTCATTTGACAGAAAAGTTCGAAGAGAATTATCGAATTTTACATAAAATTTGAAGTTAAAAAACAACGATTTAATAATATTTTGGTGAGGTGAAATAACACTTAGGACATTATTGCACTTTTTAAACTTCAATAAGGTCCGTCGGGTTTATTGCAGTATTATTTCAGTCCTTTTGCACTATTAAAATAAACAAAAACCCTCAGGATTTTTTGCACTTTCAAAAGTTCGCGTTACCGTCAATCTCTCCGCCAGTCCCACTAGTGGCCATTAATAGAAGAGGAGGGAATTAAGAAATAACTTAGACTTGGATTCAGAATTAGGGTATTCCCCTTTTACAGAACTGTTTATATATGTGTATATGTGGGATTCTGAATTAAAATAAGAATCAAAAGCAGGGTATTCCCTTTTTAAAGATTTTATATATATATATATATATATATGTGTGTGAGGGATTTCGAATTAAGAGAGATTATTTAAAAGAGGATTCAAAAGGCAGGGTATTCCCCTTTTACAGATTATTTTTATATGTGTATATGTGGGTCTCTAAATTAAAAGAGGATTCAAAAGAAGGGTATTTCCCCTTTTTTTATATGTGTATATGAGGGATTTCGAATTAAGAGAGATTTTAAAGGTGCGTTCGAAATTAGGGTATTCCCCTTTTTCCAGAATATTTATATGTACACATATACGTAATAAAGTCAAAATACAGAAAGGAAATAAAGTCAATTGTCTTTATTCCCTATATTTTAGGAATTAAGTCAATGTCCTAGGGCATTCTTTCACCTCACCTAAATTTTTATACTTAGTCTAATTCTAATTTTATTTTCTGCTTATTTTATTTTTAATAATGCAATTTTAATTAAAAAAAAATACAACCTTCAATTTAAATTAAAATATTTTTTGCATCATAAATTTACTTTAACATTTTAATATTTATTGTTTTAAATATATATATATATATTTAATTAAAATAAATAAATTAAAAATTTAAAATAAAAATTCATATCCATTTTTTTTCATCTTATACCAATAGGTAAAAATATGGTTTCAAAATCGTCGAACTAAATGGAAAAAACAGGATAATATATCAAATTCTGAAGCAGCTGAACATAAATCATTAAGTCCAAAATCAGCATCAAGTGAAACAACCACAACAACAACAACCACAACAAAATCTTCAACAAAAGAAAAACATTTAAAAAGATCTAGTCGTAGTGAAACAAGTGATCATCCAACAAAAAAATATTCAATTTCATCATCCGAAGTTTCAACAAATACAACAGAAAAATTAACAGCTAAATTGCATAAAAATAGTGAAAAATCAAAAATGAAAAATGAATTAAAACATACGGATAAAAATATTACTGATGAAAAACATTCAAAAAATTCAACACATACAACAAAAACACAAACAATTATTAATAATACATTAACAGAAAATCAAAATAATAATATAACATTAAAAAATGAAATTGATTGTGAAGCAAAGCTTAAAGCTTACAAATTAAGTACCAAAACTCAAAATAATAATAATAATAATAACAATAATAATAATGATAGTGAAAAAAATAAATTAGATTTAATAAAAGATAGTAAAGTTAATGAATTATAGAAATTGAAAAATTAGAAAGAGACAGAAAATGAATTGTTTGTAAGGGTTTTTTTGATTTTAATTTTTCTTTTTGTGTTTGTAAAAAAAAAAAAAAAATTGAAATGTTTGTAATTTTTAAAATTAAAAATGAAAAGCTTATCTTTAAATTCCCTATTTTTTTTGTATAAGAATTTATGTTGTAAGAAATTCTTTTTTTTTTTTTAGTTTTTTAATATTTGATGCCAAATATAATCTTAAACAAAATATTATTATTAATATATATAATTAAAAGATAAATTAAATATAATAAGAAGAAAAAAATTATATAATAATTTAATTTTTAAAAAAAAAAGTTATTTGTTTTTTTAATTTTTCGTATACAGGTTAAAATTTTACTAGGAATATTGTTTGAAATGTGCTACAGGGTGTGCTTAAATTCAGGATGTCGCTTGCATTAACTTTTACTTGTAGTAGGAGATATGGTGGGAGATTTTGATACATTCAAAAAATTCTATAAAAATTGGGGTCCGAAGCAGTTGCCTTAAAGATTTATAACTTTTAAAATATGTTAATTGGGATTGATATATCTACAGATTTTTTTTTTTTTTTATACGCTAGTAGTAAAACTCTAGGAACGAATTCCTTTATACTTAGTTAAGATTATAGATATTTAAGCTTGGCTATGAGACTAAGGAGTTAGAGGAAATAGAATAGAAGAGGAGAGTTGGGTGGTAGGCTAGAAACGAACTTATTTAAGTTATTTTTAAAAAATTGCAAATTGTATAATTATATATTTCTATAAGGGGGGAACACATTAGATGGAAACATGTTCCATATTCTAGCAGTTCTCACAATAAATGATGTTCCATAACCAATTTTAAGCTACCTAGGAATTTTCACTGTGTAGAAGTGAGCACTTGAGGTTTCTCTGGTATTGTGTTGGAATTGTGTAAAGGGAGGCATTATTGATTTTAATTCAATAGATTAAGTGTTAATATACCTTCAATATACATATGTATAAAAAAGAGTTAATGCTCCGATATTATGACAAATGGAAAGAGGAGTGAAAGCAGCCTGCACGCAAGAGTGGCCAATTAGGCGTAAGGCGCATTTTTGAAGAAATAGACTTTATGATTTTATGAATGAATAATTTGAATATAAAATTTTAAGGATAAAGTCTATTTCTTATCATAACGCATTTTCAGTTTTTGGACCTCATAACTCTTTATATAGACTTGAAATGCAGGAGATCTGAAGTTATAAAAGTTTTAATTTTTAGATCCGTATAAATGTAATAAGTGTTGGAGTTCATTTACAAAATAATTCATTAGTAACTAATATTTTTCGAAGTCCCGGTGTTGCAGTGGGTTGGGTAAATATTTAGTTTACCAACCGAGGGTGTAAGAGTTTCATTCCCAGCTCCAGGTTACAAAATATTTAATTAAAAAAAATATTGAGAAAATTATTTTTTTAACAAAACCACCTTATGATGACTAAATATAATTAAAATTTGAAATATACAAGGTGTTTCTTAATTAAGTGCAGTGCTATATATAAGTAATTAAAAGTTTTTGAAATGGGATGCACAACGAGCAGCAAGGTCTAGCACTTGATATCCCTCATAACAAACAACAATTTGTAATATGTTCAAAGATAAAGATACACGTATTTAAATATTGAAAAATCTATACTAAAAATTATTTAATTAGTCATTACATTACTAATTAGATATGCCGCACTTGTTTGTTAAAACCTAGCTGTAATATTGAGAATAAACTTTTCTCTTTGATTTCCACATATTCGATTTTTAATTATCTATATTTTTAAAATAACTTTTTTTTTTAATTATTGACACCACCCAAACACCATATTTTATGAAAATGTATTTAAAAATTTAAATTCGTATGTTTTCAAACTTTATTATATCCATTTTTAATTATACATGAAATTTAAACAAACATTAAATAAAATTTGAAAAAAAATTTAAACAAAAAATGTTGAGAAACATTTTTAATTCATCTTTTAAAAATCAAAAATCAACATAAAATAAAAACAAAGTGGGTGGAGTAAAAAAAAATCAGCTAAGAATAAATTAATTAAAAAAAAAAAAAAAAATTAAAATGGGTGGAGTTGAAAAATCAAAACAACAACAAAACAGATTGAAATATTTTAAATACAAAATTTTTATTCGTTCAAAAGGTAATAAAAATTAAATATTTTTATATTTTAATTTAATTTGTTTCTGTTTTAAAAGAAAATTTAAAAAAAAAAAAAACAAAAAACCGAAAAATAATTTAAAAACAAAGATTAAAAATTAAAATCTATTTTTTTATTTTAGTATAATATAAATAAAAATTTTATTGGATGAGATGAAAATGAAAATTTATAAAATAAAACAAGAATGGTGGGGTGTCGACGATCTTTTGAAATTAAAAAAAAAAAAAATTAAATTATAATTCTTTAAATTTTTAGTAGATTTTTATTAGCAGTTTTGGTTTAAAAAAAAAAATTAATAATAAAATAAAACAATAGTGTGACAACATATTATACGAAATATACTTATAATAATGGATAATAAAATTCAAATTTTATTTTTTTTTTTTTATATAGGTACTAGCCATAACAGAATTTTTAACTTGATTAAATAAGTAGAAAAAAAATAAAAAAAACAAAAACAAAATTAAAATAAAAATATAAAATTTTGTTTTTGTGAAGGATTTTCTTAAAAATTTAAAATTAAGACTGAAGACTATAAAAATTGGATTAACTTTTCCTTCTTTGATTTTGTTTTTTTCTTTAAGTTAAAACATTTTAATGGCTGAATGGTATTAAAATTATGAGAAATAAAATCAAAACATTAATGAAATGGATAACAAACAAAATATTAATTTTATAATTTATATATGTATGCATATGTATGTATAAATGTATGTAGCTTTATGTGTTTGGGTATATGTATATGAACATTAAAAGAACATGTTATAAAACCAAAATAATGAACTCAACAAAGCACATTATAATATTATATACATATGTATATATGGAAGAATATGAGATTGATTTATTTATTTGTAATACCAGACAATAGTTAATATTGCCTGATAATAGTTCTTTGCCCATTTGACATTTGGACTTCTTATTAAATAATTTTAATATACACTATTATTTTTTTAATTAGATATGATCCAACTAGGGTTTGAACCCGAGACTTTTCGATTGAACCACTGAGTTATCGTTCAGATATGAGATTTATATAATTCCATAATAATATAAACAGGGCCGGATCTAGGGGTGGAGCGAGGGAACGACCTCTCCAGACGCCAGAATCCATACTAGAAAAAGGCGCCTTTTTAATCAAAATTAATTTGTGTTGAAAAGATATTATTTACAAAACTAATACTTTGACGCTTCTAAAAGCTTTTCTCTTCCTATACATAAATATTACTTGAAATGTTTCCATTTCCTGAATTTAATAAGTCAACAAACGAAGTTTTCACAAAGTAAACATTGCTTTTGAAATATTTAACTGCCTTTATCAAATTTAGACTTTTTTAAAAAAATGATTTGAATTTATTTATAGTATAGGTAGTAATCGTTACATATATGCATGTATTTAAAAATTTTGAAAAAACTAAATAATATTTTCAAGTTTTTGAACTCTAATTTAGATTTCTGTTAATGAAAAAAGCATTTAGACTTTTCATATAGTTTTTATGTTTTTAAAGTTTATATTTGTTATTAATTAGTATTTGAGTTAATTGTGTTAACTTGTATTAAGTGTATCGGTTAATTTCAGTTAACTTGAATAATATAGGCGCCTCAAGAAGATCGCTTCAGCCACCGAAATACCACCAGCATCCGGTATATAAATATAAATTAATAAAAAATAGTTTTAGTTGTAAAAGAAAGTTCAATACAAATTCTTGCATATCATGCATATACTTTGTTGCAAGAGAATGGTGATAGGCGATATACTGCATAGTATATAGTATCTATGGTCTGCGTTATTCAGTGTTCTAATAATTAATCTTTCCTGCAAAAAAGATTTGAAAGTAATATATGTATATAATAATATATATATGTAATTTAATGAAATTATTAAAAAACTGGAACAAAGTACTTAAGCGAAAATTCCCTCCTACTCTGAAGTGGTTAGAACACCTAATAATTACCGTCAGGACGAACTGAACCAAAAAATCACTCAAGATTCGAATTATTATCATCTGCCCAAAAAAGATTTGGGTAACACCCACTGAAACAGTAAGGCGTAAAACAATAGGGCAGAGATATACTCAAAAAAACATTGATGAAAGTTTTAGGGAATAGTAATAGTCAAAAAAGTTTTAGACACACAAGAAGATCAGACATTTAACTAAAAGTTAAAATAACGAAAGTCGAGCATAAATATGAAAATAAAACAATGTTAGTATAATTGAAGCACTGGCTGCCCAAAATGCAAACCAAAATGCAAATTTTGAAGAAGATGAAGATCAAAAACTATTAATAAAATGAAAAACAAATTCATTAATATTGGTTGTCATTATATATGTGCAATGATTTAAGTCATTGTAAAACGTTATGCACTAGAGTAGAATCTTGCGGAGAACATGATGAACATCATCTGACTTTAGATTGTCAGTACGATACTCTAAAATGTGTAAAATGCTCGGAGAGTTGCTAAAATTAACTAGGCCATGGATCCATATCCAACAATTGTCCGATTTATATAAGGAAGCAAGAACTGCTAAGATCAGAACTACTGGTTGTACAAATTAATAGTTGTACAAGGTAAAAGTGTCAATATGGGCTCTCTTCAAAACAAAATAGTAATCGTATACATTAACCTTAGAAATGTATAACAAATTGGAAGTTTTTGAAATCATAAAAAATAAATTAAATATTCAACTAAATGTTATACACATAAGCAATATATTGCCCAAAATAACTATTTCGATATAGCTAAACGAACCACTAAGGATAATTCCAGTTTGTTCAGCAACAAAATGTGAATTATTTTAGAAAAAGAGAACAACGTATTATTTATCGGTGACCCTAACATAGATCTTTCTAACGACCATAACGTAAGTATGAACTACCATAATGATACAAATTGTTCTTCAGGTTGGGTATTAACGCAATAAATAATCATCATTCAACGAGAGCGACTAAAACGACAAGCATAATAATTAACCATGTTGTAAAGAATTTAAATCCACATACACATGACATTGCACTTTATATGCTTGACTTAGCAGTTTTTGGCCACAAAATATTAAAAGTCAAGATAAATAAAGTAAATACGTCGGCTAATCCAATGAAGGAATATGCAATTAAAATAAACTATAATAAAGCGAAAAAAAATGGATTAAATAGAGGTAATACTTTCAATCGGTATTTCAATTTAATGGTCCCAAATCTTGCCAATTTATTTACTAATCATGTCATATCTGTAAGTAATAATATCAATCCCAGAATGTACTATGTTCTTATTCCCGACGGATGTAAAAAAATCAAAGATCATTGGCAGCTTAAAAGACTTCTTAAAGCCGGGCGTGGATCGAATCACCACAAAAAATTTAGTCACTTAGAAATTTTTAAATATTTTTGTGAAAATAAGTAAGTAAATGGTGTTTTTGAATCAAAACGTAAAATATGATGAGCTCCTTTTTGTTACTTCATTCCTATTCTTTGAAGGATGAAGAAATACATAAAAATTCAAATTGATTTTTATCAGGTATAAACTTATGTTAATTTATATCAAAAATTAAATTGCAACGGAAGGCCTTAAATTTTTATTTTTTATAAATCTAAGAAACATAGCACCTCCATTCACAACACAACAGGTAGACAGCACAACACAATAGTGATGATGATTATGGTAATGGTCATAATGGTGATGATGAAGATTATGGTAATGATGATGTTGGTGGTAATGGTGATGCTGTAAAGATATTGTATTTCATAGTAGTACTGTCATTGTATTTAATACTACAAAACTAAAATAATCATCCTCCTCATCATTACCATCAACATTATTACCATCATCATAACCATTGTATAAATAGACTCAGGAGATGACTCAGATCAAAAAAACATACGCTTTCGTTGGGTACAAACACCGTATCATAAATATACCGTTTAAATTTTTTTTGTTGTGAATTTACAAAAACATGATTTTGTAATGTTCTAAGTCTAACAATAATATTTTAAAGTAATCAAATGTTGTCAATTGTTTCCTTTTCCAATTTGAAAATTGTCAATAAGAAATTTCGTACTATTCACATTTAAGTATTAACACCATAAACTGTTTTATCGTGCGTCTTACAGAAACTACATAAAATTATATACATCATGACACGATAGCCTTCGCTTACACTTCGCTCGAGCGACTTAGAGAAGGAGGTTGTAAGTGTTTGACAATTGTACCCACTTTAACCAAGCAAATTAATGAATAATAATAAAAACAAGAAATGATATATTTTTTTTGATTTATTTCATAATTTTAATAAGTCTTACAGCGAAAAAAAATATAGTTTTAATTAAATATAAAATATCTTAAATTTAAAAAAATATGATATAAAAGAAAAACACAAAATACATAAATAATAATAAAATCATCTTTTATCAAGTGTAATAAATTTCAAACTCATTTCTTATCAACTCTAAAAGAAGTGTATTTTGCACATAACGCAAAATTATTCGATTGAAAATTATTTTGTATCATATTAATTTCATCTTATTTTATTATAGATGAGATCGTACCAAATAAATCTTATTAATCATACAATCTTTAGTGTCGTAAAAACAAAATACTTAACATTTTTATCAAATCACATATAAAATATAACAATTTTTTTTTAATTATTTCGTTCATCGCGTTCTCGAAATTCTGCAGGATCGGTAAATTTTACTGTTATTATATAAAAAATTGATGGAAACGGTACAAGAGCTAATAATACATAGTGTTGTCGTAAAGCGATTATTCCATATGCTAAAATTAACCAATGTCCAACTAAAATATTATTTTATTTTAATCAAATCTTTTTAATTAAAATTGAATTTACCAATTATAACCGCATTTTTAACTTCTAATATTGAGGTTTTGAATAGTGATTTCATTGACTGATCAATTTTCATTGAATAATGACAAGCATTTGAAACCATTGAAATTATAATACTTAAATAAGGAAAGGCATAATCTACAATGAAATATATATTAAAAAAATATTATTAAAATACATTAGTAAGTTTTTGTTTACAAATTAATCCACCAGCTATAGCATGTAATAATGTTAGTATTGGAAAAAAATATAAAGCACAATATACTGCGGATTTTCCAGCTTTTAAAAATGTTTTATTTAATATTGGACGTACTAACATCATCAAAAAGAGGCATAACAGATAAAAAACTAGAACTATAGTTTGCCTAAAAAAATATTTCAATTAAATGAATATGTAATCATTTTCAAAAATTGATAAAAAAGCTTACAAAGGATAAACAGCTTCTTGAGTACAATGAAGCCGTTCTTTATAATCAGGTGCAGGATTATGAAATAATGTATACCAATCGGAAAGTTTATGAACTCCACATGAATATAAATTAAATGAAAAAACTGGTTCCATAACTAAAATTGCTATCACAGCTGATATTGCAACTTCTATAAAAGCACTTACATGTAAAATTACTTGTTCTTTTGTAAACCTAAAAATCATAATCATTAAATGATTTAAAAATAAATTATTAGGTAAATATTACGATCTTTCTTTAGCTGCTGTATCAATGAAAAACCAATGCATTATTAATGGTAAAAAACTCATAAAACCTAAAATTACAAAGATAAGTTGTGTTTATTAATTGACAATAAGATATTTCTGTTAATTTACCCAAGTAAAGCCAATCGTATGAACTTGGTGATTGAAAACATTCCAGACATTTGCTATTTGGATCCATATTATCAACTCTGAAGCCGCGAGGACAAGCACCACATTCACTCCATGTTAGATTTTCACTTAATATCCGACCACAATAAAGTCCTGGACATTTTCCCATTTTAATAATGTTTGATATTACTCAATAATTTATCATTAAAATTTTTTATTTAATAAAATCTAAATAAATGTTTTCCGAACGATAAATTCCAATAAAATAATAAACAAACTTTAAACAGCTGTTTTTATTGTAAACAATTGTTGAAGGCGCCACTGGTGGACACTAGAGAAGTTAAGTTTATTTTAAATGTCAAAAAAGTAAAATAAAGGCGAAAATTCATTTTAGAAATCACAAATTCGGAACATATGATTTTGACATTTACTGATAAGAAATTCGAAAAAAACTAGAAATGTTTCAAACTACGCAAATAATTGTAAATAAATAAGAAATACTTTATTAATTAAAAAATATATCAAATATAAGTAATTAAAAATAAGAAAATCAATTAAGATCTAATACAAAAATTAATGATGGACAAAAATTGAGTTAAAAGAAAATATATAATTTTGTTTTAAGAATAGATTTTATATTTTCTGATTTTAATTTGGTTTCAGTTTTTGTTTTTTTTTTAAATACAAAATTGTGATAAAATAAATGAAAATAAAATATTAGGTAAATATATTACATTTATATATACATATATTAGAATTAGCACAAAACTAAATAATTTTTAATTGCGTTTTAAATTTATGTAACTAGAGTTGAATGAACTTTAAGGACATTTCAGTTTTATTAGTTCACTTCGTCTTTTGAAGATGTCATTTTTTATCTTTTAAAATGTATTTTGCGAAATGCGAATATTAAATTAATTATTCCGCTAATTTTCCAAAATATTTTTTATTTCAAAACTGGATGACCTATTCGTTTAAATGAAATTTAAAAAAATTTCAACAAAACCAATTAAAAATAGTTGTACAATATGTTAAATAATTGAACTTATATTAAAAAAAAAAAAACAATTTACTTATTTAAAATTTATTTGCTGTGTGTATAAATAGTCTTCTTTTTTATTTTTAAAGAAATCATGAAACTGTACAAATTATGTGTGCATCAAAAGTCTTTTAGTGGTAAGTAAGCATTTAAGAATCATAAAATACATATATAAATGCTCTTAAATTTAAAAGGTATTCAATTTAATTAATGATTTTATGTATTTAAAAATTTTAGCTGCCGACTTAGTTTTAAATCCAAAACATCTACCCGAGGCAAAAATCGGTGATGTTGTAGAGGTTTATCATCCTGAAGATGAAGGTTCCAGACTACTTTTACAAATTACATGCTTTGGTGATGATATAAAGAGTCGAGAAGAATATATTAGCATTGAATCAACAGTAGCTCAAGCTTTTAATTTGAAAACATATTCTGATGTCATAATAAGAATTGTTAATCCTTCAGCTGTAGCATTAGATTCAGTTGAAATAACATTTAAAGATCAATATATGGGAAGATCAGAAATGTGGAGACTTAAGACTTATTTGGTAAATAATATTCACATTTTTCAATAACTATAGGTTTAAATAATATTTTTAATATTTGTAGACAAACACATGTATTTATATTAATAAAAAAATTGAATTTTGTGATGGCTCAATTCGATGTCAAGTCTATGAAATGTGGTCTCAAGGTGAACGTGTTACTTGTGGAGTTATTACAGAAGATACAAAAATTGTATTTCGTAGTAGTACATCAAGTGTATATCTGTTTATTCAAATGTCTTCGGAAATGTGGGATTTTGATATACATGGTGATTTATATTTCGAGAAAGCAGTTAATGGATTTTTAAGTGATTTATTCATGAAGTGGAAAAAACTCGGATCAAATCATGAAGTTACCATTGTATTATTTTCAAGGACATTTTATACTGCAAAAAGTTTAGATGAATTTCCGGATCATATGAGAGATTGTCTACAAAAGGATTATAAAGGAAGATTTTATGAAGATTTTTATCGTGTAGCAATTCAAAATGAAAGAAATGATGATTGGAATACAGTTTTAGTACAATTAAGAAAATTATTTACATCTTATCAAGCAAGTGTTTTGCGTTACCATGATCGTGAACATGTTTATGTACCACCGGCTATCAATTCAACAGCAGGGCAAGGCAACTTTTTGGAAGTTTTAAATGTTTCATTGAATGCCTTTGAAAAACACTATTTAGATAGAAGTTTTGATAGAACTGGTCAATTGTCTGTTGTAATAACACCAGGCGTAGGAGTATTTGAAGTTGACAGAGAATTAACAAATATAACTAAACAAAGAGTTATTGATAATGGTGTTGGAAGTGATTTAGTATGTGTTGGAGAGCAACCATTGCATGCGGTTCCACTTTTAAAGTTTCACAATAAAGAAACAAATTTAGCAGCTGATGACTATTCATTACCACATTGGATAAATTTAAGTTTCTATTCAACTAATAAAAAAGTAGCATATTCTACATTTATTCCTAGAATTAAGTTACCACCACTAGTTCCTTCTAATGGCAACGATGATAAAGTAATTCCAAATAACATACTTGAAACTAAATTTAAAGTATTTAAAATGTTTACATATTTTTTTTAGGAAAATTCTAAAATTAAGTTCTTAAGTTGTAATCAGTCAGAATATATTCATAATTCGTTATTCGATTATGATGCTTACGATGCACAAATATTTCAGTTACCTCCAGCTCAAGGCACTTGGTAAACAAAAATAAAAAAAAAATTATTTATAGCTTAATATTCCTTCTCTTTATTATAGTTCGCTGCAGAGAGTGATAAGAGCTAAAAAAACATCTGTACCAAGTTTAGAGACAACTTCATCTCAAGACTGGGATATTTCATCAACACCTAGATTTTCTGCCTTGCGACGAAAAATGTCAGATCCTGATATTCATTTCGGGGTATCTGGTGTCCTATCAACATTAGTTGACTCTACAAATTTATCAGAATCTTTAGTTTCTGAAAAAAATGTACGTAGAACTATAATAGCTAGTAAGAATCCAATTATAAGACCAGGACGTGCCTTAATAAATCCATTTGATCCGTCACACGTTACTATTAAACTAACATCAAATCGTAGAAGATGGACACACATTTTTCCTAAAGTTAGTAGAATTTTTTTTTATCTTTAAAACTTTTTTATGGTAGCTTTTCTTTTCATATGTGTTTAGGGTCCAACTGGAGTTTTGATACAACAGCATCACTATCAAGCAATACCTGCATCAAATAATTTCCATCAAATTTCAGATGCAAAAACAACCAACACTGGTTTCAATATTTTAGAATATGAGCATACTGCAACATGTGCTTCAAAATACTTGGAAGATTCATCACTTGATTGTAAATTGAGATATTTTTAAAACCAAAAAATACCATTTAACATATTTAATTTTTTTTTCCTGTTTTTGTTTTTTTTTTCAATTAAGCATCACGGAGGAAAATTAGTACGTTAAATTTAAGTACACAACATTCACAAACTAGTACAACTTCATCGAAAACTTTAACTTATCTTTGGGGTGCAACAGGTGAACAAGAATGGACACCAGCTTTAACAACAGGTAAATTTTCTAATTTTACCGATGTTTTTAAAAATTAATTTTTTTTTTTTTTGAATATTTAACTGAAAAATAATATAAAAATTTTAATTTTTCATGTAAATAATTGCTCTCATTTACATTTCATGTTTCGGAAATTTAAACTTTGAATATTGAATGTAAAATAAAAAAATTTCTCTATATAAAAATCAAATAATGACTCCTCACTGTCTTGGATGTTAAAAAATATATACAAGTAGTTGGCCAAAAGCGTAATAAAAAGACTTCTCAAGAAGAATCTAAAAAACTGGAACCTACACAAGCTAAAGGAGAAGTTATAATAGGTTGGATTAAATATTGTTATCATCTGATTTAACTTGGAACAAAATATTATACATATATATTATATATTATTTTTATCACGTTAATCTTTTTTAATTTGTTTTTATATTTAACTTCAAATGCACATTCCTATTATGTATTTTTCTTTTCGAGATATTTAAAAACAAAATATTTTTCATTTCCAGTAGTAGAAGAAGTTTAGAAAATTTTTAAAATTAAAGATTTTTTATTTTAATTTTTAAATTTTAACTTTTAAGTTTTATGTAATTCTTTATTAATTCTATAATTTTATTTAAAATATCTTTTTTAAGTATAGAACAAAAAGAAAACGTTTTCTGCTGGGAATTTAATTTTTGCCCTGATATTTGGAAACTATTTTTGATTAGAAAGTAAAACTTGACTTTGTTATACTATTTAATTTGTTGATAAAATAAATATATAATTTCTTAGCGTCTCGAAATAAAAACCTTAACGTTCAAAATTATCAAAAAAAATTGAAAGTAGAGTTAAAAGTGGTGTAACATAAACTTAGAATTAAACTAGAATAGGAATCATGAATCATTTGCAAAATTTCATTCCTCAATTTGATGTGCTTGATAATAATTTATTTTAATAATGGAATGAACTTGTTTTTTTTTTAAAAACTAGAGCTTTTTTTAGTAAATTAGAAATATTTTAGTATATTTGACTGGTTTTTTATATACTGCTAACATAGAAGGATTTTGAATTGTAATTTCTTAGACAATCTGATTTATATTTGAAAATATTTAAGAAAATAGAATTTCTAAATTTGATAAAATACCCCTTAGTGTGCACTTATCAATAACATAATTCAGAAATTTTAGGTTGTCCTTTTAATATTACTAAAAACAATTGTAACTCAACTTATAAAATGCTTTTCTAAAAATTTTAAATTATAATGTAGTAAATAACCTCTTAGTATTTTAAGTTAATTGCTTAATAATAAAAAAATTGGTATATTGATGATAAATATAAATAATTTTATATCACTGTAATTAATTTCGATTAATAAATATTAAATAATAAATTATGCAACAATTCGACATTATTAAAATTTAAAATTGGCTTGCATTATTGGAATGGATACTTCTTTAAAACTTTTATTATTTACTTTTACTTTTCAATTAATTTTTTCGTTTTTTGGAACTTGGTTATGCATGGAGATATTTTTTACTTATTAGTTAACCAAAACTATTTTCACTAATTGAAAATAAATTTTTTTAAAATTTCTTTTTTCTTTTAAATAAAATTTTATTTATTTTAAAATTACCAGGTGTTGATTGGAAATCTTTAACAATACCAGCATGTTTACCAATTACAACAGATTATTTTCCGGATAAACGTTCATTAGATAATGATTATGTAATATCAGATTATACATTGCTGCCTGATGATGTTAATGCAGATTTTGCAAATTGTCGTGCTGTTTATCGTAAACCATTAACAACTGAAGAAGTTTTTAAAGAAATTGTATCCCAACGTTTAGCACAAGGTTTTCAATTAATTGTTTTAGAAGATAATAAAAATGTAAGTCCAGCACAAGCACCATGTTGTGGTGGTAAAAAACAAGTTCATACATCAGTTTTAAATATTAAACCACCAACTGAGAGAACAATGGAATATTTGTTATCAATTGGTAGAATATTTCATAAAATATCTTTAAGTGGATCTGTTATTACAGTAACTGGCTATAGACCGAGGTAAATTATTTATAAATAGATTAAATAAAAAATTTTTAATTTAAATATATTACAGACATCCATACCCTCCTATAAAAGTTGATTATCGATATCGTTTTCATGCACCGCAACATGATACATACGAAATATCTGGTGCTAATTTTACAACAGAAAAATTAGAAAATTTCAATTGGAACTTTATGGATCACTATATATGTACTAGAGGAGATACTGATTATCAGTTATTTGATGTAAGTTGTATTCATAAAAGATAATGTAAATTTTTATTTAACTTTAACTAGATATAAAGTTAAAATTCTAATTATTTTTTTAATAATAATATTTTTTGTTTTAAGGCACTTAAATATTGGCGTTACAGAATGTATTTATTACCAAAAGAACATTTGGCAATGAAAAAAATATTAGAAGGTGGTTCACAAAAATGTGATATCTATACAGAAATAACGAATGAAAATCCAAAACAACAAGTTGAAGAATTCATTAAGTTTTTAGAAACTCATTTAAATAAACTGAAGAGAATGCAATGTCGAAAAACAAGAGTAAGACTAATTTAACTAATGTTTGTTTTTTTTTAATTTACTAGGAAATATTTAAAATTGTTTTTGATTTTCTTGATTTTTTTTTTTTAAATTTATAATCAGTTTTTTTGTTGTTTTATTTTTAATAATTTGATTGTTTTTTTTTTATTAACGTTTTTTCAAGACAAAACTTTAATTTTTGTTAAATATATTTAAAAATCAACAATAGAACAGTTGAAATATAAATAATTCTGTAATTCTGTGAAATTTTAATGAAATAAAATTAGTTAACAAGAGTTTAAGACCTAAAACAGTATTTAACCATTTGTGAAATGAAGAATTCGGTTAAAAATTTGTCATAATTGGCTTAATTGCAAAGTAATAAAATACAGGCTAGGTTCTAAGATAAACTGTATTGTCTGTTTGAAAGTTTACTTTTTAAGTTAAAATTAAACAAAATAAACTAAATTTAAAAATAAATAATATAAAATTATATATATTTAAATAAGTACATAATATAAAAACTCTTTTTAAAAAACTTAAACAATTTTAATCGGATTTTTTTTTGAATCCGAGGAAATGCAAATGGTCTCTAATTATTTTTTAAATTGCAAACTTTGGCATAATTACACTGTATAATTTCATTTACAATTCACAGCTATTACAGAATATTTATTTATTGTTATATTAAATCATTTTCATGTAATTATGAGTATATATATATATTTTTTATTTTTCAAAATAATATTATTAATTAAAAGAAATTTACTTAAATGAATATTTTAATAATGTTTATTGTTTTAAATTTAATTTTATTGTTTTTACGTTAAAAATTAATTTATAATTTATAAAAATTTTTTTAAGCTATTTTTTATACATAGTATATATATAAATGTATATATGTATTTGTATAAATTTCCTGCCTTTCTTTTTGTGTACCTTTCCTCCTATATATAAAGTTTAATTACAGGAAAATTCATCATCACAATCACATTTAACTAGAAGAAGACACAGTACTAGCATAATAACGAGACCTCCACCAAATCAGGTTGATTTAATTAATAAATATTTTAATATTAATTAAAAAAAAAAATCGAATATAAATACGCTTAATTTTTTTTTTTATTTTTTAAAAGTGTTTGATTTATAGTTTATTGATAACTTATCATTTAAAATTCATACATATTGGAAAGTTTTTTTTTCTTTGTTTTTTTTTTTAATAATTTACTAAGCAACGAGTTTTGAATTTTTAATAACTTATTGAAATTTTAATAACAAATTATCTTCTTTTTCAAAAACAAAAACTCTAATAAATTAATTTAATTAATTCTTTTTTTCTTAAAAATTTTCATTTAGGGTTTAGCAAATTCACCATTTCGTGCGCGTGTTGGAAGTAACCGTTTACCAGATAAAAGGCCAAGGTTTATATAAAAACGTTTTATTTAAAATGAAATAAAACTTGTTTTGAAATTAGTTAAAATTCATTTTAATTAACTTTTTTATAATAATTTTTTTTTTTTGGCTTATGCAAATTTTTGCTATGGTTTTTATTTTATTTTATTTTCTTCATTTTTTTTCATTTGAAAAATTAATCAAACCATTTTTAATTAAAAAAATTTATTTAATTCTTATTGTAATTTTGAATTATTTAAAATAATTTTTTTCTAAAACTTTTTTTTTAATTTTTATATTAACTTCATGCATTTTTTTCATATACAAATTACACATTCAAGTTCTTATAGTGAAATTTTTATTTTCTGTAGTTATCTAATATCGAATCATCTTAAAAACGTATTTTTTATTTAAAAAAAAAATAACTCTTATCAAATAGGTTCATTAAACTCTTATAAAATGATAATATAGAGTATTTATAACTTTTAAAAAAGAATGGTGGTGGACATTTGTTTTACATTAAAAATTTTTTGCTTTTCAAATAACTCATCTGAAATTGAAATCTGATACTGGGTTTTGGAGTTTATATTTGTTTCGATAGACCGGCGTTAATTAAATTAATAAAACCTTTTTTTATTAAAAACAATTACAATTGTAGGCTGTGTTGTTCAAAAAAAATATTAATTTTAAAATCATATAAAATATTAGTTTAATAAAATCAATTATGCCTTTAAAATTATAATTCATTTGTATATGTCCATATAATTAATGTGATTCATAAAGTTATTTCGTTGTCCGTCCTTCTTTTAAAAATTCATTAAATTACTATAAGATAAATTTCGTTAAATTTTTGAAAATTTTTCTTAATTTATTTTAAAAATTTTGTGTTGAAATTAAAAAAAAAATGTAATAGACTTGATAGATATGAAAAAGTTTATGTGTCTGTCCGTTTCATTTATAATTCAATCACTAATATGACAAGAATCCTGAAAATTTCCATTCAAAAGGCTTTATTTAAAATTAAAAAAAAAAATTCAACGATTTTTTAGACTTATCAATTCATTAAAAATCATTTTTAAAAAATTTTCTTGTTAAATACCACATTTTATTAAGTGTAATTAAAAATTTTGCATCTGTTTGAAAGTTTTTTTTGTTATTTGTTGCCTTGTTAATTAAATTAATATTTTTTTAAATTGATTAAAATAGAATGCGTTTTTTTAAAATTGAAATTTTATATTTTTTAACAATATTTTTTAATGTTTTCCGTTTTAATTTTCATCTTTCATTATTTTATTTTTTTTTTTATTTTATTACTTTTTTTTTTTGGTTTTCAGCAACTTTCATCTCTTAGAATACTAAGTGAGAAATCTTTAAATTCGCAAAGGTTAGTGCTATTAGAGCTAATAATAATAACAAAGCACAAACAAAGCTATATATACATTGTAAATTAAAAAATGTAATAAATAATATTAATTAATTTTCACTTTTTATTTTATCATTTTTTTCAAAATTTTATTTAATTTTATGGTTTTTGATACTAATTTTTTTATATTTTATAATTTGTTCTTTTTTTATTGTGCATTTTTCATATCAAATTTATTATTAAAATTTGTTTTTATTATTTATTTTTAGAATTTATTTGATAAATTTCTAAGAATTTTTTTTGTTTTTATAAATAAGTTGTATAAAATTATTAGAATTGTATCAAAATATAATTTGGAGAATTAAATATTTCTATAAATTCAGCATTTAAATTAATTAAAAAAGTTAAACTTAAATATAAAAAGAATGAGAAAAGAATTACCCCTTAAAGTATGCAATAAATTTTACAAATGAACTTGTGAATCAGAAATGGTAGTTTTTTAATTTTTTTAAATATGTTTTAAAGTGGTAAATTTGAGTGCATAAATTAAATAAAATTTTTATTAATCAATTTTTATTAATCAATTTGAAGAAAAACTCATTAAAAATATATAAAATGGTGGTTGCAGTTAAATTTGGGCTTAACATAAATAGAGTTTTTAAAACTTGAAAATTTTTTAAAGTAAATATGAAATTGTATTTTAATCTAGAACATGCTTTATCCTTACATGAATCCAAATATATTTATAAATTCCTATTTACAATTTGCTGAATTTCGGATATTTAATTCTATTTTCAGGATAATACATGATAATACGATATTTTTAACCCAAAATTTTTATTTCATAAAATTATAGTATTTTAACAAGAACTGGAGAACGGGAACGTGGAAGAATTTCACCAGCAGCTGAAGCATCTCAAATAACATTGTCATCTGAAATAACGAATTCAAATGAAGATAATGATGATGCGTAAAGATTATTCTTTTATACTTTTATGTAATTCCTAATTGTAATTTCCAAATTAATATTTTTCAGTTTCTTTGTCGAGAGTAAATTAAAATCGACTGCAACTTTAATGGAAATATTTGAAGCATTTAAGCATCCATCAACTGGTGTTGGATATTTAATGTCTGTACCCAGTTTACCATCATGTACGTTTGTGTCATTGGATGCAATTAATTGGTTAAGAAGCAAATTAGAAGGAAATTTAAGAGATCCTTTAGAAATATTAGAGAACATGAGAAAGTAAAATATAATTTTTCAATAAAATTTAGCCTAAGAATTAAAAAAAATTTGATATATGTTTTCTAGGGAAAGAATGATATGCCATGCCTCGGGAAATTGGGAAAAACCGATTATACCTGGATTTTATTTATATTTTGTTGCAATTCAAGATAAGACTTCTAAGGGTATAAGATAAAAAAAAAATCATTACGCAGTTTTTTTTTGATTAACATAATTTAATTTGGTTTTTTTTTATTTTAGAATATACCCCTCCATTAGGCGATTTAATGGCATTTGAAAATGAATGGATGGAAGTTGAAGTCAAAGAATATGATTGTGATGAAATAACAAAATCATCAATACCAAATTTTTTGAAAGATAAACCGGCGTCCAAAAATTGGAGTAAAGATAGTAAGTTGGTTGAAAAGTTTTATTTTCAATTTATTTTTTAAATTTTCCAGGAAATTTAGTTGTTTATAAGCATTCACATTTGGAAATTGATGCTAGTAAAAGAAGTGATAGATGTGAATGGGGACATGTTAAATATCATAGTATTATGACGCCTGGTAATACTTTTGAAATTGTTGTAGAATGGGTTACAGCATCTGGTCCAATAGTTTATGATTTAGTGAGAAATTAATAATAATAAAAATATTTCTTTAATAACAATTTGATATAATTTAAAATTACAATTTCCTTTAGATATCCACTTGGGCTCGTAAAGCACAACAATGTGGTTTTCAGTTACTTCCAATACCGTCAGATCCTTTAGCTGAACCATTTACAGAAAAATCTGATCCATTAAGAGGCCCGATATTTATTCCATTAAATACGGATTGTTTAAAGCAAAGAGATTATTTATTTGAAGGTAAATTATAATTTTTTATTGTGATTCAATTTCTTTAATTTTATTTTCAAATTTTAGAATTCAATGAAGAGACACGATCTGAAAGAATGTTATTATTTCAAGAAGCAATTTTGGCACGTTTTGGTTTTATGCCTTGCGTTTTGCAAACTAAATCTGTGTTTAAAAAAGATGTAATAAATATTAAATTTTATTTAAATAAATTTTATAATTTTAGTAAATTTTAGATACCAAAAGAATATCAGTATGTCCATTGTTCTGGAAATATGTTTGTCCTAATAAGGTAATATTTTTATTTCGATTTTTTTTATAATTTTAATATGCTGTCATATTAAAAAAACTTTTTGTAGATGTTCACAATCGAATAGTGTTCAAACTGAATCACCAAATCATACACAAGAATCATATGTAACACGTTTAGTTTATGGTCATACTTATAGCACAAATATACCTAAAAAAGTTGGTTTTCTTTGGTCTTGGAATCATATGATTGCAAATAAAAAATGGAAATCATTAATAATAAATTGTTCACAGGAAGGTGAACTATTTCAATTAAGAATGCTTAAAGATTTTAAAGATTTTTGTTCCAATCAAGATCAAAGACTTAAGATTTTTTGGGATAAATGTTGGGATATGCGAAAAAATTCAGTAATAATAGAAAATGACGAAGAAAATAATTAAGATTAGAATTAAGTATAAAATTTATCCTAAAAATAACTATTTTGTTCTTTAAATAGTTTAGTTCTTGTATTTTGTACAACGCCTTAAATTTAAATAAACTAAAACTTGTTTTATTAATTTAATTTTTGTATTATTTTTAAAAATAAGTTCCAACGACGTTTGTTATTAGATTTCAGTATAAGATGTATTTCAGAATATTGAAACTTTTTTAAAAAATTAAAACTGCATATTTTTATTAGAGGAAATAATATTAAATTTATTTTAAATACTTTTTTACTATACCAGAAATTACTAATAAAATTATACCAAAACCTATTGTACTATAATGAATTATATTTACATTTGACGTAAAACTTTTCCATAAATGGACTCTTTTAACTCTAATTGGTGAAGCTTTTTGCATTTGATCAATATCTTTCCATGAAACATTTTGCGGACGAATTGTTAATAATGCATTTATTGCAGCTCTATAACCACTTTGTACAGCACCACTTAAACATCCACGATATGATGTTGCAGATGTTGTTGAGGAAAATAAAACACGATTCCATGGTGTTGTTGGAGGTAAATTGAGTAATAAATTTTGTTGAAATGTTTTTTGAACAAATTTTTCCGGTGAAAGCATTTCAATACCAAATTTCTCCGATAACTTGGATAGTATTACAGTTTCGGCAATTGAATCAAAATGAAAATGATTATGTAATACAAAACCTGCTAATTTTGTTTTTTCATATTCATATGCTATTAAAGTTGGTTGTTCTAAATTAATTAAAGTCCCACAAAAATCCTTTTTTTTCCATGGTTGATATTTTGGATAATAAGCTATAAAAGAAGTCATTAGATAAGTGACATTTGATACTGGTACAATTAGTTCTTTAGGTATTGATGGATATATATTAAGCCTTTGTACTTTATTCCATGGTATTGCCAGTATTAATATTGAAGTATGAAAAACATTTCCACCGCTATCTCGTACTAAAACGTAATCCGGATAATGAAATATATCTGTAATTATTGTATTTGTTAAAATTTGAACACCTTCTAAATGTTCATTAAACTTTTCAAGTAATTTCTTAGATGAAAATTCAATTAAATATTCTGATGATAGTCCAGTTCTAAAATATCTTTTTTTTTTTTATAGAATAAAAGAAATAGAATTAAAATTTATCAATTGTATTAAAAAGAAAACCAAAATTAAAAATTCTTACAAGTTTATAAATTTTTGAAAAGTATCATTTGTATAACATATACTTAAGAATTCTGATAATTTTATATTAATTGAGCATGTTCCACAAATTAATCTAACAAAAAATCGCATAATTTTTCGTGATCGTTCAAATAATAAATTATTCATAATAAATCTTTCTACTGTTGGATCTTCTTTACATATCTTAAAACTGGAACAAAAAAATTATAGAATTAATTATCAAAAATTAATTATATATTTTATATAAACTACTTTCCAGGCTTATAATTTTCACTTTTTGAATCAATTAAACTCATTATTGTTCTTATTTCAAAATCAATTAATTTTGATTTAATTAAATATTCATTTTCTGTAATATCGTTCAGAATATAACATTGATTTGGTGGTATTATTTTCAATTCGACTCCGAATTTTGTTAATAATTCATAAATATGATAATGATGTTTTGTTATGTATCTTGCTCCTAATTCCCCGTATTCTGATGATACTAATTGACCGCCAAGCACCGAATTTCCTTCTAATATAATAACATTTAAAGATTTTTCTTTTTCTTTTAATTTATAAGCTGATGTTAAACCAGATATTCCTCCACCAACAATTAATACATCAATAGTATCAAAATTTGGTTGTTCTAACTCAATATTTTCATTATTTTCCATTTCTTAAAAATATATATGTTTATTTTATATTTTTTTTAATTTTTTTTTTCAATATATTATTGTTATTAAATAAATAAATAGATTAAGATTGAAACATTTCAAAATATTTCATTCAAAAAAATTAGTTTCTGAAATTAATTACTAAAAATTTAAATTTGATAATAATAAATTATAAAAAAATATTTTAAAAATTGCGATCGGCATATCATGTTGGATTACTATGTATGTAGTTAGATTTTTACGGATAAAAGATTTGGGATACGAATTAATAACTATATTGAGTCAATTTTCTAGTTTTTCTAATTTTTCCAATGTTTGACAAGATAAGTCTCATGTATAATTAATGATAATTCGAACTAAGAAGCTTCTTTTGGTTTAAAAGCAGTTTATTTTTCGATGCTCATATTAAGAGCTAATTTAAGTTAGAAGTGTAAAAATTAAGTGATAATTTTTTAATTTATTAATTTTTATAAAGTGTATTTGTGTAACTAAAGTGACTTGTGACGTCTTATGACGTGACGTGACGTCCAATTCTATTTAACTTTAAGATGTCAATTTAAAACTCAATCGCATTTTTGGTAATGCATTTGATAAACTTCATTAAAATTCGGATATGTACAAGATGTCAAAATATCAATCGAATTTGTTAAAAAAATTAATATTGAGTAATCAGATTTTAGATTTCATGAAAAAATATTTGTATATTGCTTATTTGGCCTAAGTCTGATACTAAGATGGTCAGCACAAGTATTCCCGTCTGTTCTTTTGTGGAAAATTGTTTGTTGTGATCTTCACCATCCTATAACATCTATCTCAACTCTAATTTTAATGAGTGTCTAAAAAACTGAACCTTAAGGGAAATTAATCAATAGTGCATTTCAATCCCTAAAAATTGCCTGTCAAAATTATAACAAATTTTATAATAGAATTCAGTCCAATGTTCAGAGTGTTTTTTCCTTTAAGGAGAATTGAACAATTCCTTTGTTCTAAGATTCCCTTGTATTCTCGTATGCATTTAAAATAACCTTTTTTAAAAAAAATTTAAATAAAAATTCAAAAAACAAATTAGTTTTAAAAAATATTTTTATTTATAAAATTCGTTTATGGAAATTTATCAAATTTTGAATTATAAAATTAAGAAATTAAAAATAAAAACAATCATTATTTTTACAAATTGTTTTCATATTTAATTTTTTAAATTTTTAACTTAAATTTTAATTATTTTATTTAATTTTTTTTTTTAACTATTGCATTTATTTAATTAAATATACTAAATACTAAATTTTCTTTAAAAATTTTTTTTTTTCTTTATTTGTTATTTAAAATAAAATAATTAATATAAAAAAAAAAAAAAATAATTAATAATTATTTTGCAATATATTTCTTCCTTTTTTTTATTAAAAATTATTATCTAAAACTTAATTTTTAAAATATAAACACATTAGATAATTATTTTTTATATATTAAATCACTTTTGTCAGTTTTTAAATTTTTATATTAATTTAAATTTTTTGTTTTTTTTTATTTTTCAATTAATTTAATTAATAATAATACAAAACTAATGACTTAATTAGTTATATGACAAGTTTTTTTTTTTTTTTTTTATAATTTTTAATTAATTAATTTTTTTTTCTATTTAAAATTATATAAAAAATGTTTTGTTTTAATTTTTAATTTATTGGATAAAATGTTATAATAGAACTGGGGTGTTGAAGGGTGTTTTACCCTATACCTTTCTATATATTTCTATCAAGTATATATAGATAAGTTTTATGCGTACATAATTTGCTTAGAAACAATCGTTACTTCAATTCTTCGATCTGGACTCTATTACACCAACGTCTCATCACTAATCAAATAAGTTGATAAGTTTGATATTTTAAAATAATTCAATAGAATTTTATATATGAAATAATGAAGTAAAAATTTTGTCTGGGTGGTTAGAGGCATTTATCTGTGAATATCAAAAGGAATTTGAAGAGAAAGTAATGGTTTCCAAAATGTAGTAAAAGTATAATTAACATATCTGACTCTATTATTAATGAAGTTTATAATTTTTGGAGCTTTTAATTCGGAATGACTTATCATCCCTACAATCTTAGGTGAGATGGCTCCTTCAAAAAACTTTCTTTCAAGTTTAGTTTTATTGGAGTCGCAAGATTTGAAAACCTCTGATTGATTTTGTTTGGAAAATAATTATTTGTTCCAGAATTTTTTTTCAGAGATTTTGAAAGTTTCTTTGAAATATTCAAATCACTTCATTGATTTTAGTTCTAATAACCTATATACAATGAACACTCTAGTTTCGCTCACTACACGTAGCTATCAGTCAAACTAAGTTAAATGTAATGAACTATATGAAAGTGTCTACAATAGATGCAGCCCTAACGCAGCCATTCCGCAGCCTTTAAGAAAGTAGTTTAACTTTTTCGCATTCTCTACGTATTCAAATGTCAAATAATTGAACTTTGAAAAATAAAAAAATAAATTATTAGAATAAAAAATTAGTAAAATTGTTAATTTGTTTTCTATCTAGGTTTAAATAATATCAAACCATTATTTAAAATAGCTATACAATAAACTTTAAATTATTGAATATTTTTTTAATTCATGAAATTTGTAAACAAAACGTCAACGTCAAAAAATGATGTCATATGTACACACTTCATTGTAGACACTCCTCTGTTGACTACGTAATGAGAGCGAAATTGTAGATAGGCTATAAAACAATTTTATCCAAATTTTTTAAATTATTGTTTTTTTATCAAAATTTATACAATATTCAGAAAATTAATTTTTTTTTACAAAATATACACAAGTTTTTATTTTATTAATTTAGAATATTAATTAAATCTAATTAATTAACTACCTATTTAATTACAGAAAAAAATTACTATTCAAATTTATAATTTAAATGCTGATTTTTAATAAATTACAATCAAAAATGCCTAAGAAATTTTTATTTTATATAATATTTATATGTTAAATTTTATGTATATATATTACAAACACATTTATATAATTATTTATTTATTAATATTAATTTTATTTTTTAATATTTCACTTTTAATTAAATACTACAAAATAAAATAATTATTATTTAATTCATTTTACAAATTAATAATTCTAAATTAAAAATATATTTACTGAATTTCAAAAAAAAAAAAAAAAAATGAACTAACTAGTTTAATATGTATAATATAATTTAGTAATTAACTATTTCCTATTACTGTTACCAAAATGTGCCCTAACTATTAATGTACATATATAATAATATGGTGGTTATAAGAATTTAATTTTTTTCTTTAAAATGATTATTTCAAATAAAATGGCATATTATATATAAATAATATTTTCATTTTAATTCTAATTTAATTTTGAACCTAACAAGTTCTGGCTTTTATAAAAATTAAGGCACATCCATTAATATCTATATAATTCTTTTATTTTATTTTTTTAAATTGATTTACAATTTAAAATTTATTTATTTTTATTTAATTATTTTTCAAATAATTTAACAAATCAAAATTGTGTTATATTTATTATTATATACAAGTCCAGTTGTATAAGAGTTGAGAGCCCCACTTCTCTGGGTTAAAAAATCGGTTAATAATTGCGTATAACTTTGTAAACCGTGAATTATTGACGAAATTGTGATTCCGAATAATCCCGTATGATTTTAAAATTGATTCCGAATAATCTCGTATGATTTCAAGACTGATTCCGAATAATCCCGAATGATTTTAAAACTGATTCCGAATAATCTCGTATGATTTTAAAACTGATTCCGAATATAATATACACCCCTATTCTAAATTCCCTCGTACAGCTACGTCGGAGATAATCTACGAAAAAGTAATTCTCAATTCCGACTTAAGGCTAAGAAAAGTGCAAAAATCTACGAAAGAAATATTCATTCGTAGCATATTCGTATTTCATATATTAAAATTTTTAAGGGTAAAATAACGAAAGAACTAGACAATCAAAATATTAAAGAAATGATATGAAATATTTTACTATTTTTTATTTATAATTAATCTTAAAATACGTTTTTCTTAAAATAATATTCAAAAATTATTAGATACCTACTACAAATTTGAAAACATTAAACATCATTCTTACTTAAAAAAATGAATTCAAACGCCAAAGTTGCCATTGCAGATTTAATTGTCTACGAGGGAATTGGGAATCGCTAAAACTTTTTATTCGTAGCGTAGGCAATTTTTCGTAGAAAGTCTACGAGGGAATTTAGAATAGGTGTGATAATTTAATCAAATGATATTAAATTTGAGATTTGTTAGAAAATTTATAAAACAAAGATCTAGCGTTAAAGAGTAAGTATAAGTTTTCGATATTAATATTCCAAAAATAATTTATAAATTTATAGCTTATAAAATCATTTTTAAACTTTTTATAAACGATGTTCACTTTTTGAAAGTTAAAATTTAAAAAGTGAGTTTTTTTTTTTTAAATAAATTCCATTTTATTGGAATTTTTCACTTTTAATAAATATTTTTCATAATATACAACTTTAAAATCAAATTAAATGTTTATCTATAATATTATAAGTGGAAGGTGCACGGACAAGGTGCTCTTGGATCATATGTATATTTTTTTTAAACTCATTACGCATTTTTTAGGATTCCCTCATCCTTATAATATTTATACATAATACATTTATATTCTTTAATTAATTAATTATATGGCTAATTTGTTTCTTATAAAATAAAAATAAAAGAAATTTATAAAATGGTTTTTCCTGCAATATTTAAAATTACAATTTTGTTTCATACAAACACAAAAAAAAAAAAAATTAGAATTTAATAACATTTTTTACATTTACAGATTAAAATAAAAAAATAAAAATAATAAATTTAAAACTAAGAAACAAAACTATAAAAAAAAAAAATCATTCAAAATTATAATAATTTATTAATAATATATATATAAAGTTTTAGTAACATTTAAAGCTCAGTTGTTGTTTCAACTTCAGATCGATCCAAATCATTTAAATATGAAAATCCTAATTGAGCATAATCACGTTTACCAAAACTGACATTTTCATTTGTTGCACTAGCATGATTTGAATCATTTATTCTATAAATAAAATTAAAAAAAAAATAAAATTAAATTAATTATTTCAATTAAAATTTAATAAAAAAAATAAAAACAGTTTCTGAATATGGATTGTCACAGAGTTGTCAAAAAAAAAAAATGTCAAAAAAAAAATAAAACTTATTAACTAAAAATTGAATAACATATACTAAAAATGGATTAGAACAATTTGGTAAATGATTTTTAATATATAAATCAAATTTACTCAATTTTAAATTTTTACTTAATTATAACGCTAAAAATAATTTTGATATTTGACAGTTTGATATCTTAGCGTTTCTTTTAAAAATCAAAGTGTCAAAGTTCGGACAAAACTTTACTCTGACCAGCAATTAGTACCAGCGCTTGTTATCTACTCTGAGTATCGACCAGCTCACAAAAATTCTCAATATTAGCTATAACCCTGACATTTCGATTTTTGTATCGATTTTGTAAGCTTTTTCACAACCCTGGCATTATAAAATCGAATGTAAAATTTTCAAAATAAACTTAATATAGTACTTCAAACTCTAAATATTTGATAGGTAATCAAATATTCGTTACAGCTACTATTATGAATCCGATAAATAAATTCTCAAGGGTTTAATACGATCTGCTCTACTCTATATATATCATCTCAACTACATTTAAAACGAAAAAACTAAATTACCTTTGAAATAATGGATTCGTAATTGGTGAATCCTTATAACGATTATTATAATTATTTCTATCTAATGTATTTGTCATTAATTCATTTTGATGAAATGTTGAATTATTATTACGTCCATTATTATTACCTCGTCCTAATGTACTATATGCATTATCTTTATTATTTTGTAAATTATGCATATTATTACGATTTAATGTATCCATTTTATAACCACCATTTTGATATATATTATTACTAGAATTTTGTTTTATTCTACCCAATGTTAATGTACCAGGTAAATTTGCACCATTACCAGATGCCAATGGATTTGCATTATTACGATTCATTTCTAATGTACGATTAAATGTATTTTGTCGATTATTACTTAAATTATTATTTATATTCATATTATTGTTATTGCGTCTTAATGTTGCTGTTGTTGCAGTTGTTGCTTCAGAATTAGCTGGACTTGACTGTCCATTATTATCTTTATGTGTTATATAACTGACATTATCTAAACTGAATGCATGATTTTTTGTACCAAAATCTAATTGCATTTCATCATCACCATCTGGTGGTACAGCCATATTTAATACTTGTGTTTCATATTCTTTTAAATTTGTTATTGTATCACCATTTTGTGATCCCAAAATAACTGGATCATAACGTGTTGGACTTGATGGAGCAGAATATTGTCGCATACGTTGTTTAAAATTTTTATATCTGAAAAATTACACAATTAATTTAAATATAAAGTTAAAAGTTTTTGTAATCATAAATATACAACTTACTTTGCCCATGAAATACAAATATAGATGATTCCAATAGTTCCAAGTACAAGAATTATAATGGAAATTCCAATGAGAGCATATGGGAAAACATCATCACTAATAAGAATAGCTGTAGTAACCTAAAATATAAATATTATACATTGCATTAATTTTTAACCCCTTTTTGCTACAGTGATTTTTTGCATACCTTCTGAACATGATGTTTTGGTTCAAGTGGTGAAAATATTCCTTGAGCAGTTGCTCTAGCAATACCAGACGCAGCAAAATTAATTTCAGACTGAGCAGCTGGTTCCAATAAATTTGAACTAACTTCAGTATCGTTTCGTGTTAAAATAATTTCGTTACCCGGGTGAATTGCATAAAACCAAACATCAGTTGCTGATGGATTTTCAATAACTGAACCATTTTCATTCAAAAATTTACGATTACTGAATTTTTCAATGCCGGCAATTAAACCGTTAGTTTTTTCTTCAATAAGTTCTTCCAACTCCATATGATGTGAACGAATTTCATTTGGTGATGAATCTGAGAAAACTAATGACATACGATTTGCATCTGTTATCAAATTAACAACAATTCGTGCTCTGGTTTCATGTGAACCATCTTCAATGCCATTGTTATCTCGTGCTTCAACATAAAATTTCATTGGGAAACTTGTTACATCATGTAAGCTTCGTTGTGTTTTTAATATTCCAGTGTCTTCACTCATTGTAAAATATTTTGTAGGCTAAAATTAGAAATGTTTAAAGCTTAGAATTATATCTAAAAATTGGTATTAAATTTAACTTACAATTACATTATTTTCAATATCATTTTCATCTTCATCATAAATTTTGTATTTAATTAGACCAAATTTCCCGGAATCTTTATCTACTGCTTTTACTTGCAGGATTGATGTATCGATGTCAACTTCAGGACTAACAATTGCATAAAACGTATTCTTACGTTTGTGCTTCCTAGGAAATACAAATTCTGGTGCATTATCATTTTCATCCTGCACAATAACCTTTACTCTGGTAACACTTTTTTGTGGATTTACGAAATATTTTCCAGATATAAGTTTAATTTCTAATTCATGATGAGTTTGATCTTCATAATCCAGATTTTTGTATAGAACAATTCCACAGGCGTGATCCTCAGCTGTCAAACCGAAAACATTTTTCTCATTCCCGCCTATAAATTCGCATTTAAAACCTGCACCATTTCTTGTTGTTTTCTTTGAGTTGATAATTTGAATTAATTTTATCGTTGCATTTAAACCAGCTGTTTCAGGCACTCCTGTTGTATAACTGTCATCACTGAAAGCTAAACCTAAAGTTTCAGGGTTCATTATTACACCACCATCCATTTTAGCTTGCATTCTCTCATCATCATTTGGATCGATGATCATATGACGAACAAAAACTGGTAATGTGGCTACTGAGCTTAATTGAGGTTCTCCCATATCGTAGGCTCTGATATCAATTTGATATTCTGTGTCATCTTCTTTTCTTAGTTCATCTCTTACTCTTATTGAACCAGTATCTGCATCAACTTGGAAATATTTTAAGGCTTTACCTCGACCAACCATTTCATATCGCACAACATTTCCAGGTGATGATCCATCTCCATCAATAGCTGGCATTTTTGCAATTACAGCGCCAATTGGTTGATCATCGCTTATCGTGACTGGTTCTGGGACCGAAACAAATACAGGTGGTATATCATTTCTGTCATCAACATTAATGGCAATTCGTACAAAATCTCCAGAAGTGTCACCATCATTTTCTATTGTTCCAATAATTAATTCATGTTGTTTATCTTTTTCATAGTCAAGCCCTTGTGTAGTTTTAACATTGCCATTCTTTGGATCCACTTTAAATAATTCTGTTGAACCTTTTCTTATTACATATGTCACTTCCTTTACAGTGTCTGGATCAACTGCTTTTACTGTTGTAACTAAGTAATCGGGTACATTTTCAGGAATATGAACATCAATTCTTGAGTCAGTAAACTTTGGCAACTCATCAGGTAAATCATTTACCATTACAGTAACACTGGCTGTTCCTAAACGTGCATCTGGTGCACCATCTTTTGCTGTAACCACAAATTTATATTCATTTTTCATTTCGTAATCAAGTTTTTTAATTGTTCGAATTTCACCAGAATCTGGATTAATAGTAAATGGAATTTCTGTTGGTATTGAATATGTTATTTTGGCATTGATACCTTCATCTTCATCAGTTGCATGTACAACTCCAACAACAGTATTTGCACTGCCTTCATTAACACGGAATAAATATGGCAATGATGCTTCATCAAATTCAGGATTTTTATCATTAATATCTGCAACCTTAATATTAACTGTAGCTGTGCTTGAAAGCCCACCATTATCTTCAGCTCTAATTGTTAATTGGTATCTTGTAAGGCTTTCTCTATCTAATTTTCTAATTACAGTGATAATACCAGTATCTTGTCCAACAGAAAATTGTCTCAAATCATTACCAGAAGTGATTGCGTACATTATCGGATCATTCTCAGGATCATCAGCTTTTATAGCAATAACAGTTGAATTGATTTCAGCACCTTCACTAACTTGCACATCATAAATGTTCTTTGCAAATTTAGGAGGTTTTGTATTTGGTCCAGGAATAACAACAATATCAACGATAGCTTGTGAATAAAGACCACCAATGTCTGTGGCTTGAACTGTCAAACTGTATTGTTCACCGGCTAATAATTTAGCATTTGATTCGATTTCACCTGTATTTTCGTTAATTGAAAATTTCTTGCCACCATTATTTGTCACATGATAAATGGAATATGTGATGACTGCATTTTCAGCTTCATCATTATCAGTAGCTTTCACTTGTGTTACAAGCCTTCTTCCATCACCAGCTGTTATTGTTATTGGAGGAATCATAGGCAATTTCGGTGCATTATCATTAACATCTCTTAAATATACTGTAATACTTATTGGTGCACCTGCTGCATTAGTTTCTGGTTCTCTGGCTACAACTTGGAATGTAAATTTTCCTTGATTTGGTGGATCGCGATCTAAATTTTCTTCGTTTACAACTAATACACCATCATTATTAACCGAAAATGAGGGAGTTGTCAATTCATATGTATAAGCTGGTTTTGGATCATCTTTACTTAAATCAGCATCAGTTGTTTTAAATAAAATTGGCATACCACTGGCACCCAAAATTTTCGTATCAATTGGTGAATTTTCATCAACATATCCTTCAGTTTCTGATACAGTTGTAATTGGTGGATTGGCATCAACGGGTTTCACTTGAATTGTTAATTTAGCTGTTGTAAATCTACGCATTTCTGATACTTCTTCTGCCTTCACAACGATATCATAATGACGAGCAGTTGATGTATCAACAGATTTAATTTGTTTTAATACACCAGTTTGTTCATCAATTTCAAAATAATTTTGATAATTTCCTGGCATACCACTTAAAAATGAATATCGAATAGGTGAGCTTAAAGTGTCTAGATCAACGGCTTGAATGCGTTCAGGCAATACACTAAGAACACCTTGTAATGAACCAGCTGGTACAGATGCTGTATATTCAGGATTTATACAAGCACCATCTAATAAAACACATCCACGATAAATAAAAGATGGATCTAGATCATCTGAATCAGCAATAGTAACTACTAGTGTGGTTGTTGAAGATAATCTTGCTGTTACGTTACGTGCTCGATCCTAAAATGAAAAATATAAATAATTTAAAAAATTTAGATATTGAAAGTTATGCATTTAGATTAAAAAGCGCTTTAAATTAATAAGAAGGTAATTTGTAATTAATATGCTGAAGAAGACAACTTGAGCTGCTAATTCCTTCGAAATTGGAAAAACGATGATCTGTCAATCTAGAAACCATTTTCATAGACAATAAAAAGATATTTTGCAGTCTGCAATTCAAAAGTTTTTAATTTAAAGGGAATAACAGTTATAAAATTAATTGAGAAATTTTCATATGAGCTAGAGTTTTTGTACAAATTAAAATTAAAGTGGGATATTTCTTGATGGCACTCAGGAAGCATTTTTTAATAGTATCATACGTCATTACAAATACAAATTGTAATCATAAGAGTGATTAAGTTGCTACTCCATTGGCAGTTTATTTTTTAAATAAAAAAAATATGTACTAAGGAATATTAAAAACTAATATAAAACTTTTTATACCAATTATTAAAAAATGAGTTATTGCTAAGTGGTAAAAGTTTTTTAATATTATACCATAAAATAGCTTAAAATGTTACCATATACTTCACAATTTTATGGAGTTCTTTTTTTAACATAATCAAATTAGCTTTCAGCGCATAATATTAAGCATTTTTGGTTTCCAATTGCAAGAGAAACTTTGTATGGATATATTTGGAAATTTAAGCTTATCTTAAATCTTAGTTAATTTGATAATTCAACTAACTTATAACATTCAAGTAACTCATGCTTATATTGTTTGAATGACGGCTCCACAAAACCGAATGAAATTGTTTTTACGCGCCATTATTTTACGCACCATTCGAATCTACGCGTTATCTAGCAATCAAATCATTTAGCTTTTTTATGGTGTGACATACTTATATATGTATTTTATAATAAAGTAATCATTTTATTATCAGTTAGTAATATTTAAGTAGTAAACCATTTAAAATTAATTTTAAACATTTAAGATGCCATTAAATTAATGGTAAGTGACAAAAAAATTGATTTTCGTAAAAATTTAGGTGTCATCAGACAGTAGCACATTTTAAATCTATCATAATTTTTAGTTCCAATGAGGCAGAAGGAATGTTATATAGCATCATACTTATAATAGTTTAGTTTAAAAAGTTGATTTACCATTTAGAGTTCTTATAAAAAAACCAAATTGAATAAATTAAGAGGTGTGTCCAAATATATTTGTAATGCGTTTTTTCTGCAGCAGAGTGCATATTGAAATTCATTGAAACCAATTATTTTATAATACATATATATATTAAATTTAGTAAAATAATAGAAACGCATAAAAAATGTGAAATTTAATGAAATAATCGTGCTTCAAATGATAAAGTGGTTCTGCAAATAGAATTTAGTTGGAAGCTGCGTTAATAAATAAAGTATGATGAAAAATTACATATTTGGAACATCTAATATAGGATAAAAAAATAGGAAGCTTTTTTAGAAGTCATATGTTAATAAAGCGCTTTATTAGAAAATGAATTATAGTTATTACACTTCACAAGAATAATTTTTACTAATTAGCTATTATATTCAGGTAGAGCAAACATACAGGTGCATGATAGGAGTCAATAATTTATCTTAAAATATATTAATTATGAGCTCAAAATATAAAATGTTAAAGGTGTTACATTTCAAGTCTCACAATTTTGTAGATTATAATATTTTTAGTGTATAGTAAACTCTGTTTTAATTGTGTTGTGTGTGTATGTATGTGTCTGATAATATGATAACCCGCATAAATTTCAACCGATTTTTATGAAATTTGGTATGAACGCTTTCTTCATTAATCGTAAGGTTAAGTTCGTAGATGGACCAAATCGGAAAACGGGATCGCGAGGCTCCCATACAAAACCACCAAACTTTTCGAAAAATATCGAGTTAACAATCTTCTAATCTTCGGAATGAGTTCAAATTTCTAAATAGAAATAGTTTGAAAATAGATGGGTTCTAATGAAGAGTAGCTTTCTTAAAATGATTCTAGGGGTTAAAGATTCTACAAGTTTCACGAATCTCAACTTCCAAAAATGCATCAAAATCTCAACCGGTTTTAATAAGATTTGATATGAATATTTTTTTCTAAAAAAAAGAACGACTTCGCAGATTGGCCAAATTGAACCAAGGGATCGAGGCGGTCCTCCCATATAAACAATCTATTTGGAGTAATTTCTTAGTTTTTCTTTTTAATTCTACATTCAACAACCCGCCCTGCCCTATTTTATTTCGAGTAATAAGGATTCTATAAACGCAAAATGAATTGTATTGTTTCTATGTTAGAGTAGTTATGATTTTACTACTTGAATTTCCAACCTGCTTAACTTGAATAGTTGATTAATAATAAAACTATCTATAATTGAATCAATGATAAGTTTTAATATCAATAGAATTGTAATATATAAGTGTTAAAATTAATTTTTAATGTTTTTTGAATAAGTATATGTTTAATCACAAAATATAGCAGGAATGATAGGATATGTAATATAATACTCTATTTAGGAAACTTGAATACCATAATAAAATTTGTTAAAATTAATTCCATTTTGTACAGAATTCAAAATTTAATTAAATTTTTTTTATATTTTTTCGTTTATTCGCAAATTTTTCGTTTAATTCTAAGAATTTGTTAATTTAATGATTATCTGACAAAAAGTTATCAATGAACTGGGTATTAAAATAAAATTGTAACTTGCAATATTGCACTTTTTCTAATAGATAGGCCATAGGATTTAATAAAACGATTATGTACTACTTAACGAGTACTTTTATTAATTACAATTGAAGATGATCAATAAAAATGAAATAAATAAATAATACTTGGATTTTAAAATAATTTAAGTTTTATAGGTAATGTACGAGTGATTGATTACTTTTAGTAATCATTCTTTAATCTTAGCTTTAACGAGACTTACACTTAAATCGACAATTAATTTTTAATCGAAGACAATTACGATTATTTCAATTTTTTAATAAGTAATATTTTAGTAGTACTTAAGTTTGAATTTATTATTTTTCAAATCAAGAATATGAAAGTTGTGAAATTAATTTTTTAAAAAGAAGTAGTCTTTAAATGTACAACATAAGAATTCAAGTATTGCGAGTAAAAAGAGTATCTAATAAAACCATCATTACCTAAATAGGATAAACAATTTCCTAAATAGGTTACAACAGTTTTTAATATTGTATTGAGAATAACAAAGTTAGTATAATGTATTGGCTAGCTGCAGTTTATTTATAAGATTAAAAAATTCTATATTTTATGTTATAAGTTTTTTAGATTGCTTTATTAATTTCATATTCTTACAAAGTTTTAATAATTTATTTATTTATTTATTTACATACAGTTCCCTACCGCTGTTTATAATGTGATTCGGGTGTGGCAGGTATTTTCTTTTTATATCAAACTATTATGATATAAATTGTAAATTAAATTTTTATGATATAAATTGTAAAATGTATTTTTTTTATGGTATGACCAGGGATTGAACCGGAGACCCTTCGATTGATAGGCCAAGTTATAATTATATAAATTTTAAGTATTATTTGTTATAAATATATCTTATAGTTTAATCACTGAAACCTATAGGAACTTAACAACAATTTAATTGTTTTTTTCTTTAAGTGCCTATCCTGAGACTCTCCTCTTAAATCAATCCTAAAGTGATTTGATTTAAAACGATTAATTTAGAGGATTATAAATCACCATGGCCCTTTCAATTTCGCCATTACTCAAACCTTATTATTCTTTCGCGTCACAGATTAAAAATTAATTAATTTCTATAATCATTAAAATAACATTAAATTTATACATATCATATATTGAAAAAAGTGTGCTATTAACAGAAGCTTCATAATGTATACACAAGTTAATACAATGTATACGAGTTCAATAAAAGTTCAGAATTTGAATTGAACAATGAACGCAAATAAAACAATTAATTCTTATTTTTTTTTTATCTATTGTTTTACTTTCTTCTATAATTTGTATTGATTACTTTTTAACTAAAAAAAAAAATTTTAATGTTATTATTATTAACTTTTCTTTTCCTCAAGCCAAATATAATGAAAACAAAAAATTTACATAAAAACGCTGTACCTATCTAATATATAGAAAGAAAAAATTAGTCTCAAAGCAATTACAAAAAAAAAAGTAAAACTTTTTTATACTAAGTTTTAATACTATATTTGAATTCCCTTTTTTTATATTCACCTTATTAAAGTACTTTTAGTTTTTTTTTCCTCTAATATCTCTTTAAATCATGGATCAGACTAGGTCAAGTTAAATTAGATACTATCTGATAATCTATAGGAATTGTATGACTTAAAGGTATAGCAAAAAAATAAAAAGATAAAATTAAAAACTAACGATTTTTGAAGGAGAAAGTTTTTATTTATGAAGAATTTGTGTTTTGAGTAGATTTACCATTAAAAAATGAAATGTATAGAAAAGTTAAGTTTGTGGTTCTTGTAAAAGCAGAGATTGCAAAAGAATTTGCATCAACGGTATTAAAGGAAAAAAAATAAAATGTAAAATAGTAGTTAATAAAGCCAATAAAAATTCTGCTCAAGCAACAAATAATAGTACTTCAAAAAAAAAATTTTTTTTAATTGATATTTATAACTCACAGAAGATTTTCTTAAAATTTTCTATAATTAAAAAAATGAATCATAGTTTAATCAAGGGTTTGTCTTGTCTAGGCAATGTAATACTACAAGCCTACTGATGAGTCCAGTACTATTACAGGACAAAACACTCCTAAAAACTTTACAAAAGCAGATTTATTTTTTTTACAATAGCTATGATAATATTGCTTAGTGGTTAAGTCGCTACCATATAGTAAAATCAGACGTATAGGTGAGGTAAGAAAATTTAATATTATATCCAAAATTATAAGGCATATCAATAGTAAAAAAAACATAATATTATAATATAAACAAATACAAAATATATCCAAATAATTTTGATTCAATAATATAACTCACAGATACCAGAAATATCCTTTAACTCACATAAAACTATTACAATATTTAACAATTAGAATTGTATATATTGAAGTATTAGACGTTTTCAAGGCCTAGTACTAATTCATGTATTAAATGTGTTGTGGAATTTATTAGGATCATTCCTAATTATAAGAATTCATAATATTTCCAGTACACCTTTCATCTTTTCCAATATTAGACAATTACCTAAATTTGGTCACAGAACTCTGGGAAATAACGAAACAAGAACCCATAAATAAACAAATAAAGGAAAGAAAGTGGAAATGGGTTGGGCACACTCTTAGAAGGCCTATAAGCAACATAGCACGGCAAGCTCTGGAGTGGAACCCGCAGGGTAAAAGAAAAATAGGTAGACCGCGTGAAACATGGCGTAGATCAGTCCAGAAAGAGCTAGAAACCAGTGGAAAAACATGGTCAGAGATTAAACAACTGGCCCAAAATAGAGTCAGATTCAGAAGCTTTGTGAAAGCCCTATGCTCCCAAGGGGAGTAGAATAAGGAAAAAAAAAAAACCTAAATTTGGTACAAAACAGGTAAAACCAAATATTTGAACAATTAGCAAGTACAAATAATAATAATATTAACTTTCAAGTTTAAAATGAAAATCCATGTTTAAATGTAGCAAACTTGACACGTGTACCATTATTTTGCTATTACTATCTCTACAAATTTCCTATAAACATTATGTTGATACCATTGTATATGTAGTATTTTGTATCTTTTTTTATATCTTGCTGCTTTAACTATAAAATAAATGTAAGATTCTATATAATGTTTTGTTTTATTTTCACTAACTATTTGTTGAATAACTTAAAGGCATGAGTGAATAAAAATTAGATAAATTTAAAAAAAAAGATTCATTAAAGATCATTTGTTTTCTTTCTATTTAGGGAATTTGTTTTTTTTTTTATTTTATTTTAATGTGATGCCGGTAAATTTTCAAAAATTTTTCAATATTCAAAGAATAAAAAAAAAAAAAAATCATCAAAAATTTCACTCTCGCGTACTTTCGAACTTAAGTACAACTACAAAAATAAGAAAAAAAAACTCTAAATTCAAAAAAAAACGAGGAAGAGTGTAGTAGAGTAGACTGTGTCAACTCTGGGATACCCGTATGACCGTAACATATACATTATATCATCCGGTTAATTACAAAATTTCAAACATACCAGCTTTATTAGGGGAAATATAATGCTCATATAAAAGAAGGTGTTGTATGGCAGCTACACGAACTCTCTGCCGGAGACCAACCAAATTTTGCTGTAACTTTGGCCATTACACTTAACTATTTTTTGCAAAATTTCAGACACCCAGCTTCATTAGGTGTAGTGTAATGCTCATATAAAAGAAGGAGTTGTATGGCAGCTACTCGAACCCTCAGCAGCAGACCAACCAAATTTTGCCGTAACTTTGGCTATTACACTAAACAATTTTTGGCAAAATTTCAGACACCCAGCTTCATTAGGTGGAGAGTAATGCTCATATAAAATAAGAAGTTGTATGGCAGCTACTCGAACCCACTCCACTAGACCAACCAAATTTTGCAAAAACTTTGGCCATAAAACTAAACCACTTTTGGCAAAATTTCAGACACGCAGCTGTAATAGGTACAGAGTAATGCTCATATAAAAAAAGAAGTTGTATGGCAGCTACCCGAACCCATGGACCAAAATGGCTGGATTTAAATAGCGATGACGGCTATTGAAAAAAAACGAATTTGCGAAAATTTCAAAATCCTAGCTCCTTTAGTTTTTGAGTTATCGTGCGGACGGACGGACGGACGGACAGACGGACGGACGGACATACATAGCTAAATCGATTTATTTTTCGATTCTGATCCGATCCATACACTTGAGTCTATATCTACCCCCCCTCCTTCTCTGCGTCACAAACGTAATGGCAAATTTATTATACCCTTTGCCTATATAGTCATACGGGTATAAAGAGCGTCATGACATTTGTCGTGCTGTGTTGTGGCCGAGATGCCCCAATGAATATTAATGTGATTTCTTGTAAACATTTGCTGTTGTTGTTGTATACATTTTGTATAATTTTGAGTTGGATATTTTGTTTTATTGAATTTTACAACATGTTGCATTAAAAAAAAAAAAAAAAAAGAAAAATCTGTGGGAGGAAATGATTTTGTCTTTCAAAAAGAAAAAGACTGATGTCTCTTAAAAAATTATCAATTCTTCTGTTCAAAAAAAATAATAAAAATAAAGTGATTTTTTAAAATTTTAATGTTTTGTTGTTATATGTTTTATGTTTTATTGTGTTTTGTAAATGTATCAATTTACTTTTATTTTTTTTTTTTTTTGGTTTTTATTATCTGACAAAATATTTTATTGAAAATTAGTAAGTTTTTGTTGATGTTTATGATTTCATCATATAAAAATTATAAAATTTATTTTTGGGATATAATCTAAAAGATATAAGGTGCGAATTAAACACAATACAACATTAAAAATGATTAAAAAATAAGATAAAAAAAAACTAAAAAAAATTGAGACATTATAAAAATAAAAAGAAAAAATCAATCTAAAGTTGTATAAGATGAAAGTGAAAGAATGGATGAATTGTCAAATCTTATACGATTGATTATATAATTTTGTTGTTGTTGTTGTTTTTGTTGCAGTAATAAACTAAAAATATTAAAAAATTAAATTGTAAAAATTCTTAAAAGGTTACCTTATAAATAATGTGATATAATATTTTAGATGGTGCTAGGACAAAAACCCCAAAGATATTCGAATTTTCTATTATCAAATACGGGAAAGGAAATAGAGGTGGATAGGATAGACGCTGTGGAATGAACCAGAATATGTATAAGAGAAAGACCATTTAATGGGATCCGCAAGGCTTCCGAAGTAGTGGTCGGTCAAGTAACATCTGACGCAGAACAACAATAATGTAGCTAGACTCAATAGCTATAGCCCAGGAGAGATAGGTATAACTGCGGAAAAACCGAAGCACCAAAACAATTTGATGGAAATGTCTAGTGGAGGCCTGGGAGCAAAGGTGGAGTAGAAAAATAAATTGCTTTAAATGTCAAATGACATAATGATAACATTTTTAAAAATATTTTTCGATAATTTGAAGTACTGTCAAAGACTTAGAGGCCAATTATAAAGCTTCCAAAAATGATTATTATTTAAAAAAGTACTTAGTAGAAAATAGAAAGTATTTGTCTCATGTTATACTTTGCAAAATGTTCAACATTATCATTTCCTTTTATAGCATTTGTATTTAACTTGGAGTTCCTTTTACTTTTTATTTCGCAGATTGTCAAACGTGGATCCAGCAGTTTTAATTTTTGCTGAACAGCTTAATGAAACTGTGTTTTTAAATCAACTAACTTTTAAATTACTTAAATTAATCAAATTAGGCATTGACATACATGACATTATATTTGACCTTCTTTTTCTAATAAAATTTGACATTTGGAAGATTTGACATGCAGCCATTTTAAATCATACTTTTATTCTTTGATATTGGATCTTGCTATTAGATATTCCATGCTAATAGATTTTAAATATATGATTTTGATTTAATCCTAACACGGATATGACAGTTACTAAATTGATATTTTTTTTAAAAATTAAATAATTTTGTTTTTTTGCTGCTTTATCAAATATTATGACATGAGTTGACTGTGTTTGATGTATCCGAAAATCTTCATTTAAAGTGTTAATTACAAATATTAGTTCCAAATTGCAAAAAAAAAAAACCAAAAATCATTTAATAATTATGCAATCAAAATAATTAGCAAACAGTATATTAATAATATTTAATATCGCGAAAAATGATGGAAGAATATCAAAATAAAGTTGGAAAGGAAAAAAAAAAATATTTATTTGGAATTAATTATTATTTGTCATAATATATTTGGCAAACTAGTTTTTTGAATTTTATATTTATTTACTATACTTTTTTATTCAATTAATTTTGCTGTTAAGTTATGAAGGTTTTGCTGGATATTTATACTGTAAAGACAAATTGGAATTAAAAATATCCTAAATTTTGGATATTATTTTATGATTAAAATTCAATGTTTATGGCTATTAGTGTTTATACCTATATGAGTATTTTCTTCCAGTCAGTAACAATTTTATTTTCGATAGATACAATCCTAGTTTTTATTGTAATATTTTGTATTTGAGTTATATGATATTCTATATCTGTGAGTTATATTACTCAATTAAATTATTAAAGATTTATAATTATTAATTATTGATTAAGCTATTAATTTGAACCCAATAGTGAATGGCAGCTCAGTCGAGCCGGAAACCAGAAAAGTTTATTCACTTTCACTGAGATTCGAATCTGGGTCTTTCGCATGAAGGATCGGCACTCTAACCACTGTGCCGCCAGCCGCTATTTTTTATATTGAAATATTAGTGAAACTTTAAACGTATATTTAAATTTTTAAATTAGTATTTGGTGTTAAATTTGCCAATTACTATGTACCTACCTATTATATTTAGAATTCCACTTTAATTTCAAATTAATTTTGATTTAAGTATTATTCTTTTGTTTAAATTTGATAAAATCGAAAACAAATGAATTCAAAATATTTTGAACAAAACAAATTCATTTGTATCATCAATTTTATACTCAAGTTTCTATCATATATTATATAATCGAATTAATCTTTTGTGGCATATCTTTCCATAATCGATAAAAGAGAAGTTAAGGAAAGATTAGTTTTAAATATGGATCTTAATTATTAATATATTTTTAAAATCTGCTGTCTCATAATGAGTCATAAAGTAATGATTCTTCAATTAATTGTTATAAAATACAAGAAATTATTTATTTTTAGGGAAAACTTCTTTACTTCAAATTTTATTTCTTTTGGAAGTGTAGAAGTGTATTCTTTGTGTTATTAAGAATTGATTGTTTATTTTGATAGTTAATTATAAATTAATTAAAATAGTTTTTTAATAAACTTTTTCTTCGAATTATTTTTATTAAAATATAAGTTTGTAGTTACTATTTTGTAAATGTCGGAATAAAGAGATTAATTACAGTTTAAATCAAACAAAGATTAATCAACAATTTCTTAAAAGTGATAAATCATTTATCTAATTATTTTCCTCGCATTACCAAGTTTTAAAAATAAGCCATGTTAATATTTTTAATATGAAGAATTGGATGTTGAAATTTATTCTTAGTTAATTTAAAAATTTGTATATATTATGCTTTCATGATTTCTTCGAATTGAATTGTTAATCATTATTGTGTTTAGTTCCTAGGACTTCTAGATCTTGAAAATTTTGCATACGAAAATACAATGCCAATATTGGTATTTTACGGGGAAATACAGGCTTTTTAATAGAAAATGATCACTATAATCAAATAAACTCAGTTTCACCATAAAACATCTCCCTCTTTGCAACCCGTAACATCAAAAATATAGCTTTTTTTGCCAAAGGCATTACCGGCAAAATGTCAGGCCATGCTTGAAAATTTCATTTGAAAGAAACGAACATTGCTTATTCCATTGTCAACTACTTTCAAAAAGAACTTGATAATATATAATCATGTTAATTTTTCCTATATAAACAAATTACTGACAAATTAAAAACTAAAACAACAAACTTAATTTGCATTAAAATTATAAAGATTAATTAATCTACTACGCAAATTTTGTTTACATACTCGTAGAAGTAAAACATGGTGGCCTGTTTTAATTTATTTTTTTTTCTTGTATTTATTTTCTTAAATTAAACGATTAATCATTAGGCGTTGATCATCAAATATTAATAAAATATCAATCCGATTACACAAATCGTAATTAATATTATTCTTTAAAAAAAAAATTGTTGTTTTTATTTTAATTTTATAAATAAATCTTTTGTATAATTAATCATGGTATACATGTACATAATATATTGATCAATTATGCAATATTGTGTATTAAACCAGTTTAATGATTTTTTTTATCATATGTTCAAATTGAGTAATAACTAATTAATAATGTTTTATTGATCATTTTAAGTTCGGTATTTATTTAAAAGCCAAGAGTAGGTATTATGCATAGTATTTTTTTTAATTACATAATCATTATACTTCTTATAATATTTAAAAGTAATTAAACATTATGCATTACATTAAATAATTGACTTTAATAAAAACGAGGAAGAGTGTAGTAGAGTAGACTGTGTCAACTCTGGGATACCCGTATGACCGTAACATATACATTATATCATCCGGTTAATTACTTTTGGCTTTATTAAGTGTAGTGAAATATTCATATAAAATAAAGAGTTGTATGGCAGCTACTCGAACCCTCTGTCGTAGACCAACCAAATTTTGCAGAAACTTTGGCCATTACACTAAACAATTGCTGGCAAAAATTCAGACACCCAGCTTCATTAGGTGGAGAGTAATGCTCATATAAAATAAGAAGTTGTATGGCAGCTACTCGAACCCACTCCACTAGACCAACCAAATTTTGTAGAAACTTTGGCCATAAAACTAAACTACTTTTGGCAAAATTTCAGACACGTAGCTGTAATAGGTACAGAGTAATGCTCATATAAAAAAAGAAGTTGTACGGCAGCTACTCGAACCCACTCCACTAGACCAACCAAATTTTGTAGAAACTTTGGTCATAAAACTAAACTAATTTTGGCAAAATTTCAGACACGTAGCTGTAATAGGTACAGAGTAATGCTCATATAAAAAAAGAAGTTGTACGAACCCATGGACCAAAAATCCTAGCTTCTTTAGTTTTTGAGTTATCGTGCGGACAGACGGACGAACGGACATACATAGCTAAATCGATTTATTTTTCGATTCTGATCCGATCCATACACTTGAGTCTATATCTACCCCCCCCTCCTTCTCTGCGTCACAAACGTAATGGCAAATTTATTATACCCTTTGACTATATAGTCATACGGGTATAATGAATTCGAAACTTCAGCTAATTGTGAACTGCCAGGTGTCAGCACTGTGCAAATTTTTAGAATATAATATTTATCATTAGATTAAGATCTAAAGGGGTATTTAAATATAAAGACTCCTTATTAATAGTGAAATTTTATAAAACATCATGATATTTGGAAAACGAAGCCTTGATTAAGAATTGCAAGTGATTTAGGAAATTGTTCAAACTTCTTAAGAAGAAATGATTAGGTATTTTTTGTTAAAGTTATATTTCATGGATTCAAAAATTGAGTTTTTTAAGTTGACATAACACATTTAAAAGAGTTTGATTCAGAATTTGATTAAAAGAGAAGATGTATGCAGAATTACTTATTTGAATGAAAGTAAATGGAATGCCTTCCTAAACCATTCCATATTTACTTTCATTTCAAGTAATTAGATTTAATGTCACTTAAAAAATTTATATGTATAAAATCAATTTAAAATTTCAAAATTTATGAGAAATGCACTTTAGTAATATAAATTTCCTTAATTTTAATTGGAATTTCATAAATTATTCAATCTAAGATTAATTTCATTATTTATGTTTCCCATTTAATTATGTATAGATATTATTTAGAAATAAGAAAAAACATGGTTACTTAAAGATTAAATAAAATTTTTAATTAAAATAATATAACAAAATTTAAAATAAAGTAAAAAAAATAAAAATTGTATTCTTTTGTATTTGAATTCTTATTTTTGTTTCATTTTTATTTAATTTTTCTTTTTTTTTTTTTTGTATTTTTCTTTAAAAATTATTTCCATAATATCTGCACGTATTAACATCGAATTTAATTTAATTTTTAGTATTTTGATTTCAATTTATATAGTTTTAATTTTTTTTTTTATTTTATTTTTATTTTTGTTAAAATAATATTTACACTGCATAAATTCAGTGATTAGTTTTGAGTCACGTTAAATCGTCACACATCAGTACCTAAAATCTCCCTTTTAAAAAGAAGTGTACATGTTCTTAAAAAATATATATGTACAAGTTATAGTTACTATAAAACAATCCAACATTCTTTTACAAATACGAAAGTATCTTTTTTTCTTGGTTTTTTTTTAAAGTTTTCAAGGAAAAGTATTGCAACCGTGAAAAAGGACTGAAAATTCATATTTTTGGTGGGTCGCAGATAACATTTTTTAAAAAACTATATTTTAAAAAACCAAATTTTTATTTAAAAAAAAAAGAGATTTTGATATAAGAGATTCTAAAACCGATACATCGTACCACCGCCATTTTTGGATTCCTTTTAAATATGAATTGTTAAATTGATTAGAATTTTTAATAAATTAATGCTTTAGGCGTTTGCAAACAATTTTAAATGAATCGAATTGAAATTTCACATCTGTATATTTATTTGATTACTTCTAAATATGTGTGGCCTGGCTAAGGTCAGAAGAATATAACTCTTGGTAAAGCTATAAATCCAATAACCTGAGCGATGAAGTAATCAATCTACAGAAATGTTAAAGTGTTAAAAGCTCGAAAAGGCTATAATGAAACTCAAATAACATTAATATAAGCTTTGTGGTCATGAAGAGCCGGATAAAAACTACTTGCGATTACAGTGTAGAAGACCAAACAAACGACTTAAACTAACTAGAATAGAAAATATTATTTTTAAAGTTACAAGATATTCGCTTAAGTGATTCGGAGAAGTAAGAAATAGAAGTAGGGAAACATTTTTAAAAACTTAAAGAATCGTAGACGGTTCTATATATCAGTAGAAAAGTTTTTTATTTTAATTTCATAGTCAAATCATATGTTTATTTACTTTTTATCATAATACAAAAAAAATAATGCACTTGTAAGAAAGAGAGGCCCGTGTCAGAAAGTAGAGAATTTAATGGGTTAATAAAGATAATGATTCATAAAACTTTAAATCCCGTTTGCAACTTTTTTGATGCACTCCTTAAGGTTCTTATAGATATGAAGAAGATTTAAAAAAATTTTTGGGTATATTCTACAAATCCTATAAATTCACAAGCGCTTCCCACTATTAGTTTCTTAGCCTCATTATTGGCCTGCACTTTTAGTTAACACTTTTTACGTAAAAGTCCAATAGAGTGTTATTTCTTTTCACTTTTTTTTTCATTTCAATTTTCAATGCCATGTTAAAAACAAAAAATAAAATTCCAATAATTTTATAAAATATATTTTTATATTTACTTATTTTTTATTATTATTATATTTAAATATTTTTTTTTTTTTTTTTTTTTTTAATATAAAAATAAATAAATAATAAATGATGCAATAATATATACTAAATTCAACAATGTTGCCGTAGGACCTATGTTAACCTATAATCTATACAAGATAAAACAAAAAAAAAAGAAAATGAAAATCGAAAAAGTCCACGAATGAATTCAATTTCATTTTCAATTTTTCTATTTTGTTTTTCGTTTTCGTTTTTTATCTTTTCAATTTAAATTTTCTCAATTTCAATGAAATTTTAAATGAAAAACACCTGAGTTAAAAAAAAATTTTTAAAGAATAGTGAAATTGTTTTTTTTTTTATTAAAAGAAAAAATTTTACAAAAAAAAAATTTCTAAAGACAATGTACAATGCACAGGTTACTCTTATGTACAAAAAATGCATTCAAATTGCTAACAAAGTTCAATTGCTTAAAAGATAATACATAGGACTGTCTGTTTAAATATAAGACAAGCTTCTGAACTTTTAATATGCATGTTGAAAAGCAGGGTTTTTTCAATGTTCCACTTTAGGTTTTATTCAAGCATTTGGAAATCAATAGAATATCTTCGGTTTCATATGTTTTATATACTATATAATATATATATACAATATAATACGAGTTCCAGGTTTTGTATAATATACACTAAGTCTAAAAAGGAATTATCATATTGAGCTTCCACTAAATCTTTGCAGTTGTAACTATATTTCCTGAGTCCCGAATTTTATCTCTACTTCAGATATTAAGTCTTCATTATTAAATTACAAATATATCTTGTGGACCTATGTGGTAAGTCTACTAATTAAAAAAGTTAACTTCCGTTCTAAATAATTTTTAGGACTATTCAACTTTTTATTAAAGGTAGTAAGTAATAAAAAAAAATATTTAAATTAATTAACTACCTTAACCACCATCACCTTATCTTCGGTTGAGTAAATACAATGGTCAAACATAGTACTATAAGATTCTTAAACAAAACTTTTGTTGAAGAGGGCTAAGCCGTTGAGAATATAACAATGACCATTAGTTAAAAAAACTTAAAACGCTTATCATATTTGCATTAATGGATCAAAAAATGTCTTTATCAAAGCATTTGAATCATTTGGAGTGGAACGCTGACCATTATAAGATTATAAACTTCTTCTTATCCAATAATTAAATTTGCATTAATTATAATCAAATAACATTTCTGGAAGTACCAAAGCCATTGGAACTTGAATGTTGAATGGAATTAAATGATCATTAGAAGAATAAATCTTATTAAATTTTTAAATATGTATTAATGAATCATATAATGTTTGTAAGAAGAGTTCAAGTAACTGGATATTGCACAGCGGACTTTTAATCACTAATGATATTTTTTACTGAATAACATTAAGTTAAACCAATCAGTTTTATATTAATTAATCAAAAATCATTTTCGAAAGAAGCCAACTTATTTGTATGTTGATCAATAGAAGAAGAACCTTTTTTTTTTCTCCTTTCTATTCGCTTTGGGGGAATAGGGCTTCCACAAAGCCTTTCCATCTGTTTCTATTTAGTGCTATGACTTTCATTTGATACCACGTTTTATTTAGTTCTGTTATTTCTCACTCTACTGTTCTACGTCATGTACTTCTAAGTCTACCAACATTTCTCTTTCCTTGAGGGTTATATTCCAGGACTTGATTGGCTATACAGTCTGGGGGTCTTCTAAGAATGTGACCTATCCACCTATATTTTCGTTACTTAGAAGAAGAACCTAATTGACTTTTTATATTTGCATTAAAAAATCATTTAACATTTTTGGAAGAGTTCAAATCACTTTGTGTACTAAGTACTCACTAAGAGCTGACTCTAATTTACTAATATATATATTTCAGCTCCTGAATTTTCCACTACTAACATTTTATTAAATAAACTCATAAATCAGATTTTATATGCATTTTATCATTCGGTTAAAATTTGTCAAAAATCTTTTTAAGGCTAGATTTAAATATACACTCTTACTTAGGAGTTAATTCTATTATTTAAATGCTTTTCATTACATGTTTATTATAAAATAACTTTTCCTTGTAAAAGAATAAAAAATACAAAAAAAAAAAAGAAAAAAACTAAATAATATAAATAATAATAATAAAGAAAATTTGCGGCAATACAAAAACCACGTTTTATTTTATTATATATTTGTCTTATCTTTTGTTAAGATAAAAGGTACTTTCATACATACAGGTAAAATAACAGAACAATAACATGAATGTTAAAAAAACAAGAAAAGGATAAAATCAAAATAATGGGAATGAAACAAAAATGTAAAGTGAAAAATCATTCTAATTAAGAATCGATTTTTAGTTTTCTTTATTATTCGATTCTATACGTCATATAATAATGCAAAAAAAAAATAAAATAAAATAAAATCAATAAAATATATAAATCGAAAATAAATATTAAAAAAAAATTATTTATATTATTTTTTTTTATGTTATATATATAATTTTAATTGTATTAAAAATTTTAATTTTATTTTTTTATTTTTGTATATAATATTAACATGCGATTTTTATCAAAAGTTAAATAAAAAATTAAATGGTAATAAAAATAATTTTCAATTTTATTTCTTTTTTTTTTTTTTAAAGTGAAATTGAAAAACAATGATTGCAAAATTTAAAATTGTTTTAACAATTGCCCATTAAATGAATTTTTTTTTAATGGTAATTCCACATAAACAATGGTCAACTTTGTACGCGTACCTGCGAAGTTGAATCGTGTATGGGCAAGTTGTGATCAAAGACCATTGTGAAGGTTGAAAAGTTTATTGGAAGAAAATCAAAAAATTTTGAATTTTGTTGGCGGAATCTTTAGTTTGCATGGGCAATTTGAACAACTTAAATGTCATTTTATGTTTAGAATTTTTTAGTTATTGACAAAAAAGTACTTTGAGATATTCCGCTTTAAAAAAAATATTAAAATTATTGTTAAAAATAATAAAGAACTAAGTAAATAATTTGAAATAATTATAAAATTAAGTTCAAAAATATTTTAACATATAAAAACAATACCTATTTAATATCATAATTTTGGAAGAAAAAATTTAAATAGGCAAAACTATATATTTAAATAAAAATTGTTAAGAGACAAATTCAAAATTGTCAGACATTTTTGACATTTAATATATTTTTCAAAAAAAATAAAAAAAAAAAATTGAATAATGGTTCAATGATAGATTGGATAATTATGTAATTTGTAAATATGTTCGCGTACCAAGTTGAAAACCTGATCCACCATCTGTGGGATGCATTTTATATTTCGATAAATCATATATTTTTGATAAATTTTTGACATTATATAATACTTATCATCCATTCTAATTATATTGTACAATCAGTTTGTAAGAATAATCATTTATATTTTCAATTTTTAGGGTGGGTCATTTTAATGTGCTTTAAAGCTTATGTATGACCAGACTTAAAAAACCTTTTGTTTATATATTTTTTTTTAATTATAAGATTGATTTGAGAATTGTAGTTATATGATTGACCTAAAAATTTTAATATTAAATTCAAAGGTTTTTATAAACTTTAATTTTTAATTACCTATGACTAAGAATGATTTGCTATAATTGATATAAGTAGTGTACAAATAAGTTCCTAATTGATTGCTGCTAATTGTATTTCATAACAAGAGTTTAATTTACAAATGTTTAACTGGTCTTATGTTATGAAAAGCTGTGAAGGTTAAAAATATGTGAAAGGACCTTATACAAAATAAAAAAAAAAACATACACCTTAAAATATGCAAAACAAAAAATTAAAAATCATCAAAAAAATATTCAAAGTTGTAAAATCCTATAAGATTTGTAATATAATATTGGTTATTTAGCAGAGAGGCATGGGTTTGATTCCCGTTCTTTATAAAATTCCCTTAGTGACCAAATGATTTTCAACTATAAAATATATAACATGAAAATAACTAATAATAGAGGACTCGGAAGCGTAGTGGTTTAGTCGTATTAAGTGTTAGCATATCAATCAAGACGGGGCGGGTTAAATCTCAGTTCAGATCTTTTTTCAAGGAAAATTACTGAAAAAAGTTTAAGTATACTATTTTAATTAACCTTTACGATCAATAGAAGTATAAAATAAATAAATAAATATAATAAAAAGTTTTTATGTATAATAATAGTATCTTAACCTGCAAATTGTTTCAGTAACCGATGGTTTTAAAATGTATTATAATATCATTTAAGATATGAATGAATGAAAAAACTCATAATACTATATAGTTTATTATAAGTGACCCTGGTAATTGATGGTGTTAGTAATATTTCAAAATTTAATATTATGTGTAATATTAAATAAATAAATATATAATCTGAAAGTATTATATTTTGGAATATTTGTTTACGATCTCAACAATACCGATATTAGAATTTTCAAAAAGAATCTTCTATGTAACTCTAATTTGATCCATAACTTCAAAAAATTTTGTTAAACAAATTTTAAAATAATTGCCAAGACTAAAACTCAAAATAATACACATCTACTCGTCTATTATAATATACTCGTAAAAAAAACCTGGATAATAAGAGCAGGAAGCACTAAGTTTTGGTTTGATTAAAGAACCGACTTGAGACGTTTAGTACATAAGTAAGATAAGCTTGCAGTATCCAAACAAAATTAAAACTATAAATATATTTGTAACATTACAGTCGATGTTATATGAAAATCTCAATGAACTCTATGAATATATTAAATCAAAATACTTAAAAAAAAAATATTTTTAAATGTCATAAATACTGTATGATACACATATTATACACAATCAACCTTTTATTCTAAACATTTAAAAATTTCTTGTGAATTGTTACAATATCTTCAGTACCAATAGGCATAAAATATATACCGACAATTAATATAAAAATAATACTAATTAAAATTCTTCATGCAATCTGAACTAAAAAATTAAAATTTTACTGGAATTTACAAATAATAATACAAAAATAATATAAAGTACACAGAATATCAGACATATTCTAAAATTCTAGCACATTATTATTCTAATTGTTTTCGTTCGCGTTTCGTTTCGTTTCATTTTTCTCAAAAGTAAAAAAAAGTAAAAGGAATATAAAAAGTGAAACAAGTATTAATGGTGGTAATAATGATAATAATGGAGGCTAGACGTTTCGGATGGAATACCATCACTATTTTTTTTTGATTTTGTTATCTTCAGACAATGGGATTGTTCTACACACATAAATTTACCAAAAACAAAAACAACAAAAACAACAAAATAACAAAAAATAACAATAAAAAACATGTAAAAATACAGAAATTGAATAGTGCATGAATAATCCTATATAAAACACTCAATTGCACAGATAAATCTAAAAAAAAATAAAATAAAAATAAATAAAAACTTAAAATTTTTTAATAAAATATTATTAAATAAAAGAAAAGAAGAATATAATATACATACACATATATATATATATACATATATGTATATATATAATAAAATTAAATAACGTACAAAATTGTATCTGATGATCGAGATCAAAAGACATATAAAATTAAATAAAACAAACCTACAAAAAAAAAAAAAAATTTAAAATCCAAATAAGGAAAAAAAAAAATAAAAAAAAAAAAAAACAGAAATAGCAGATGATATTAAGAGAACAATCAAAAATGTGAATGAAGAAATGCATTGATTTTGATGCGGTTCATTATTTATGCATATCACCTCATAGCCATTTTAATTTTACATTATCTTTGTTTTTTTTTTTTGTTGTTGTTGTATTATATAAGATAAAATATAGAAGATGTTGTTGTTGTTTTTATTTGGTAATTTTGTAAAAAAAAAAATGGTCTAATAAAAATTATTTTGTTCCGATATCTGTTGCATTATAATTTTAAAGTTATGCTAATATATATTTAAAGAGTTTATTGGAAGTGGGCGGTGGCCAGTTAATATATTCTTAACTTCCTTTAATTTAAAGTCGGGAAAAGCTGAACTGTGTACCCACGTCTTCAAAATCTTAATTGTGGATTGGGTAACAGCGGGATTTTTTTGGGTTTTATTATTAAACTTAAACCTAAGTTAGACATCTACAATCAAATTTAGTCAATTTTTAAACCATTCTGTTATACACAAGATTAGTTATGTTGTATAGGTTGTAGAGCTAAGCTCAGCTAAAAGTTTAGTTAATTAAATATTTCTATATTAAATGGATCTTGTTACGATATGAAGTCATCTATATAAAAGCGAAAGTTTGTTTATTTGTTTGTATGTAGCGAATAGACTCCTAAACTGCCCAGCCGATTTTCATGAAAATTTAATTTATAGCGGTTTTTGGGTACAGAAAGAAATCGTGGCCCAAAAATTTTGCTCTAACGGACCGCCAAGTTGAGACTGTGGTGCAAGTGTTTAAACTTTTTTGTTCTGAAATGGAAACGGTTTGACTAATTGATTTCAAATTTTGTATACGTCATGCTCCTTGAGAATTGAGTTGACACTATTAACAGTTTTGGAATTTGTTAACCCATGTCGGGCCGACGGTTAGTCAAAAAAAATGTTGTGTCTAAATTTTGTCCGATTTTACGAAACACTGCTTTGGCTAAAAATAAAGCCTTAAAAAAAATTTTGTTGAGTTCCATGTTGGAGTTAACTCTTTTAACAGACTTGGAATTTGTTAACCCATGCCGGCCCGACGATTGTCAAAATAAAGATTTGGAAGCAAATTACGTCCAATTTTGCGCAATACTGCTTTGCCCAAAGAGAAAGTTGAGTTCCGTTAATCCATTGCGGCACAGTGGCTTTTTATAGATTTTGGCGTTACTTAAATTAGAAACGATTTGATCGGTTGACTCCAAATTTTATATGCGTGAAGCTACTTGAAAATGGAGTTGAGTCTGTTAACAGTCTTGGTGTTTAGTAACATATTTCGGCCCTACGATTGGTTAAAAAAAATTTTTGGAAGTAAATTACGTCCAATTTTTGGAAAGTAGTTTGTACTGCTTTGAATTACAGAAAGTTTCAAAAATTACTAGAATAATCCTAGAAAAACCGTTTTAAAAAAATTGCTTTCATACATTTGAAAATTTACACCGTGTGTAATTTTTGTGTTAACTTTTTGCAGTAACATCACCTTAAATTAAACGTCCATCTGGATTACTTTTAAATAATCTGTCTGATGGCTTTGAAAATTAGAGTTGTCTTATTTAGACATATAAAAACAGTGACCAACTGCTATCTTTTATCCATAAATTTGATACAACTTGATACACCTAAAAATTTAACATAGGTTCAATAGGGATAAATATAGTTTTTAATAATAATTCAAACTTTGATTTCATCCATAAATTATTTTAAATAAATTTAAATTTTCAAGTTAATTGCTCAGGTTCTATCTCAAATATCTCTGAATCCCAGCGTTTTCAAATTTCTTTAATTAAAATCTCGTGTTTTTATAAATGATAAATTTGGTTTTTTAAAATCTCGTTTTTCTAAATCTCATTTTTAAACAATTGTGAATTATTTTAAATGCTTTGCTGGCTACAGAATATTACGTATGGAAAACGTTAGAAAGGGTTTCAGGGTTAGATTTAAAATTAGGATTCCAAAAATTTGTTTAGCAGGTAAATTAGTTTTACAGGATTTTCAAGGTGATGAAGATTTTGATAATCACATTTTATTGTATTGCCTTTTTGCTGCCAATTGATGTAGCTAATTCGCGAGATTCTGAATTTAGCTTTGGAATCTTTTTGTGAAGATTCTGGATTTTTTTTCGGAGCATTGCATCCATCCAACTTAATTCATTAATAAAAGAAATTAATTGGTTCTAAAACGCGAGATTTCGAGACTCGAGATTTAGAAAAACGAGGTCTTAAAAAATGAGATTTAAATTCATTTTTTTATCCACGATATTTTAAAACGCGAGA